>CM028356.1:19597318-19889425 GCA_016618105.1 Dendrobium huoshanense | reverse complement strand
TATTGGAAACCTGCTTTATTTACAATTCCGAGGGCAGAAGGAATGCCAGATTCAAGTCACAAGATGAAACTTCAGTTGACCCTCAACCTCTCCATCAGACGTTATGGAGAATTATCCAGAAGAATACCACGTGGCCAAGAGACATAAAGCTAGTCAAGCTTCAGAATCGTGGTGGCATTGTTTAGATATTGAAGTCGAAAATGATTGGAGGCAACCATTCATTGACTACTTCAAGGAAAACAAACTCCCGACAGAAAAGTCTATGGCCGCACAAATTCGAAAAAGGGCGTTGCGATATGCATTTGTCAATAACACTTTGTACAGACGAGCCTTTGATCAAATGTGGCTAAGGTGCTTGGGGACCAAGGAAGCTGATAAAGTGGTAGCAGAAATCCATGAAGGGCTTTGTGGAGCACATCAGTCAGGTCCTAAGATGGCTGCTAAAATCAAGAGAATGGGTTACTATTGGCCGACCATGGTCAGAGAATGCATTGACCACGCTAAGAGGTGCCATGAGTGTCAAATCCACGGTGATGTTATACATCAGCCGCCAAATCCACTGCACCCAACAATAGCATCCTGGCCATTCGAATGCTGGGGCACTGATATAATCGGGCCAATAGATCCGCCATCATCAGCGGGACATCGATTTATTCTAGCAGCAACAGACTACTTTTCAAAGTGGGCAGAAGCAGCTCCATTCAGAGAGGTCACATCTGAGCATGTGATCAACTTTTTCACCCACAACGTTGTTTACAGATTTGGTGTACCACGCCGTATAATTTCAGACAACGGTACTGCATTTAAGAGTACAAAAATTTACAAGTTCGTTGATCGGCACAAAATCGATTGGCGGTATTCATCCATATACAATCCAAGGCAAATGGCTTGGCAGAGGCCTTTAACAAGACACTTGTGAAACTGTTGAAGAAGATCCTTACCAAGAATAAAGAGAGTGGCATACGAAGATGGCAGAAGCTCTATGGGCCTATCGTACAACTTACAAAACACCAACTAAAGCCACTCCTTACTCATTGGTGTTCGGTGTTGAAGCCGTACTGCCATTGGAGATTGAACTACCGTCACTTCGAGTAGCAATCCAGAATGATCTCACTCCAGAGCAAAATGCTCGTCTCAGAATGGAGGAGCTCGATGCACTCGATGAAATCAGGTTACAAGCTCAACAAAATCTAGAAATCTACCGAGGAAGAATGACAAAGTCTTTTGATCGAATGGTGCGTCCTCGATCATTTCAAGAAGGAGAGTTGGTCCTGGTGCTGAGAAGACCAATCATCCCACACAGAAAAATTGGTGGCAAGTTCGTATCCAATTGGGAAGGCCCCTTCGTCATCGAGAAAGTGTACCAAGGAGGAGCATATCAATTGATCGATCTGAACGGTCAGAGACCCATGCCGCCTATCAACGGTCGACACTTAAAGAATATCACGCATGAAAATTTCATATCTGATGTATTTTGTGATGATTAAAATTTTATATGCATATTTATTAATGTATGTTTGCTCATATTTTGAAATTCTCTTGTATAGCAAGAACGCATTTCAAAATCCCCCCATCAGACTGGGGGCATTTTAAATATTTATTCAAGTCGACATCGCGCTGCGTGTCGAGATCCTCGAATAAATATTTAAAATCTCAAAATAGAAAGGCCTATCCAAAATGTCCCTACGAGATAGGGGGCATTTTAAATATTCATTTGGGTCGACATCGCGCTGCGTGCCGAGATCCCCAAATGAATATTTAAAATTTTATATTCCAAATCTATTCCATTCTGAAATGTCCCTGTGAGACAGGGGGCATTTTAAATATTTATTCGGGTCGACACCGCGCTGCATGCCGAGATCTCCGAATAAATATTTAAAATTATCAATTCAAATGTTATTTTTCCAAGAATATGCAGGTGATCTTTCAAAAGATAGAGACAACACCTTCTACAACAAATAAAGACTCAAAAGTCAAGAAAAAGACTTTTATGGCTACACACTCATACAAAATTGAGCCGAAGAAGCTTGAAGTCTTCCAACAGCCTGAAGCTTAGGTTCGAATGGGTGTAAAAGGTCGGATCCAACACGCCCAAATATGACCGGATCGCTGGCAGCTCTGTCTACTCAACAAGCCATAAGAAAGGCCGTAGTAGCGGAACCCCCACTTCGTCAACCCGTCAGTAGGGACTGTAGGAAGTACGAAGGCAAATTTAACTCGACCAGTTCAAGTGATCGTAGTCCACTGAATTCTCTCAAATGACTGGAGAATCAAAGTCCTAAGGGAAGATGAGTCTCGAGCAACTACTGAATGTTCGTAGGCTCCAAAATCTTCAACCATAAAGGATAACTCCAAATCTGTCAACTTCAGTAAAGTCAGCATTAGGGAGCGCAATTTCCATAGCTCGAGTCTGAAGCCTGAATGGGTGTAAGAGGTCGGATCCAACAAGCCCAAATATGGCCGGATCGCTGGCAGCTCCATCTACTCAACAAGCCATAAGAAAGGCCGCAGTAGAGGAACCCCCATCTCAGCAACCAGAGGATAAAGAGCTATCAAATTCTAGCTCTCCCGATCTGATGAACTCAAGTGACTCAGATTAAAGTTTTCTCAAGTGGTTAAGGATCAAGATACTACCTACGTTCGGTAGTATCAATTGTTTCCAGAACCTGCAAATCCTTCAATAAATCCGTAAAGCATAAAGCGAGGATCGAAGGAATTTTTCTTCAACAAGTCCGCCAAAGCACAAAGCAAAGGATCGAAGAAAATCATCCCAAAGTTCGTGAAAAGCCTATGGCTGAACTAAGTGGATTCTGTCATCAACAAGTCCGTTATGCACAAAGCTCTGGACCGATGACTTCTTCTTGCCATCGACCTAATACAAACCTAAGGGTTTAGGTCACTGGCACCTACTCCTTCAACAAGCCCGCCAAAGCTAGAAGCATAGGGCCGAAGGTACAAAAATCACCTGACAAGTCAATAAAAACAAATCAGGCAATTATCCATCAATGTCCGCAGCACAAAGTACAGGGCAAAAGAATTCAGTTTCTCAACCATCTATTGATACATCTAAGAGCTTTATAAAGAAGGAAGGTTTTAGTGTGACATCCAAGCAAAATTTTGGAGATCCACTAAAGGAGAATCTTAGTGTGACATCCAAGCAAAATTTTGGAGATCCACTAAATAAAAATTGTAGTGTGACATCCAAACAAATTTTTGGAGATCCACTACATGAAAGAGAATCTTAGTGTGACATCCAAGTAAATTTTTGGAGATCCATTAAATGAAAACCCAAGTGTGACATCTAGAATAAATATCTAGAGATCCACATGGCCAAACAGCTTACAACAAATGTGATTCGCTCTAGACGCATACCACATTTGTTGGGGGGCATTTGTTGACCTGTGAGCTAAAACCAGGGAAAACAGACAAAACCAAATAAAAAATATACTCAAAATGATTACCTGTAGCCAAATCCACCCCGAATCGCTGCTCTCGTCGCTTCTACAGTCGCCCATCCCTCTGCAGCGGCGCCGAACTCACGTCTTTTCTCCCGTATGCAAAACTCCCGCTCATTTGCGTCGTTAAAATGGGAGAGAGGCCTCACTTCTTCGGCTGCTGAACACGCTCACGATCTTCTCTCGCACGACTCCTCTCAGCCGCACGAAACAACCGAACTCCACCTTCCTCTCCGACCTCTGCAAGCCGCACCCTACCCCTCCAATCCTCTCTCTGCCTGTACCGATCCCAAGCCGAGAGAGAGAGAGAGAGGAGAGAGAAGAGAGAGGAGAGAGAGAGAGAGATTTCTTTCTACCTAGCCGCACTCCACAGCAGCCCTGCCCGACATCTTCCCCTGTGCCGATCTCACGGCCTACAGCCACCAGCCGCGCCGATCTTACCTAACTGAACCCGTCGCTCCTCCTCCGACGCCGTCCCTGCCGCCGCTGGATCGGAAGTTACCACATTCGATCGGAAGCATCAGCGGGAGCTCACTGTGAGGGTAGCTTTCTCCCCTCTCGCGTGCTCTTCTTCGGCCAAATCCCGAAATCCACTGAACTAAGGGATTTAGTAAATGTGGGATTTAAGTCGTAGACACTTAAATCCGAGATTTACTATCTCTGGGATTTAATACGCGCACCAAAACCGTTTGACTGGATTTAGCTTAAATCCGATCAAATCCATTGAATCCGGCGAACAGAGAGGTAGAGGGAGAGGAGTTATTTAGTTTTTTTAATTAAAATTAATTTTAATTATAATTATTTTAATTAATTTTGATTAATTACTGTTATTATTTTTTATTAATTATAATTATTATAATTAATTATATTTAGTTCTAATTAAATTATTATAATTAATTTAATTAATTATAATTAATTTTAATTAGAATTAACTTAATTAATTATAATTTATAAAATTAATTATCATTAATTAATTTAAATTAATTATAATTTATTAAAATTTAATTAATATTAATTAATTATAATTAATTACAGATTAATTATAATTGATGATATTAATTAATTTTAATAAACTTTAATTAATTATATTAGTTTATTATAATTAATTATAAGTAATTAATAAAAAAATAATTCCTTAATTAATTTATAATTAATTAATATTAATTGTAATTAATTCAAAAAAAAAAAAGCGCCTTGCTCTCTCGCCTCGGTCCCCGAGCTTTTATCGCCGATCTGCCAGCCAACCAAGGTATAATTTATGGAACCTAGGCTTTCTTTCTTACCTCGTCCTGCGTGTCGAGTCGGTGGTCTGCCCATGCACGCTTTTCTCTAGCGTGGTGGGAGGGGCGACCGGCGCGACACCTACGACGAGGTAGGCGAGTGACTTCTCGATCCGTGTGCCAACCCCGACGACACTTGCAAAGGTATAAGCTCCTAAACTCTAAACTCCGAGAACTCGTTCCCGACGCTTGCAACGCGGCGAACGACCAACTCATGCACGCTTTTCTCTAGCGTGGTGAGAAGAAAATTCGTTGCGATGCTTGCGACGGGACGGGTAATCAAAACCCTATTTTCGGTGTTAGCGACGGACCGGAAAACCAACTCATGCACGCTTTTCTCTAGCGTGGTGGGAAGGAAACCCGGTGCGACGCCCACAACGAGACGGGGCAAAATATAAAATTGCTTAATTTAAACCGGTGCCCGCAACCCATGCACGCCTTTCTCTGGCGTGGTGGGGAATAAAATAAATTACGGCCGCGGTGTCCTCTTTTGAGGGCACCTACCGTGCACGCTTTTCTCTAGCGTGGCGGGAGGCCCAGTTTTCCGTAGTTTTCCCTAAACGGGGGAGACGCCGGAAGGCTGCCGAAATTTCGGGTAAATGCAATTCATACTTGGGACAATTTGGAGCTTTACTTGGACATTGATTGGAGCATCAACGGACTTAATTCAAACTCAAACAATCTAATAAGTTTGAATGCAAACGAAACAAAAAATGAACTCGAACTCAATTGAACTCAAATACAAAGAACATTGGCTTGAGATTGTAGTTTTTGAACAACTACAAGAGGACTTGAACATGAACTTGGTTTGAACCAAGTGGGGACTTTGACATCCAATTCAAACTCAAATGTGACATGAACTACAAAAGACTTAATCAAGATGAACTTAAGTTTGAATCAAATGGTGAAATTTGTAAGCTTGAACCACTTGAACTCAAAAGAAATTGAACTCAAAATGGAGGACTTGTGGACATTGAACTTGAACAAGACATGGACCCAAAAGTGGACTTATTTGAACTCAAGTGAATTTGAGCTTGACTTGAACTTGTAAGGTGGACAAGAACATGAGAACTTACAAGAAGAGCTACACTAATTCAAACTTGAATGTGGCATAGACCTAACTCAATTTTAAACAAATTAGTGAGACTTGAGCTAATTGTATGGGAACTTGAAGATATTGAGCTTAAACCATGCAATATCAAGTGGGTTTTGATAATGAACTATGCTAAATTGAAAATCGATGATCCATGAAAATTCAAGTCAAACTACGACACGAAGAATTTGAATGAGTGTAGAAGACTCATAATGAGTTTTGAACTCAGCATGAATGGAATTTAGACTCAAACATATACAAAAAAAATATAACTTGAGTCTTATAGAAGGAAACTTCCTCATCTCTATCACTAAGAGCGATCCAACTCAAAGAAGATACATCAAAGAAAAAGATCAAGCTCAAATGAACTACAAGGGAGCTTGGAATTGAATGTGACATGGTGGCTCGAACATTCAATCAAATCAAATCTTAAATGGGAATGAACACTACTCATATATGAGCAAATATTGAAGTGTCCCTACAATCTACTAGAAGCCTAGATGCCTTTACAACCAGTAAATCAAATTACTAGCAAATATCTCAGTCTCCTACAAGCAAGAGATTGTTACTAAACAAAGTTCCAAACATAATTTACTTCGAACAGTCTACCTGTACGAAGCAGCAAACAACTCTATTCAGAAGCTGCTACGCTACGCCACCGGATCTGCAACATTCATTCAAGCAGACAGAAGGCGTCTACATTTATTTCAAAGTACCCCTGCACGTGCACTATAAATTGTATACACATAGGTACACTAAAAGGGGTAAAAATAATTATAAAACCCGCATGGGCCCCGGCGAGCGTGTTATTGGTACATACGTGACGTCTAGGGATGCTGCGCGGGTTGACAAGTGAATTTAAATTCGAACCCGATCCTTCTATACGGATCAATAAGAGTTGACAGGGTTCGAACCATTAAGCAAATATATGGCCGTGACGACCAGAATATTTGTTTTAATAAATTCATATTAGGCCTTCAAAGCCTAAAATCAAAGGAATTCACTCTCAAGGGCACGAAGCCTACGAAACCCGATCCTCTGTCAACAGCCTGACAGAGTTGACAAGGTTCAATCCACAAAAGAGAAATGACCCCCGAACACCCCGATGATGGCCGTATTGATTGGTTATCTCAACCGGAGGGGTTCCCAAATACTTTCAATCTCCCAAATATCCATATTCCAAAGCTCCACCCAAATACCCATAAAAATCCAAAATCCAAAAGATCTCAAAATCCCAAAAATCCAAAAAATATATTTAAAAATGAAATAAATCCATCAAAGCACTTAAAGCAAAAATCATCCGCCCTCCGCAAAAGTTTGTCGAGGCGGACAAATATGAAATATTACTTCAGCTCACAAAGAGCGAAATGCCTAGTCGAAAATATCACTAGGATCCATTCTCAAAAAGTCTGTTGCCAGTAAGGACGTGGTACGTGTCCTCTAACCGGCAGTTTCGCCGCCAAATGGCACTGCAGGTAAACGGTTATGACCCGGGGCCCTCTGAACCGAGTGGTTTTGCCGCCAAATGGCACCACAGATAGCGGTTATGGCCAGAGCCAATACGTTCCTTAATGGCGTTAAATCCTTGAGATATGAATCAATAGGATATGATCGATAGGGCACAAAGCCCTCTGTTAGCTAAGGTGGATTCAAATTTGTCCCCTTAGATAAACATTCAACCCCGGTCTACAAGGTCCCCTTGGACGAAGCAACCCATGGCTGCCGACAAGGATCCTTCTGTCAGGTTGGGTCGACTACCTCCTCTGACTAAGTAGACCAGGGACCACGATGGCCCGGGACGACGGAACCATGGGATCTTGATCGGGTCTATCATCCATTCCCCCACCATCCGCTTTAAGTGCACGATGGTGAAATTTCTATTTTAAATATCAAACTTTTCCAAACATTTTCCAAATTCCCAAATCCAAACTCAATTTCCAAATCCAATTTCTATCAATATCCAAATCTATTGCTGCTACTATATGCCAGATAACACGTATTCTATACGTATCTGATTGACGACTAGCCTTAATCGAAAGTTCTCTCTCGTAATCGGGAGGGGTAATTAACTATAGGGGCTTGCGCCTATAGGAAACCAGAACTCAGATCATAAAGTCCTCACAAAATGAGGGCGAAATCTCTGGGTAGTGTCTTATCTACAAACCCATCTGCCTTCCAAAAATTTACCTCGGAACTTATTTTGTTAAAACTCCCTCGCCGAATAGGAAAAGCGATGCGGAGGCCGGGGCCGAATTTTCGGAGCCCACATCAAACTACTTCTACTTTAGGCTATTAAAAAGCAACATAAATCAAGGGTTCTTGATGAGGACATCGTCAGAATTTTCGACGCCGGAGATCGACGGCCACGAGCATGACTTGTATTTTTTTTCATTTTATGTAGTAGCGTATTTTATTTTGATGTTTTTCCGTTTTTGCCCTTATGAGCATTTAGTCGCTTATGTAGCCCAGAAGGGCATTTGTGTCATTTCTAGTTTTTTTTTTCATTTTGGCCTATTTATATGAGGCCTCATGCATTGTAATTTGGAGTTTTTGATGAAATGAAATTTATCCCCTTTTGTTCTCTTTGTGAGTACATTTCCCTTTGATCTCTTAGTGAGTTCAAAGGGAGAACTAGATCTCTCCGTGAGTTCTAGGTTTAATTCTTGCTTGAAGTGAAGAGGAAAAGGAGTGCAGAAATTTGAAGCGAGGAAATCAGCGGAAGAGATTCTCAGGTTTCTTCCAAATTCCCCCCTCCCCCTCTCCTCCACCTTGTGCCGCCTCCCTGGACCAGCCACAACCGCCGGCCTCACTAGCTGGCCCGTCCCAGCCAGGCCGCTGGCCTCGCCTCATCGCCATCAACCCAGCAAAGCCTCCCTCCCGCCGGCCCAAATCCCCACCCAGCAGCCGCCGGCCATGCCCTCCCCACCGGCCCTTCCTCCCCTTGCCGCCGTCCCTAATTTTCCCCTCTTTCTTTTCTCAGTTTTTTTTTCAAATCCTGATGTGGACTTAATTAACATTTAATGTTAATTAAATCACCTCCTTAATTTAAGCCCTCAAATAAATTGGTTGGATTTGAAATTCAAATTCAAATTCAATCCAATTAAATGCTTAAGTTAGGAAACCTCTATTTTAACCAAAACTGAATTGCTAATTTCAGATTTTATTAAATCTGAGATTAATTTCGTAGACCCCACTTACTTAATCCCCTCTTCCCCTTGGCCGGCCCCTCCTTGGGCTCTTCTCTCTCTCCTAATCACCCCATTAACTCCACAATTTCAGCCCCTAAACCCTCTCTCTTAGCCGCCCCTTCTCTCTCATTGATTTAATTTAATTTTCAAATTAAATCTCTCCCATTAACTCTCCAAAAACAGTTTTCCTGCAGAAATTCCTGCACCTCTCTTTTGGATTCCACCATTGGCCAACCTTCTCCACTCCAAGCCGCCACCCTCCACCACTCCGGCCACCATCCCAGAACGACGTTCTTAGGTTCCTTCTTCCTCGGAGTGACCTCGGTTCTAATGTGGAGACGCTTCTTCCGCTGAAGCCTAGATTAGTTGAGCGCATGGGCTCCAAAGGTGAAAATTCTCTTTATTAAATCATGGATTATTGTTTATTGTCGTAGCCTACAATTATTTTGGTGTTTTTTTTGAATTGTTTGGTTAATCGATGTCACTATTCGTTGCCTAAACGAGTTAAAAACTAAGAGTTCAAAGGATCACTCTTTTATTATAAATGATAATTTTATTTTGGGCTATTAAGTTCCAATTGATCTCTTTAATTTCCTAAAGTAACTCCTCCATCGCATATACGTTTCACATCATCTTGGTATCAGAGCATGGTAAGCATGCACGACATGATTAGAAAAACATCCTAGGGCATAACCTTCATTTCAAGTTAAATTTTGCATGCATATCATTGCGTCAATAAGATCTTTTCACTGTTTTTCCTGCTGTTTTCAAAATTCCTGCATACAGACTTGGACATTTAGTCTGTCTTAGCTAGTATCTAACTGCTGCCGTTGAGCCCATTGTGTTCCTGTCTACTCAGGACTTTGAATTTGTGTTTGGGAGCTGCTGTCCCTTCAATTCCAGCATCTGTACACTTCAGTTTGGAGAGTTTGTTAGTGCTGTTTTGTACTGTCACCACTCTAGGTTCTACCTAAGGTGTTTGGGAAGCGACGGACTCTACTTTAGTTTGCTGTCCGTTGTTTCCTGCAGCTGGTAGGTGCCCGGAACCCCTTTGTTAAGTTGCTGTCCACTCACTAAAACCCACTCGTAGCACTTAAGCAACCTAGGTCCTTGTGGTAGATTGCTGTCCTTTCATTTCCTGCATCACTTTTGAGGGATTCTAGTGAGTTTAGCTTAGTTATAAGTGCTGTCCTCACCCTAGAGGTCACCCAAATGCTTGGCATCTTCTACAACTGTTGTGGTTTGCTGTCCACACATTTTCTACACCCAGCAGTGAGTTTACGTGAACCTAACTTAGTATCTAAATGCTGTCCCTTACACCAATTCCTCTTAAGCATCACTTAACACTTTTAAATGGACTCGATAGGATTTCAAAGAGGTTAGACGACCTAGTTAGTCTTGTAGGCTCGCTAACTAAAACCACAAATGAGGAACTTGTTGGCTCTCCCCACTCTAGGTACGTGCCCCAATCGGTCAATCATGTTAGTCGGAAGATACCCCACTCTGCTTATCACCCTAGACCTGAGTCTAATCCTCAACGACCTCATGTAGAGTCACCTTACCGTTTACCCACCTTTGATGGTTCCTCGGATCCTTACTACTTTATGGAATGGGCCAAACAACTAGATGACTACTTTGAATCATGTCATATCCCTGAACCCACCCAAATTAGCGTCGCTAAATCTCACCTCAAAGGTCAGGCTCTTCAATTTTGGACAAGATTGGAAGATCATAAAGAGTCTCACGGTGAGTACCCTACTTGGAAAGACATGAGACGAGATCTTAACCTAAAATACCAACCCTCTACTAGTGACTGTCGTCTAGGGCCTCACCCTACCTTTTTCGTTGTGAAAAACCAGGGACATCATTATAGTCGAAACCAATCACCCGTTAGTAACGTCAGGGTTGCTGTCTCACCCTATAGGTCTTCTCTTAGTTGTGATGACCGACCCTCTAGCGGGTCTTATGTTGGATCAATCTCACATAGCTCCCCACTTGGACCGATGTCTGGCCATCCAAGTCATCCTTTAGCTTCTCGAACCCTGGCCCCTGAAAGTGTAATGTTAATAGAGGAATGCGTTGAAAAGATAAGGTCCACAAAACCTGATATTGAGTGCATCCATTTCGTGGATGCTAATGATAACGAAGACTTCTTTGAGGATGAAACTGAAGTGATTGAATTAGACCCCCTGCCGGACTTAAACCCTGATTTAGGAGGTCTAGAATCTTTTAACCTCGAGACCTTAGCCCCTCTTGAGACTAATATCATTAACGAAATCCCTTTGGATAAGGTCTGCCTGGGCAATATTGATTTGATCCCGAAAGAGATTGATCTGACCTTGAACACAATGAAGTTAAAATTGGAAGAATCTAATTTAATTACTGAGATGAATTCGGATAACTCTGATTTAATTTTGGTTAGTTCTGATGGCGACTTAGCTAATCTCAAGTTGAATGTAAGTCAATCGAATTTGTCACATGATTCAAGTGAAACGGAACCTACGGATCTTAGGATTGAAACCAAACCTGATTTTACTTTGGAAGACAGTACCTTCAGTCTGAAATCCTTTGAGCCTAATTTGAATAATGGGCCTCCTTTTGTTTCATTAGAATCTAACTTTGGAGCTGCACCTTTGGAATTATATTTGACTACGAGTGTCATTCCAGACTTCTCTCTTACTGTTGCACCCACAGATGTCCTAGGAAATTTTTTCCATCTTATAAATCCCCTGCCTGCCGACAAATCTTTGGGATATCCCCTTATGGATGTGAGTCAGGACCAACCATCCTATTTTATTCTTGATTCCTACTTTTTGCCCGTTATAGCCTCACCCAACCTTGAGGAGGACCATCTCTGTCCTAGTTGGATTAATCTGGTCAATTACACTACCCCCACTAGGAGACTACCTACGACTTTAACTGAGACTTCTCATAGAAGTAACCTTTTAGCTAAGGATGTCTTCATTGCTCCCCCTACACCCGTTCCATTAGATCGAACACTTTAAAACCACTCTTTTGTGACTTGTCCCCTTTTCTAGCTGTGTTCGTGAGAGTTAGTATGTTGTGTGAGTGTTGTAGTCTGTTATCTTCCTTTTGTCTGTTGTTTTAAACTTTTGTAAGCTCATGAGTCTTATCATTCATCATGCACACCCGATCTCTTGCATTTGCATCTGCATTTCACCTTCAGGAGTTACTCATCGAAATTAAAGGGAAAATTGAACAAAATAACATCCATCTTAAAATTATTGTTGATAACAAAAGATGATCCAAAGAATTCAAAGTTTGAGACTTTGTAATGGTACGGGAAGTTGCATGCTCGAAACACCGAACATTTTAAGGAAATCTCAAAGGAAAGTAATGCCTACGTACTGGACCTCTCTTGAGGCCTTAACATGAATCCTACATTTAATATAGAAGACTTGTTAGCCTTTGAAGGGCCCAAATCTTAACCCCAAAATCCACTTTAAATTAGCCTTGTGTGACCCCACCTGGTGAGATCCCCCAGCCTAGCTCCACTCCCCAACTTACCCTACTCACCTATAGCGGAGAAGGTCGAAGCAATACTAGATGATGAGGTCATTTCCCAA
Organism: Dendrobium huoshanense; assembly: GCA_016618105.1. Taxonomy (NCBI): domain Eukaryota; kingdom Viridiplantae; phylum Streptophyta; class Magnoliopsida; order Asparagales; family Orchidaceae; genus Dendrobium; species Dendrobium huoshanense. The sequence goes on along the minus strand of CM028356.1, from coordinate 19,876,822 downwards.
AGGAAAGTGGGCGCCAAAGATACCGAGTTCACTGGATTGGGCCACCGGAGATAGAGGATACTTGGATTGACAGGGACGAGCTTACAGAGCCTAGACCCAGATCTACTAGAGTGTACGAGGGCTCCATAGATATTTACTCGACGGGGTCGAGTTTTCTCCCACCTGGGGAGAATGATGAGGACATCGTCAGAATTTTCGACGCCGGAGATCGACGGCCACGAGCATGACTTGTATTTTTTTTCATTTTATGTAGTAGCGTATTTTATTTTGATGTTTTTCCGTTTTTGCCCTTATGAGCATTTAGTCGCTTATGTAGCCCAGAAGGGCATTTGTGTCATTTCTAGTTTTTTTTTTTCATTTTGGCCTATTTATATGAGGCCTCATGCATTGTAATTTGGAGTTTTTGATGAAATGAAATTTATCCCCTTTTGTTCTCTTTGTGAGTACATTTCCCTTTGATCTCTTAGTGAGTTCAAAGGGAGAACTAGATCTCTCCGTGAGTTCTAGGTTTAATTCTTGCTTGAAGTGAAGAGGAAAAGGAGTGCAGAAATTTGAAGCGAGGAAATCAGCGGAAGAGATTCTCAGGTTTCTTCCAAATTCCCCCCTCCCCCTCTCCTCCACCTTGTGCCGCCTCCCTGGACCAGCCACAACCGCCGGCCTCACTAGCTGGCCCGTCCCAGCCAGGCCGCTGGCCTCACTCGCCATTCCAACCCAGCAAAGCCTCCCTCCCGCCGGCCCAAATCCCCACCCAGCAGCCGCCGGCCATGCCCTCCCCACCGGCCCTTCCTCCCCTTGCCGCCGTCCCTAATTTTCCCCTCTTTCTTTTCTCAGTTTTTTTTCAAATCCTGATGTGGACTTAATTAACATTTAATGTTAATTAAATCACCTCCTTAATTTAAGCCCTCAAATAAATTGGTTGGATTTGAAATTCAAATTCAAATTCAATCCAATTAAATGCTTAAGTTAGGAAACCTCTATTTTAACCAAAACTGAATTGCTAATTTCAGATTTTATTAAATCTGAGATTAATTTCGTAGACCCCACTTACTTAATCCCCTCTTCCCCTTGGCCGGCCCCTCCTTGGGCTCTTCTCTCTCTCCTAATCACCCCATTAACTCCACAATTTCAGCCCCTAAACCCTCTCTCTTAGCCGCCCCTTCTCTCTCATTGATTTAATTTAATTTTCAAATTAAATCTCTCCCATTAACTCTCCAAAAACAGTTTTCCTGCAGAAATTCCTGCACCTCTCTTTTGGATTCCACCATTGGCCAACCTTCTCCACTCCAAGCCGCCACCCTCCACCACTCCGGCCACCATCCCAGAACGACGTTCTTAGGTTCCTTCTTCCTCGGAGTGACCTCGGTTCTAATGTGGAGACGCTTCTTCCGCTGAAGCCTAGATTAGTTGAGCGCATGGGCTCCAAAGGTGAAAATTCTCTTTATTAAATCATGGATTATTGTTTATTGTCGTAGCCTACAATTATTTTGGTGTTTTTTTTGAATTGTTTGGTTAATCGATGTCACTATTCGTTGCCTAAACGAGTTAAAAACTAAGAGTTCAAAGGATCACTCTTTTATTATAAATGATAATTTTATTTTGGGCTATTAAGTTCCAATTGATCTCTTTAATTTCCTAAAGTAACTCCTCCATCGCATATACGTTTCACATCAGTTCTATTTATCTTTTAAAATCATGCTACTTAAGATGGCTTGTTTACCTTTTGTAATGGCATGCCCAAAGCATTTTGTTAAAATATTCCTTCTTGATGACGTACATAGTGATATTTTGTGTTTACAGGTTGATAAATCCAGTTGTAGTTGCTCCTACTGTTGCTACTATAGGTTTGGCATTTTTCAGCTATGGTTTCCCTCAGGCGGGTTCCTGTGTAGGAATAAGCATCCCGCTAATTCTATTGATTCTTATTTTCACTCTGGTAAGATGTTACTTAGCATAATCACGTGTTGGCCTGCATTAACAGCTTTATCACCCTCTCCTTATAGCTTGTCAGCTGATTAGCAAGGTTGCTAGCTTATGAGAAGCTTTGATTACTTGGACGCAGACTTTGCTGTATCATGACACTTTTTCTTCCCTTATTGTCAAATGCAGTACCTTCGCAAAATTTCAATTTTCGGACATAAAATTTTCCTAGTTTATGCGGTATTTCCTAAACTTTCTGTTTTCCTGTTTTTTTCCTGGGCATCTGGATTTTGTTAATTATTTAATCCTTTTATCTCCATTCACTAAAATTTCACGGAGCTTGCACTTCCCGTTTATCAAAATGGTCGAGTCTTAGGGGGTGTTTGGCATCGGATTTGTCAGTCGTTTTTAGTAGGATTTAGCGTAAATCCAGCCAAACACAATCCACGCCGCTATAAATCTGGCAAATCCGTAAATCCAGGATTTACGGCATAAATTCGGTAAATTTGTCTAAATCCTATTCCCATTCTTATTCGGATTTAACGCGACTTATAGTTGCGGAACTTCTTCCTGCGGCGCCTGTGTCGCGATGTGTTGTTAAACAATTTCTTTGTATTTAATAGGATTTAAAATTTGTCATACCAAACACTTTTCAGGATTTATTTGCCTAGAATTTACTAAATCCAGATTTACAGGATTTTGTAATTCCTACTAAAATTGAATCCAATCCTATACCAAACACCCCCCTTAATAATTTTGCTATGACTAAAAATGCCATTTTGTTTTTATTTCTTCTTTTTGTATGATTTACTAGCAGGTTCCCATTAGTGTTGCCATTGTTTGGGCATATGCATTCTTTTTGACGACTGGTGGAGCTTATAACTATAAAGGCTGCAGCTCAAATATACCCAGCTCGAATATTTTGGCAGATACTTGCAGAAAACATGCACTTACCATGAAGCGTTGTCGCACTGATGTTTCTGTTGCTTGGAAGACAGCAGCTTGGGTTAGGATTCCTTATCCATTCCAATGGGGGGCACCTACATTCAATTTCAGGACATCCATCATTATGGCAATTGTATCAATTGTTGCATCAGTTGACTCAGTAAGTGACATCTTGAAACAATCGCTGCAGCTTTTTTTATCTATTGAATTTTGGATAGTTCATAGCTTTGGAACCATAGTGTAGCAATTTAATTTACTAGATATAGGTCTTTGACCTCAGGGGGGCAGCTCCTCTCCCCCAATATTCAAACCCTCTACTTTTAGTGTATACATTTTATTAGTGTCTTTTTTATGTTTTAAAAATTTTATTGCGATTTTAATGGTTGTGGCTTCTGGAAGCTTGAGAAATTTTCTAGATTTCTGTATACCGCCAAGTTATACTGTAGTACAGTTCCTTCCACGAGTAATCAGTGATTCATATCTCTAATATTGCCCAATTAGAAGAGACTATTTAGAGCAGCTTATCATCATCATCATAATTATTTGGGTCAGTTTTATGAATGATTCTTTAATTATTCTTGTTTAATGCTACCTCTGTCATGCTAAAGCTATTCTTGCAAAATCATTTTGCACAGATTTTATCCATGTTACCTTAAATTTACCCCTTCCATTTTCTAGTCCTCAAATACTAATTTTATCTACTCCATTTATAATGTGCATTTTTAAAAATTTGTATGTCCAATCCACATAAGCCTATTTTCAAGTTTATATCTTTGATTTTATCCCACTCCTTGCAAGATGATGGTTCGGATAAGGAGGCGTACATGTTGTAATGCAAGAGTTGGTCTTGTTGAACCCAAATGGTATTATTTTGTTGATGATTTCAAGGTTTTCGTTATTTATGGTGTGAGAGAGTTATGGGTTATTACCATTGATATAACAAGAAAGCTATATTATTGAAGAGCGATTGTTGTTGAGCTCGTCAGGATGGATAATTGTTGGAGGTGAGTTTTGAGGGGGAGTTGGGCAATTGGGTTCACACTAGTGAAGGATGAGTGGCCAGGAAGTACTATTGTACTAGGGTTGATTTTGTTCGCCAGGGAATTGATGAGTAGGATCGAATTCTTGGTGTTGAAAATCTTTGATACCATATAAGAGTTTAACATAGAGAATTTGTGATGGTAGAAATCAACATATTTTTTGTATTCACACTAAAGGACTTGTATACGTAGTAGGTTGCTTATGTTGAAGTCATAAGTGGTTCAAATAAGGAGGTGAATGTGGTGTGAAACAAGGATTGATCTTTTACAAATGATGCCTTTTATCGGGGAAATACCTTGGCTCAATTTAGCAAATATATATCATATAGAGAAAATTACATGATGAGAGTTGGAAGAAGCCAGTTATAGAGAGTTGTTCTTGAAAGAATGTTGGCATATTCATTTGGTCGGTAGGACTGTAGTCGGGCGACGGAGGTCGAAGGGTCATAGTCCGGTGACTTAGGTAGAGGGATTGTTTTTGGGTGATAGAGGTTGGAGGAACCGTAGTTGGCAGGTGACAGTGGTTGGAGGGACCGTTGTCAGTTGGCGAGGAAGGTCAACGTAGTTGGGTGATTGATGTATAGGGGACCGTTGTCGGCTGATAGAGTTGGAGGGATTCTAGTATGTGGGCGATGGAGCTCGGATGGACATTAGTCGGCGGACGACTATGGGCGGAGGGGCTGTAGTCAGCGGGCAACCGAGGTCGGAGGGATTGTAGTTGATGGACAGTCTTGTGGTGAGGGTTCGGCAGTGGTGGTGCCGGGTGGAGCTTTGGAATGCTTCAAGCCTCAGAGCTCTCTTGAGTTTATAGCCCCGGGTATAAGCCTCCAAAAGTCCAAGCCCCTTTCATCTGGGCAATGAGGGTCTATTCATAAATTTTGAGAGCTATATGCTCTATAAATATAGAGAAGATCAGGGTGAATTCGAAGTGGTCCATCAAACGGCTAATATGTATACGTTTCATCATGTAGCGTTTGTCAAACCTTTAAGCGCCTTAATGATGTCAAACTTAAGCAATCTTAGGTTTGTTGGGTTATCTCGTCAAGTTGCTTGATTCTACTATAAGCTTGCTATATTTGGATATCATTTAGTCATCTAATTAATGCACTAAAGTTTTCAAATATGCTTCAGTCCCTTGATTTTGGGCCAATTTGGGCTCAAATTTGACCGATTTTGATGTTGTCAGGTTCATCTCATCGTAAAATTCAGTTTGAGTATAATTTTGCTAAAATCGGAATTTAGATGATCCCAATTTAATTTTGGAAGTTTCCAATTCATATATGCATCAAGATTCACACCCGATCAGGATGATTTTTGGAGACGATCACTACTATAGTTTTTATAGTATAGGTTAAGGAAACTATATTGACTTGCCGACTGAATGGTGCATTATTGCTAAATAAATCATGTGGAAAAAAGTTCTATACAAAAATAGAATACAGACCGTTGCATTTATACTTTATCGCATTTTCACTATTTTCTATAGCGATATCTTTAAAGAATGACTAAAAGAATATGAAGCACTGATTACTCATTGAAAATCGATATATTCTTTTTTTTAGGTGATTATATATTCCCATATATATTTTGTTAGAGAAATGATTTCATGAAGCTTCAAGAATAATTTGCTCATCATTAACTTGTGCAGATTGGATCATACCATGCCACATCCTTGCTTATTAATTTAAGGCCTCCGACACCTGGTGTTGTTAGCAGAGGCATAGGACTTGAAGGTCTTTCAGGAATTCTGGCTGGACTTTGGGGCACTGGTACTGGTTCATCAACATTGACAGAAAATATTCATACCCTTGATGCAACAAAGATGGCGAGCAGAAAAGCCTTATCATTTGGAGCAGTCTTTTTGATCCTCTTCTCTTTTGTAGGTATGAACTTTAGATCCTATACAGTTCTTTTTGTACTGGGCATATTTTTTGTGTCCGCTAGAGTGAACTAAACTGGATAAACCTATCATCAGTATAATCTATGAAAAATTATTCTGTCCGGAATCCAGGCCCCAATGAAAATGTGTCATGTCCGGTACCGGGCTTATAACCAGTGGTACTCGGTACCTGAGCTTAAACCGGACGGTTCTCACGTCCGGTGTCCGCACAGAATAATCTCTCATAATCTACACCCAATTTTTTAAATGGGAATTTACTTACATAACTCAAATTTTTTATTTATTTACATATTTAAAACCTAATATTTACATTTACTTATTTAACATCCAATTTTTTAAAATTACATAAAAAATATTACTAATATTAATTTATTTAAAGTAAAGTACATTTTTTTCATACATATTTTGATGTGGTTTAAACACTATGGTGCTATCTAAATCTTATATATATAAATATATAAGAGTTTCATGAAATGTACCTGAATGACCATTTTTTTATAAAACAATCAAAGTTATAATCTGTTTATTTGACAGGAAAAGTGGGCGCTCTTATTGCTTCAATACCACTGGCATTGGCTGCTGCTGTCCTGTGCTTCACTTGGGCTTTAATTGTGGCACTTGGCCTATCCACCATGCAATACACTCAGTCTGCATGCTCGAGGAACATACTCATCGTTGGGTTTACATTATTTATTTCTCTATCCATTCCTGCATATTTTCAACAATATCCGTCTAGCTCTACCCTCATTCTTCCTAGCTATCTTGTACCTTTCGCAGCCGCATCTGATGGACCCGTAAATACTGGCAGTAAAGGAGTGAGTTTTAGCCCTCCTTGCCCATAATTCTCAAATAAGTCCAGTGAAATTCTTATTGCAAAGCATTTGATACCGTAGTTTAGCTTAGGGCATCTCCAACTGAACGTCAAATATGTGTGGCGTCGTTCGGTCGCTCCAGCCGAACGTCAAATCTTCTGCTATTTGCTTGCGGGTGAACAGTGTGACGCCAATATCGACGATATTGGCGTCGCATTGTTCACCCGCTATATTTTTTTTTTTTAATTTGAAAAATTGGTTATTAATTTTAAAATTTTAAGTATGAGAAAGAATATACTAAGAATATTCTTTTTTTGTGTTAGAAAATGGAGTTCGGTTGGAGGTAAGTTACTGTATATTGGTGTATTACCGTATTTTGGAGTAAAAAATGAGTTTTTTTAAGTTGGAGATGCTCTTATGCACATTTTGCAGACTTTATTTTCCATGAAATATATATACATATATTTTATCGGAATAGTTTTGTTATGTGCAGCTCAATTATGCTTTGAATTCTCTCCTGTCGCTTAACATGGTGGTTGCTCTTTTGGTGGCATTTATACTCGACAACACTGTGCCTGGAAGCAAGCAGGAAAGAGGTACTTATATTTGGTCTTCTTCACGGAATTCTGACATTGATCCATCTTCTATGGTACCTTATCTATTGCCAAAAAAAGTCGGGAGCCTCTTCAGGTGGGCTAAATGGGTTGGATCTTGACCTCAATAGTTTCTGATGCCATAATTACTGGTCTGTTAAAAAACTGCTTCTACTTCGCTATTGCTTCTCATTTTTAAAATTTTTTTTATGGCTTTATTTTGTTTAGTATAGAAATATAGGATATTTTTGCTGCTCTGACAGTCTGACTCTTCGATAGAACAAGAGAACTCCAGCTGGCTTTGAAATGGCAAATAGTAGCTAGAAGGAAAACAAAATGTATTAGGATATCTCATCAGATTCTGACTAGATATCTTGAACCAAAAAAATTTCCTTAGCTCAAATAACTTTTTTTCCTTCATTTTTTTTTCCTTCTTCATTCGTATGTGGAGAAAATTGGAGTCCCTATCTTGTAAAATTTGAAGAGGGTATCTTATTCATTACATTTATTGTGGAATGTAACAAATTGAAATTGAAAAATGCTTGTTTAATGTGGCTGATAATCATAAATCTTAAACCAGTTCCGATTAGAGAAGTTCAGCGAATTATGTTCAGTTGTTTCGGAACAGTTTGCGACAGCTGATGTATTAGGCTTTGTTTGAGATGGAATTTTTATTATTTCATAAACCAACAAAATTTTTAGAAAATTGTGTTAAGAAACAGTAAGAAAGTTGTTTCAAACAAAGACTTAGTTCATTTTATACATGTTTTACTGGCTGCAATTTTATATGCAGAAGTTTGAAGGAAGTTTCAAATTCATGTGAATATTAACTTTCCAAAATGCAATATTTTTTATAAATTTTTTTTAAAAAAATGTAATATTATTTTGTATTTTCTTATAAAACTCAAAATTTTTTGCGTTTCTTCAAGAAAATGATAAAAAAAGAAAAATATTTTTGCGTTTCTTGAGAAATAAAAAACATATTTTACAGTTTTGTTCTTTTTAAATATTATCTCAACTAAATTTTTTATCTAATAAAATTTTAGATTATGTTCCTTTTTTAAAAACTATTAAGTTAAGTGTGGCAGAGATGAGGATGCTCAGGTGGATGAGTGGCTCTACCCTTAGAGATATGATATGAAATGAGCATATACGTGAAAAGGTTGGAGTAGCTCCAGTAGAAGATAAGATTAGAGAGAGTCGCCTTAGATGGTTTGATCACATAAAATGATGCTCTTTCGATGACCTGATTAGAAAAGTAGAGGTATTAGATTTGACTTATGTTAAAAAGGGTAGAGACATACCTAAAAAGACTTGGTTAGAAAATATTATGAATGACCTTTTTTTATTAGATTTAAATGAGAATTTCAATTTTAATAGGACACAATGGAGAAAAAGGATCCATGTAGCCGACCGCACGTAGTCGGATAAATGCTTGATGTTGTTGTGTTCCTTTTTAAAAGCTGTCCAAGTAAAATATTAAGTTTTACTTTTTTTAATAACATATATTTTTTAAATCACATATATTTCTTCCTTATATTCTCATCTAGTTATTAAATAAATAGTTTTATAAATTTATATGAAATAATATTTAAATGTAAAATAGCTTTATTTATATGAAATATTATAATTTTAAAATTAATAACTAAATTTATATGCATAGTTAGGATTCTGCACCTTCATGAGACCGAATCTCCTCTCCTGGTCCGTCAAGAAGCAGGCTACGGTCGCCAAATCATCTACCGAGGCAGAATACTGGGCTCTTTCGGCAGCCACATCTGATGTTCTCTGGCTCCGGCGTCTCGCAGAGGAACTTCTTTTTCGGCAAGAGGAACCCACAACTATACACTGCGATAATCTTTCTATCATTGCTATAGCTAAAAATCCCGTCTTCCACGCTCGTACCAAGCACATCGAAATCGACTTTCAATTCATCCGACAACACCTCCTCATCGGAAACATTCGCATACAGCATATTGATTCTCAAGAACAGATAGCCGACATTCTCACAAAGTCCTTCTCCAGCTCTCGCTTCGATTATCTCGTCTCCAAATTGACCATTCAACCAAAGAATGATCAATTTGAGGGGGAATGTAAGCCTATAGCTTAATCACGTTTGTCCCATATCTGTTAAATTGTACTGTAGCTTCATTAAGTCTCTATAAATACATTTGTACTCATTTCTACAATTAGATAACAATATACAAGTTTATTTGAAATTGATCTGTCACTTTCCTTCTCTCTGCTTCACGCGCTTCACCCCTTACAAGTACGTCATATTTTTTATTTTTAAAAGTCACATAAAAATAAAACGATTTCATCAGTCTAATAATTATATTAAAAAAAAGTTAAATTTTAAAATTATTTTAAAAAGATTTTATTAGTTCAACTATATCTTAAGCGTTAATTCTCATTCAAACGATTTTTTATTGATCAAAATGGTCAGCCAATTTTTGTTGGCGAACTGAGAATTTTTTTTATCAGTTGCAAAAGGTAATTTCTAAAAAAATAATTTAATTAATATGCGATGAATGTTATATTTTTATAAAGATTAATATTAAAATATGGAAAGTATTTGAATAAAATTGAAATGAATTATATTCACTAGAGATTATCTAAAATTTTATATTTATTTATGTAATGTTATATATTAAAAATATACTCATGAAAAAGCATATTTTATTTTAGAAAATTAATATGAGTAATATTAAAAATATAATTAAAATTTAATTATTATATATAAATGTAAGATTTAAATATTAAATTTATAAATACATACAAATTATATATATATATATATATATATATATATATATATATATATATATATATATATATATATATATATATATATATATATATATATATATATATATATAACATAAATTTTCCTTAAGTGAAATATATACATTTCTTTTATATTTGAGGGCCTCGTGACCACGAACTTTTATTATATCCGATGCAAGGACGTAGAGAAACGTCCGGTCGGAGGTAATTTCCCGTCAAAAAATTAGGTATTTGCTGGGTACAACTAGGTATTATTTGATAATAATGAGGAATACTGTTCTCTGAAGACCAATACAGAGTTATACCGAGCTGTACCGATAAATACCGAGTTGTACCGAATTTTTCTGGGAAAAACTCGGTACAACTTTGATATAACTCGCTATTTGATCGATAAAATCCGGTATAATATTTGGTGTTGCTCGGTGGTATTTGCTCGGTACAGCTCGTTTTTTTGCGGAAATTTGCGGTCGGAGGACCTAATAATTGTTCCGTGACCACAGCTGTTCCTTACGCTCTCACCTCAAAACCCCCACAGACATTTTTTAAATTTAAGGAAAAAAACATCAGGATCTACCGCTAGGATGTCTCAGATTGATTTTGATCGTTTCTTAAGAGCTCGGAAAAGGCATCATGCATTGTTCTAGGTCTGCATTCTGAGTGGTTCGACTTCCCACAGTTCCACTCGTGGCAGCTCATGTAGAATACTGCATAGAGGTAGGGTTTTACTCTGTTGGATCATCGATTGTTTGAGCTGCGGTAGTATTCCACGGGTCACCCATGGATTTCACCGATTCCTACAAGCAGACGGGGCCCTGCTGTTTCTCGCCCGACTCCCACTACCTCGCTGTCGCCGTAGATTACCGCCTGGTGATACGAGACCTCGTTTCACTCAAGGTTTTTCACCCCAAATTGTTAAAGTTTTTAATTAGCTCTATTGGGATCTTTCATGAGCTGGATACCAAAATGCTTGAGTTCACAATCATGAACATCTCATTTTATCTCAAAACCCGATGCCAAAATGCTCATTTTCTAATCATCGGGCGCCATATTCGGGAAATAAAATTCCCAGAATATTATTCCTGCGCAAAATTCTTTCTTTGTTATTTGGCTTTTGAAATTGAATAGGCTTAATGATCTGTCTTTGAGCGTGTTTTGCCGGCACACGATAAGAATCAAGAACTGTATGAATATCACAGGCAAATCATAGCATCAGAGTCAAATGAGATGATGCTTAACCAATTTGGTTCCTCGGATGCCTAAGTGCAACTGTTCGATCAGAATTTGCACCTAACTGGGAATTAAGGTGTTATGAACGAGCTTAGGTCATGATTTGTTATTAAAATTCAGAGAAGTGCATCTTTGCTATTTAATCTTCTATTTCAAATATTTCTGGGGATTTAGAGTATCAAGATGATCTTCCCAACTCTTTCATAAGAAATGGAAGATTGTGGTGCGTAAAACCAAGGAAGGGTTCTTACTTGACTTATTAATTAGTCAGTTCACCTGAAATGTTCTTGTCTAATTTATTTGTTAATCATTTCACCTGTAATGGACTTTATAATCTTATATGGATTAATAGTACACAGGAACAAAAAAATATTTGTACTCATTCTTCCCTTATTTTTATGTCCTTCATATGAATACACATCTCTTTTAATTTTTGTCCATCACAGCTTTATCCAATTTGTCTCCTGTGTGTATGACAACAAAGTGATGCACTTAAATTTGAGGAATAAATTCTAACATAAAAGCTTTCCCCAACCCAACAACATGGAAAAATTTCAGTATGACCACAGTAGAGTTGTACTGATGAGAATAAATTGCCCTTTATTTCAATTAAATTCATTGTTAAATTTAGTTATTTTGCATTTGATATATATATCATTCTATACTATTCTATTTATATATCTAACGTCTAAAACTTTAATATTACATACATACCACCCATAGTTCACTTTCATATCAAATATGAGTGTTAAAAATGAAATATATGAGTGTTAGGATTGAAATATTAGTGGCATATTTAATATTAAAATAATATAAGGTGGTATATATGCAATATTAAAGTTTTAGGTGTTAGATATGTAAATAAAATGGTATAAAGTGATATCTATGTAAATTTCCCTTGATCATATTGCTTTTGATGAAAATCATTGTTATGCTGGCTCACATATATCTTATATGTAGGTTGTACAACTGTACTCTTGTGTTGACAAAATAAGCCATATAGAATGGGCCTCCGACTCGGAGTACATCCTTTGTGTTCTTTATAAGAGGCCAATGGTTCAAGCTTGGTCACTAACCCAACCAGAATGGACATGTAAAATAGATGAAGGCCCGGCAGGAATTGCTTATGCAAGATGGAGCCCTGATAGCCGCCACATTCTAACAACATCTGAGTTCCAACTACGGTTGACTGTCTGGTCGCTTGTGAATACTGCATGCGTTCATGTGCAGTGGCCAAAACATACTTCAAAGGGTGTTTCTTTTACCAAAGATGGAAAATTTGCTGCTATTTGCACCAGACGAGACTGTAAAGACTACATAAATTTGCTTTCTTGTCATTCATGGGAAATTATGGGCACTTTTGCAGTTGACACGATAGACTTGGCTGGCGTTGAATGGTCTCCAGATGATAGTGCCCTTGTGACATGGGATTCACTACTTGATTATAAGGTGAAATTTTAGATGTAGAATAAAAAAACCACACATCTGTTCTCTGTCTTTTCTGTAGGACTATAAGCACCATGAATAATTATATTTAGGCATACAGAAAGACTGAAAGAGCTCAACTAATTGCTTGGAATAATCTTGAAGTGTGATATCTTAATTGTAATTTTATAATTAAAGGCTAAGGCTGGTGGCTATGTAATTCTGCAATGGTAGATATACTTTGGTTTCAATAGCTTAACTCCAATATATACTTTCAAATCTAATGTCTTTATTTTAGAACATGATAATATCTTTTAGAATTTTAAATAAGATAGAAACATTTTATACATTAGGGGATGAATTTTAAATGCAATCAAATATGATTCAAGGAATTTAATATTGCTTTTGTGGAGTATCTGATGCGGAGTATTCTTACTTAGGGAAGTCTGGAGGAGCATTTTACCTATACTAATCACTTATTTCTGTTAAAGTGATTGTGCTCCACTATCCTAGTGCTATAGTTAGTTACATAGTACTCATTTTACCTTTTTGCCATTTAGTCCTTTTAAAGTATAGAGGAAAAGGGATAGTATATAGATCTAAAACCTGTAGCTGCACTGGTATCTTGGAATATAATCAATACAGAACTTCAGTTTACTGTTTATTTTTGCTTGCTTCCTCTGTTTTACCTTCTTGCAGGAACTACCTACATCAGTATCCTTATCGTAGGATGTAGGATATGACCTCTCCTTGAGAAGCATGCACGCTTCATTGTTTTGATATATTCTTTGGGTAAATATTTCACTTAATTTGTGCTTGATTCTCTAAATGCCTTATAATCCTTATCATACTCTTGTAGCCATGGGCTTCGACAAACATTCTAATTCATATATGCATACATAATTTTTTTTATATGCATACAGAAGTTATTGTTACTTAAATCTTGGGTTATAAAATAGTATGTGATGCAGGATATCTTATGTTCTAGAATTTCTATAATAATCTAATGTGAGATTTGAAAATTTCACGCAACAATCATGTATAAATATAATTCATAGGACACACATTATTAATCTTAAACTACTATTCCCTAACATTGATGAAGATCAATTCAATTGAAAAATCAAGTAGCCTTCTACTAGAAAATAATGTGTAGAACTTATCAAGAAAGCCACGCAAAGGTTTTGAAATTCATGCAGTTATTAGAAACCAGATTGCATCCAATTTGATTAAACACAACCACTCTTATAAAATAATATAAAATAATAACTAAAGTTACTAAACTTCGACGAAAAAAGCAAAAAAAGTGAAAGAATTCAATAAAAAAGCACACACAAACTTTTACAATGATATAACCTTTCTTGGAACTTCTCAAATCTCTCACTTGATCAAGGAATTGAATCCCATAAGTAGAGGGAATTGCAAATCTTAAGAATAATTTTATTCAACCATTTGTTGTGTTTTTCTTGCATGGTAAGACCATTTATTGTGTTTTTGTTGCATGGTAAGACCATTTATTGTTGCATGATACTAATGTATCTCAAAATCAATTTGGATTAATGCCGGATAGGTCTACTATGGAAGCTATATATTTATTGAGAGGTTTGATGGAGATGTATAGAGAGAATAAGGAGGGTATACATATGATATTTATTGGTTTAGAGAAAGCATATGATAAAGTTCCAAGAGAAGTGCTATGGGGAGTTCTAGAAAAGAAAGGGGTTAATAATGCTTATATTCAAGTCATTAAGGATATGTTTGTAGGAGTTGTTACTTGCGTTCAGACACAGGGTAGTTTGACTAATTATTTTTCTATTTCAGTTGAATTACTTATAGGATTAGCCTTAAGCCCGTATCTTTTTGCTCAGTCATGAATGTTTTTATTAGACATTTGCAAGAGGTTGTACCCTAGTTTGTGCTTTTTGCTGATGATATTCTTCTTGTTGATGAGACTAGAGAGGGAGTTGAAGATAAACTTTAATTATAGAGGTCAACCATAGAGTTAAAGGTTTTGAATTTTTTTGGGTTTAAAACCTTGGCAACCCTAACAACTAACGAAAAGTAACTATCAGATCTGACTAGTTTAATTTCACTTGTTTAAATCTAGTTTTGATTCTCAATTTCTGAAACTAAAGTGATTAGTGTTATTGCTTAATTGTCTTTAAGTGGTTCTTTAAAGTCATTCAGTTTTAAGCCTTTGCTTTGGTCCTCAATTTCTGAAACTAAAGTGACTAGTGTTGGAGTTCAATCCTCTTGAGCAGTTTAAATCAAATAAATTGAATTTGAACTCAATTTAGACTTCAATATATTAAAGTATTGAACTGATCACGGATGGAATTCCTGTCTTGGTTGAGAAAACTGGCCTATCTGCTCATGGTTTGACTCACCACAACCAAAGGAAAAGGTATGTTGTACAAGCTCTATTACATGAATAGGCAAGAGACCTTGGTCGTAGTGTCTTAATTCCAGGTTACTCTTTCTATCTCAAATTAGTGATGAGTTGAGCTTTATTCTGTTCTTCATAGACAACAGCATCATCAAGTAACTGCCATGGAGTACTACATGTCAAGTGCTATATGTTTATCATGCATCCTAATGTAGTTGTTTGCTTGTAACGCCCACAACGCCATTGTACTTGTTATATTTTCCTAGCACCATCAGTAAAGGAGGATATTATAGGCAGGTTAATTGTACAGAATGATTGGAATCACCATCATGTGGTAGTATTTCCTACATTCGCATCTTTTTCCTGATTAAGATAATTTCAGGATCCCATTATAACTTTCATGTAAAAGTATAAAACCATATTTCTACCTTTTTTGATAACAATTCTGCTAGTGTCATGGATACTTGAGATTTTATAATATGTTGAACATAAGCTCCAATTTCTTATTTGAAATACAAATAATGGAGTATTGTGTATGGTACAGGTTCTCATTTATTCTCCAGATGGTAGATGCTTGTTCAAGTATCAAGCATATGAAAGTGGTTTAGGTGTGAAAACTGTAACTTGGTCCACATGTGGACAGTTTCTTGCAGTGGGTAGTTACGATCAGACCCTAAGGTTATTGAATCATTTGACATGGAAAATTTTTGCTGAATTCACACATATACCCACTATTCGTGGGCCATGCGATGCTGCTATTTTCAAGGTAAAGAGCTTATATTACAAATTGGCTTCCTAAGCAAGATTGATACTTTTTATTTTTCTCTTTACCCTGCAGGAAGTGGATGAACCTTGGCAACTTGATATGTCTGAATTATCTTTGAGCAAAGATTTCCCCAAAAATTTACAAGGCAACTATCATGGTCAGTTCTTTTCTAGATACTCCTTAAATAGTTTTCTTCAAATGTGTGATAGACAATGAAATCATTTTGACTCTTTAATGAATAAATGCTTAAGCAAAACTTTTCTCTTTTTGTTGTTATATTTAGGTGAAGTTTTTGATATGTTAATGGGTGAAGGTTTTTGTTGCTATTTGCTTGTGGTTTACTAGGAAATGCTATAATGCTTGAAGAAGAAATTCCTATCTTGAATTTCTGGGATGTTCCTCACATTTCTTGAACAATCTAGCTGCTTGATGGAGCTTTCATCTGATTGAATTAGGGTTTTAGCCCATTAAGTTGAAACTGGCTTGTGTGAGCTCTAGTGAATTTAAGCTTAATATGGAATAGTGTGTGCTTGAAAGTAAATGATGTAATGGTAGGTCGAGGAGGAGGGGGAGACCGAGAGCGAGTGGGTGTCGGGTCCGGAAAAGAAAGGAGCGGAGGCGACTGAGAGGGGGCGGGGTGTTCGGCCTTGAGTTCGGAGAGGGGAGATCATCGGGGCTTGGTCCTGAAGGCGGAGTCGAACGGGAGAGAGGTCGTCGGCCTGGTTGGGGTTTGCGAACCGAAGGAAGAAGAGGGGAAGATGCTTGCGGCTTCCTAGTGTTGTGCGAACCAAAGGGAGAGCGAGGGCTTCTGGTCCTGTCCATCGCACAAGAAAGAGGAGAGGGAGTTCTGCCTCTAGGGTGCCAACCGTAGAGAGCGAGCAACGGGGGGAGGGTCTTCTGGACTTCGGTTGGGCTTCTCGAGAGAAAACTCCATGGGAAGGAGAGGTCACCCCTCGCTTCTATACACTAAACAAGCAACTGCTCTATGTCGTTTTTCACACGATGCCTGCATCCGCTCCAAAATAAGCAGCTCATGCGATTGGGAAGCTCTGGCGACGGCAGGTTCCAGGTCCCGGCGAAATCAGGATCGTCGAACCTAACTTCTTGATTTAGGCGTGGATTCAAATCGCTCTTAAAGTCAATTAAGCCTCAATTGGGATTAGACTGAACCAATTTGGCTAAAATCAAGTTCAAATCAAAGTATCAAACTCAATTCGGGTCAATTCGAGTTCGACTTGACTCTACCCAAATTAATTCAATAAAAAACAAACTCAAATTGACATCGATTCGAATTGAATCGAGCTCGTTGAGGCTCGATCAACTCGATCGAACATGCTCGAAAAAAAAATCAAGATAAAAACATGGTCAACAGTGCGCCTCTGCACTTTTTGAGAAATTTATGGGTGAGATTATACCTCAAGGAGGCCTTGATGAGGTGTACATTGACTAAGGTGTACATCAAGATACACCTCTACGCAATAAATAAGAGGTGCACGCCTCAAATCTTGGTCGTCCAAAGGGTTTGATTGATAGTTTGTTGTACCTTAGTCTACAAATGATAATATGTCATGCTTGCCTTATTAACTTGCTACTTTTTAACCCTAAAATATTGTTTTTCATATAATTTTTATCTATGATTCAAAAGCTTCAAGTTAATTGAAACTTTATTCCTCATTGCTCCTCTATATTCATCGATAATCAGATTTAACATTTGCTGCTTTTTTCTATTATTTGATCTTTTGTACATGGTGATATCCTTGTTTTCACCACCAATATTGTGCAAACTAAATTGGACCAGTCAGTTGAACCACTCAAACTAGTCCTCAAATTTGTTTGGTATGATTAAAAAATTTGGTTTGAAGGAAATCGGGATCCTCCACGAATTGGTGTTGAATTGCTCAACCTTTAATCCTTAATTGAATCCCAGTTAAAACTTCAAACTTGGAATCTTTTCTTCCATCAATTCAATGTCCGGTCTAGTTGTAAAAATTTAGATTTCTAATCGAATATTTCTACATTGGCCCATTATTAATATTGACTTGTGCATCACAAGTTCTCAATGTTCAAGAGTTCACCATCAACAATATATATTTGTTCCCACAATCTCTTGCAGAATAATTAAAAATAAACGCTTTATGTGAAGTATAATGAAAATGTGCATTTGCGTTCAAGATTTTGGACTCCATAGGACTATCCACACTATGGATCAATGTATCATAGGTATCTTTGCTTGCAACTTGCATATACCTTTGTTTGATTTAAAAATTGCCCCTATTTTTCTTACATTAAACGGAGGCCTTCCGATGACCCGGTTAGAAAAGTTGAGGTATTAGATTCGACTTATGCTAAGAAAGGTAGAGGTAGACCTAAAAAGACTTGGTTAGAAAATATTAGAAATAATATTTCTTTATTAGATTTAAATGAGAATTTGACTTTAACCGGACACAATGGCGAAAAAGGATTCATGTAGCTGACCCCACATGGTGGGACAAAGGCTTGATGTTGTTGTTATCATCACTCGCAACTTTCATAACCCTTTTTATGAGGCCGGCTTTACTACACTTCTAGTATTCAATGTTGCTTTTATTTGATTAACTTATTTCCTAGGATTCGGATCTATCTCTATTATTGTGTTTTCCTACATTTCTTCGTCTACTCTCAATATCCAGAGCATCTAACAAAGATCCTTCACCTGATTCACCATCTTCTTGGCTCATTCTAGTAGGCTTCTACTTAGAAAAAGATAGGTATAATTTATTTAGCACAAGTAATCTTTCATTTTGTTTCTTGAAATATCTGAAGTCCTTACCATAAAAATGGTTGATCTTCACCGTACCATCTGTGTACACTCCATTGCTCAAAAGCGTGCATTTGGGGGAGCAATGAAGTAATGAGACAGAGGGAATCATAATTTGCATGGAAGAATGATAGGAAATACTTGAGTTCGCAAGTAACCCTAAGGTAATACTTGAGTTCGCAAGCAAACCTAACCCAAATCGGCACACAAATAGCGCAAAAACAGCGGAATTAAGGAAGATTCGTAGGAAAACAAATTGCAATCGATTGTATTCCACTAGTAAGCAATCAAAAACTCAAGCCCGATACAATGTTCTTCAATTCGAGAGGAAGAACAACTCTCCCACAATCTCCGGCGACGCCGAGAGCCAAAGCAAGAAGACCTAGAAACCAAACTCTTTTCAAAATGCAAGGTAAAAAAACTAATCCCCTCATAACTCCCTATTAATACAATCAAATTCAAATTAAAAGTAAAAGGACTACTCTACCCTTCCTTTTCCCTCCAAAAGCACTTAACCCAAGTTTGAATTGCAAGTGGACCCCACTCCTTTGCCCCCTCTCTCTTCCGCCCGGCACTGTGCCGCCCGTCTCCGATAAAACTGGACCGACTGGGCCGGTCCAGGTTGAGCCGGTCCAAGGTGGACCGGCATAACATTACCCCCCTCCCAAAGTACCACCTTGTCCTCAAGGTGGAAGGCAGGGAACTGTACTGCAATCCTCTCCAATGGCTCCCATGTGGCCTCATAATCTGGGAGGCCGTTCCACCTAATCTTCACTTCCTTTTCCCCCTTTTTATTGATGCGCACTCCTTCTACCGCTAGAGGCTCCAGTGTCACTTCCATGTCTTCTCTCAATGTGCTGGGCAGTTCTGGGCTTACTGCATGTTCCCCCACCACTTTCCTCAACTGTGATACATGAAAAACGGGGTGTATTCTGGCTGTTGAAGGAAGCCTCAATCTGTATGCTACCTCCCCGATTTTCTCCTCCACTTCGAAAGGGCCAAAATATCTTGCTGCTAGCTTCTCATTTCTCCTCTGGGATACAGTCCTCTGCCTGTATGGTCGGAGCTTCAAGTAGACCTTGTCTCCAACTCCAAATTGTATATCCCTCCTTTTACTGTCCGCCTGTTTCTTCATAATCTGTTGGGCTCTGAGAAGATGCCTCTTGAGCTCGTCCAACACTTGATCTCTTTCCTTCAGATGCTGATCCACTGCCGATACTGGAGTACTCCTATGGCTGTAGTGTACCAGGTGTGGGGGGTCTCTTCCATATAACACCTTAAAAGGTGTCATCTTGGTAGCCGAGTGAGAGGAGGTGTTATACCAGTATTCTGCCCAGGACAGCCATTTGGCCCATTGTTTCGGTGTCTCAGATACAAAGCATCTCAAGTATGTCTCCAAACTTCTATTCACCACCTCCGTCTGCCCATCAGTCTGTGGGTGATATGCTGTGCTCCTCTTCAATACTGTGCCCTGCATCCTAAATAACTCCCTCCAAAAATGGCTCAGGAATACCTTGTCCCTATCCGACACAATAGACTCCGGTACCCCATGCAGGCGGACTATCTCCCTCACAAATGCTGCTGCTACAGACACCGCTGTGTACGGGTGTCTTAAGGGAATGAAATGAGCATATTTGCTCAGCCTGTCGACCACTACAAATATAACCGTATATCCCTCTGATTTTGGAAGCCCATCAATGAAATCCATAGTGATCTCCTTCCAAACCTTCTCCGGTAAGGCCAGGGGCTGTAGTAATCCCCCTGGTGCCATCGTCATGTACTTGTTCCGTTGGCAGGTATCACACTTAGCCACCATTTCTTCTATGTCTTTCCTCATCCCCTTCCAGTACAATTCAGCAGCTAACCGGCTATAGGTTTTCTGCACTCCTGAATGCCCTCCTATGGCACTCCCATGAAATTCCTGTAGCAGTTGGGGAATATGAATGGAAGATCTAGGGATCACACTGCTTCCCTGATAGTACAGTCTTTCTCCCACCACTGAGTAGCCTGGGTGGCTGTTTTCATCTGACAGCACCTCTTCTTTGATTCTCCTTAGCTCCTCATTCTGGATGCTCTCCTCTTTGATGGCTCCCCAATCAATCAGAACCGGTACTGATACAGCAATCCCCTGGAGCTCCCCCATACAGCGTGATAAGGCATCCGCTGCCTTATTCTCTAATCCTGGCCGATAGTGGATCTCAAAATCATATCCGAGCAGCTTGGACAACCACCTCTGATGCTCCTCTGTGACCATCCTCTGCTCTAGCAAGTATTTCAGGCTCCTCTGATCAGTCCTGACAATAAAATGTCTACCCAATAAATAAGGTCTCCACTTTTGGATGGCCAGTACAATCGCCATCAGTTCTCTCTCATAGACCGACTTCAGCCTAGCTCGGGACGACAGTATCTGACTGAAGTAAGCTATGGCTCTATGGTTCTGCATCAACACTGCTCCCAACCCATAGCCTGAAGCATCTGTCTCCAACACAAACACCTGATTGAAATCTGGCAGTGCAAGTACGGGCACCGTCGTCATGGCCTTCTTCAGCTTCTCAAAAGCCTCAGAAGCTGCTTCCCCCCATAAAAAATTATCCTTCTTCAGCAGCTCTGTCAGTGGTCCTGCTATGGTGCTGTATCCTCTCACGAACCTCCTGTAGTAGCCAGTCAGTCCCAAAAATCCTCTGAGCCCCTTCAATGTCTTGGGTTGAGGCCAGGCTAACATTGCCTCTATTTTGGACTGATCCGCGGCCACTCCCTCCTGAGATATCACATGCCCCAGGTACTCCACTTGTGCCTGAGCGAAGTCACACTTCTTGAAATTGGCCTTCAGCTGATGCTCCCTCAGCACCCCCAATACCACTCTCAGGTGCTCTAAGTGTTCCTCCTCAGTCCTGCTATAGATGAGGATGTCATCAAAAAACACCAACACAAACCTGCGAAGGTGTGGCTTGAAGATCCGGTTCATTAATGCCTGGAATGTGGCTGGTGCGTTGGTGAGGCCAAAAGGCATCACCAGGAACTCGTAATGGCCCTCATGAGTCCTGAAGGCTGTCTTCTGCACATCTTCATTCCTCATCCTGATCTGGTGATAGCCTGACTTTAGATCAATCTTGGTGAATAAAACAGCTCCATGTAGCTCATCCATCAACTCGTCAATCACAGGGATGGGAAACTTGTCAGGCACGGTCTCCTTGTTGAGGGCTCTGTAATCAACACAGAACCTCCAACTCCCATCCTTTTTCTTTACCAGCAAAACTGGGCTAGAGAAAGGACTCACACTGGGCTGAATGATCCCTCCTTCTAGCATTTCTCCCACTAGCTTCTCAATCTCATCTTTCTGCATCTGAGGGTATCTGTAAGGTCTCACACTGATAGGGGATACCCCCTCTTTTAGGATAATCTGGTGCTCCCGTTCTCTGTCAGGTGGTAGTCCCACCGGAGGTTGGAACACATCCTCAAATTCCTTCAGAAAGGGTTGAACTAACACAGGAATGTGTTTGTCTTCCTCCTGCTGACGATCTTCCAAGCTCTGCAACTCCACAATGAACCCTCCTCCTTCCTCATGGATCATCTTCACCATCGACCTGAGAGACACTCCAGCTCTGGACAATCCTGGTTCCCCTTTCAGCTTCACCCTCTTTCCCTCTACCATCAGTTCCATCACCATGGTCCCCCAGTTTACCTTGGTTTCACCCAAGGTCTGTAGCCACTTCATGCCCAAAATGACGTCTGTGCTACCCAACCTCAGGGGTAGGAAGTCCTCCACCACCCTTATCTCCTGTAGTCTCATCTCCACCCCCTTGCAGATCCCAGTGCTGGACTCAATCTTCCCTGTCCCCATCATCACCCCATAATTGCCTGTCTCAGTAGGCTCCATTCCCAGCTCCTCCGCCACCTGAGCGGATATGAAATTGTGGGTGGCTCCACTGTCGATCAACACTACTACCTCCCTCCCAAGGATTTTCCATTTCACCTTCATCGTATGGCTAGGAGTGAATCCCATCACAGAATTTAGGGATACCTCAGCTACCTCCAACTGGGGATCAATCTGCTCCTCATCAGAAGCATCACCCTCCTCAGGCGCCTCGTCTATATAGACGGTGAGAGCCCGAAGAGCGCGATCCTTGCACCTGTGCCCTGGAACAAACTTCTCCTCACATCTGAAACAAAGGCCCTTGGCCCTCTTCTCCTGCATCTCCTCCTGGGTCAATCTCTTGAAACTCCCAGCTGATCTGGTCACCCCGCTCTTCTCCTTACCACTTTCTCTAAGGACACTAAGGGTTGGCCCTTTTGGAGCCAAGTAAGTGGTAGTTGTCCTGGTAGGACCCCCTGAGTGGTTGTTCCGCCAACTTCGGGCGTTGGTCTTCTGGTTCTCCACCAGTTGAGCCAACTCCATGGCCTCCCTCAAGTCCCTCGGTCTCATTACCTTCACCGCATCTCTAATTTCTGGCTTAAGGCCCTTCATAAAGTTTCCCCCCAGAGTGCTGTTCGATAATCCCTCCATGTCACCCACCAGACTCTCAAATTTCTTCCGGTACTCTTCCACTGTTCCCTCTTGAGTGAGGGCATAGAACTGTTCTGATATCTCCCATGGGCTGCCCCCCCTGAATCTCTCCCTGATCGCCTCCTTGAAGTCCCTCCAAGTCCTCACCGGATCCCACTTCTCCATGTATTTGAACCATGAAAAAGCCGCCCCTTCCAAGCACATGCTAGCCGCCAACAATCTCTCCTCCTCCATCAGGCCATTTACTGCAAAATACCTCTCTACCTTGTGGATCCATTCATCCACATTTCCTTCTTCGAACACGGGCATTTTCAGCTTTCTGGCTCTCGTGTCCACCCCGTATGCCCTATTCCCCCCATGGCCTCCTCTGTCCCATGCAATGGGGTCTTCCCAAGTTCCCCTCTCTCCATATCGGGGCTCATCATCCCTCCTCGGCCGCCGATAGCCATCTTCCCCTCGCGCTCCGCCATGGTGATTCTGGATTCCCCATGGCCGGTCCCCTGAATCGGGCCGCCGGCGACGCCAATCATCCTCTCTTTCTTCCCTGAAGTCTCTCCTTCTTTCATGCTCTTCTCGCCTGATGGACTCCCGAGGTGGCATCCTCCCGCTACTGTTAAACAGTCCCACCTCCTCTTCCTCGTCTGGATTCACCTTATCCTTCCCCCTGCTCCCACTCCCTTCTCCTCTTTCCTCCCCCGGCACAGCCCTTGCTTGCCCTTCCAACAACTTCTTCATCATCTCTTCCAACGCCACGAATTTCCCTTCCACATTCTCGCTCAATGTGGCCATCTTCTCCTCCAGATCCGCTTTAAGTTGCCCCATCTCGGTCTCCAAGACTTCTACTCGCTTAGATGCCATGGGAAATGACGAGATGCCTCCGGATCCTCCCCAAAATCAGCAAAATCTGCAGCGAATAATGGATAGAAACCACCCTCCACCGCCCGGATCTCGCTCTGATACCAATTTGATAGGAAATACTTGAGTTCGCAAGTAACCCTAAGGTAATACTTGAGTTCGCAAGCAAACCTAACCCAAATCGGCACACAAATAGCGCAAAAACAGCGGAATTAAGGAAGATTCGTAGGAAAACAAATTGCAATCGATTGTATTCCACTAGTAAGCAATCAAAAACTCAAGCCCGATACAATGTTCTTCAATTCGAGAGGAAGAACAACTCTCCCACAATCTCCGGCGACGCCGAGAGCCAAAGCAAGAAGACCTAGAAACCAAACTCTTTTCAAAATGCAAGGTAAAAAAACTAATCCCCTCATAACTCCCTATTAATACAATCAAATTCAAATTAAAAGTAAAAGGACTACTCTACCCTTCCTTTTCCCTCCAAAAGCACTTAACCCAAGTTTGAATTGCAAGTGGACCCCACTCCTTTGCCCCCTCTCTCTTCCGCCCGGCACTGTGCCGCCCGTCTCCGATAAAACTGGACCGGCTGGGCCGGTCCAGGTTGAGCCGGTCCAAGGTGGACCGGCATAACAAAGAACACTAGCGATAGGAGAAGAGATTTGTGGTTCAACAAAAAGTTTGCCTATCTATAATCGTAGAGAGATGATTTTTCCTTTAGATTAGAGATAAATATTGGATATGAAATATTTGTTCACCTAATTATTTTTTAATTTTATTTCATAAGTGTTTTTACCTCTTTTTCTCTTTTACCCCCCTTCCAAAATTGAAGCATGATTTCTTCACCAACCATGCTCATTGAAGATGAAATAAAGCTTGTCGCTCTTTATTTCGAATCACCTCATCTATTGCTGGCTCACAATAGTCATTGATTTCCTCTCATGAAGATCTCTAGCTTCCAAATATCACTTCTTAAGCTTTAGTGTTCATTGTTGATCACCCAATAAAGAAATCCCTTGAGATAATATTGACCAAGATAACTATCCTCTTCCAATCACTTCAAAACCACCTCTCTAGCTTCCGCCTCTACACTTGGTTGGCTAAATGAAGGAGAAGAATTGGTGAGGATTTTCAATATTCAACTATCTTCTTATATAATGCTTAAAAATGATAAGTAATAAGCTTATAGATGTTAGATAATTTATTCGTATTCATATACTACAGGAAAGTAGTGGTGTAAGTGAGTCGAGCCGGCTTGAGCTGAGCTCGAGCTTGACTCGTTTATTGGCTCGTGAGCCGAGCTTATCGAGCTCATAAGTCGAGCTTGAGCTTGATGAGGCTTAGCTCGCGAGCTGGCTCAAATAATTATTAATATTTTTAAAATAATTTTATTTTATTTATTAAATTTAAATATTTTTAAAAAATAAATGTTTAGAATTTTTAATAATATAAAAATAAATTACTATTTAATATTTAAAATTAATAATAAATGTTTAAAATATTTAATAAAAAATTAAATATTTAAAATAATTTATAATATTAAAAAAATCCCTCTGAGACTTGCGAGCCGGCTCGAGCTCATTTACAGTGGGACTAGCTTGAGTTTGAGCTGACTTTCTGACCGATAAGTTAAGCTCGATAAGGCAACTACTTGACTCGATTGTACTCGTTTACACAATTACAGGAAAGTCAGTAGTTTGCAGCAGACTTTACAGTGTTTTTTTTTTGGGTCGAAAATGGCGACTGATTTGCGACGAAAATTTTCGACAATTTTTTTTACAACGGATTTGCAGCAGAAATTACCGCCGCAAATCCGCCGTAAGCTAAATTATAATATAAATAAAAAAGTTTTTTGTTGCGTTTCGTCTCCATGACTGAGTGGGAGAAGGGAGTTGGTTTACGAGTGGAGTAGGTTCGAATCCCGGGCAGGCCGGTTAGGCGAGATATGGTGCAGGCAGTCCAGTCAGGCGGGAGAGGGCAACGGGCAGTCGATTAGGCGCGGTCAGGTGGGAGAGGAGAAGGCATTGGTCAACCGGTTAGGCTCGGACAGTGAGCAAGCGTGGGTAGCGGGCAGCAAGCCCATAATTTCTGTTTTTTTTTTTGTTGTTGAAATTCCTGTGCAAGTCTGTCGCAAATCTGCCAAAAATATTTGCGGCAGATTTTTTTCCCCGCAAAATCTACGCCACTTTTTTCGTCTCATTATATTCCGCCGCAAATCTTATTTTGCGACGGATTTTTCTTATTTTGCGGTGGATTTTTCCGCCGCAAAAAGGTAACTTCTTGTAGTGGTAGAGGTTAGTTGTAGTTTTAGTAATGCATGAAAAATACTAGTAATAAACACGTAGTAAGTTTTAACTTGGTTGTTAAAATTGGTGAGGGAATTATATTCCACATCCAACAAAGTTGTGGTGTCCTTTTGGTCATGCTCCATCAGGGCTTTCCATACAATCCCAAAGCTGATGAGGTCATCGACAGGAGATTTCGGCGAGTCTACCAGAGACGACATCGGAGATCGACGGCCATGATGGAGAGCCTCTACTACTGATTTTATTTGCACTAGCATTTTATGTATTATGCATTTTCTTTTCCAGTTTTTCCCATTTTACCCTTGAGGGTATTAGTTTGCTTTTGTAGCCCGGAGGGCATTTTAGACTTTTATATTTGTTGTCATGTGGAGCCTATTTAAAGGGCTCTTGTGTCTTGTATGAGGTATTGATTGATTAATAAAAAAATTTTCTTTGGTTTGTTCTCTTTGTGAGTTCAAGAAGATCTCTTGGTGAGTTCTTCACATGAGATCTCTTTGTGAGTTCTCCTAGTTTGTGCATCCAAGGATCTTCCCATCATCATCCCTCGCCACCACCCACCCCAACATATTGAAAGCAGCCAACCCCTTTCCCCTCTTCACCCTAGCCGTCCCCCTTGAGCTCCACCCACCCGTCGGCCATCCCAAAGCCCCCACCGGTCGGCCGGCTTCCCTCCACCACCCTTCTACCACCACATATTTCCCTCTCATTCTCGCTTGAAATTTGATTTTCAAATTTCAAATTATTTCCAAATTTGGACGATATATTTAGGAAAGTTTTAATTTTTTTGAAATCAATTTCACATCCATGAAATTGGATTCATGAAATAATAATTTCCTAGTCATCCTCCTAATTTGGAATCCTCCACCTCATCCCTAATCCTCCTCTCCCCTACTTGATGTCGCCGACCCCCTTCATTGGGCCCCCCTCTTGATTGCACAATTAATCCCTATCCTATTTTGAAATTCAACTCCTAATTTCAAAATAATTCCCTCCGGTTTTACTTAAAACTGAAATTATTTCAGTTTTAAATTCAAACCCTCCCCCTCTAATCAAGCCGCCGGCCCCTATGAGCCTCCCCATTGGGAAAGTTTTAATTCCCCTCCTTAATTTGGGGATTTCAAAATTAAATCTCAAACTTTCCCTCCCAAATTCCCTAAACTGAAATCAATTTCAATTTTCTAACACTTAATCCCCTTTATTCCTAAACCTACCGCCGGCCTCCCTCTCCCTCAACATCCCGCCGGCCTCCCCTCTCCCCTTTTTGGGGAATTCTTGGCGGCGACCACCCATTCTCCCCTCAATGATGCATGGAGGAACCCGAGTAGAATTTCGGGTTTGAGTACGACGACCAAGGAAGAGTGAACATCCTCAAATTGCCCTTCTTTGACGTCGGTTTTGATTTCGACGACACTGTCGACGAATATTTGGATCGGATTCTACCTACACTAGTGGATTCCATCGACGACCACTTTTCCGTCTGCACGTGGATCATTAAAGGTCACCCTGTCGCACCTCCTCCGCCTCCAAGCTCTTTCCCCGTGGCGACGATCATTGGCTCCTCCCTCCTCGTGGCAACCTCACTACTAGCTTGGACGATCTTCCGCCGCTCACCCTAGTTTCGTAGGAAAGAGAGAAGAGGCTTCAAGGTGAGCAACTCCTTATTATTTGTTGGATTATATTTGCTAGTTTTTAACTTTACTAATTTCCTTTGTATTGGCTTAAATCGTCCGGCTATCTTCTTTTATTGTAATTCCTTTGCCTAAGCAAAGAGGAACTCTACGAGCTCTTGTAACCGATTTGACTTTGAAGCATGAAATTATGAATGGTTAAGCTTTAATTAACTTTCTTTTCGTAAATCATGTGTAACTCAATTCATGCATCACATCAAAAGCATAGCTAGGATTCTATTTGATGCACAGGAGTCCACTAGCTCCTGCAATGCACATCACCTACACAGACACAATAAAGCCCACAGTTCTCCTAGAACCGCACTCACGCAAGTAGTCCATTTTGTGAAACAATGTACCAAACTACTTTTTTATCATGTAACTTTCTATATGTTATTTTGAATTTTGATTTGATTTATGATGTGATTTTATGATGGTGGGTGTCGTGGATGTATGAGAAAAAAACTCATGGATGGAGAGAGATATTTTGGAAAGGTTTGATGGATGTGATTTATATGACTAGGATTTTGTTTGTTGATTCAATGCTTCTGAGTTTCTTTTCAAAAATATGCCGAATAAAAATTTTGATCTTAAGGAAACATTGCGGAATGCCAAAACCCATGCATCCAGCCACTTATGGCATTACAATTATAGAGAATGGAGAAAGCACTTATTGAGTGGCGCGTCCATCTCTTTGAGAACGTGTATAAATTTTCATACTGTAAACCCTAAGATGGCAAAGTGCAAATTTACCAAAAAATGCCGAGCTTAACGAAGTCATGGTGTGGCAAAATACAGTTAGTATTGTCTTCGCAGTAATTTTTAAGTTATTGGTAAAAAAACACGTATATTGCCATATTTTTATCCTGTTTTATGTGTATGTTGATGCAATTTTTCTCCTTGGAATATCTTCTAACCAATGTTCTGGTTGCCACTTTCAGAAAACGCTGCTGAGGGGAGCTCTGGAGTAAAGTACAAATTAATGTGTCTTCCCATTAGTTTACCATACCAAAAGCCAGCAATAGACAAGCCTAATCCAAAACAAGGCATCGGTTGGTTTCTCATATTCGATTTTTTTTTGCATTTGAACCTGTTATACACGCCTCGTCTTTATTTTATATTTGTTTGATAGTAAAAATCGGCAGATCTTAAAGCTGGGCTTTTGCCAGTGTTAATCTTCCTAATGTTCAAGATGATTACAATTGTTTTCCAATAGTTAATCTTCCATCTCGTATGGATGTTATGCCTTTAGATAATATGGTGAATTTGTTGGCAAACTAGCATTGTGCCTATGAGTTATTGGTATTTATCAAAATTTAACTTATGTTAGAGCAGGATATGAGTTAGATTTTAGGAAATAGTAAAAAAAGAAAACAAAAAAAAGAAGAGATCAATGCCCAAAAACATCAAAATTTTATATAGCTCAGTCAATTGATGACCATATCTTATAGATTTCAATTGATGACCATATCTTATAGATTTCACTATAATTTTATTGTAAATAAGTATGATACTAATTCCTCTTAGAACTCTTAGACAAGCATAAGAAGATGCCCTCTTTTTATATAAAAAAATATAGGACAACAAAAAAATTTAATTAGATTCTCAAACCAGTCTTAATGAAATAACCGGCAAATGTTGGATGTCTTTATGCGGCTTTGCCCCTAATTCTCTTGAATGAGAGCCGAAGACGAGTACAGGCAGAGAAGGAAGAAGATAGAAAGCTAGAAATCTAATTTTCATATATATTAACGTAACAGAGTACAAGGTATTTATAAAAAGCTGAATAAGAACAGGAGAGCAAAAACGTCTTAATGACGTGGCATAGGTGATACAAGAAGGTACAATTCTTGTATAGCTAATAGGCCCCCTCAAACTGATGACTGTGATGCAGTGATCAGTTTGTTACATAACAATTTAAAGCGACTAATGGGTAGCGGTTTGGTAAACACATCCGCAACTTGATCCTTGGTGCATATGTGATGAACAACAAGCTGATTTGAGCGGATGCAGTCTCGGATGAAATGACAATCGACGTCTATATGTTTTGTTTTGGCGTGATACACCGGGTTGTTTGCGAGAGCGATGGCGGAGGTATTATCGCAGTAAATGGTGGTTGGGGATGTTTGAGGGAGGTGGAAGTCCGCAAGAAGTCGACGAAGCCATATGACTTCTGATGCTTCGGATGCCAAGGCCCGGTATTCAGCTTCAGTAGAGGATCGCGCGACGGTAGATTGCTTTTTGGCTTGCCAGGATATAACAGATTTGCCCAAAAAATTGCAATACCCAGAAATTGATTTGCGGTCGAGGGTGTTGTTTGCCCAATCGGCATCAACATAGCCGTGCAGATTTATGCTGTCCCGCTGGAGCGGTATGCCTGTGGAGGTTGAGCCCTGTATATAGCGAAGTAGCCTTTTAAGGTCATCGAAGTGGCTGTTGAGAGGAGCTTGCATATATTGGCTCAATTGTTGCACGGCGAACTGAATATCCGGACGAGTCAACGTGAGATATTGCAGCGATCCAATGAGTTGCCGATAGAAATGAGGATTGGCAAACTCGGTGCTAGTGTTGGTGAAGGTTCCGGTTTTGCAAGCAATGGGAGTTGCCACCGGTTTAGAATTCTGCATTCCTGCTTTCTTCAGAATTCTTTTGGCATATTGCTGTTGGTGAAGAATAACACCGTAGGAGGTATTGGTGGTTTGTATGCCGAGGAAGTTGGCCATTGGTCCCAAATTCCGCATTTGAAACTTGTCTTGGAGGCTGGTTAGGAGACGGTTGATCTCCGACGTCGAGTTGCCGGTGAGAAGAATATCGTCGACGTATATAAGAATGTAGAGTTGGTTGGGTCCCGATTTGTAGATGAAAAGAGATGGGTCAGCGTGGCTAATAAGAAAACCGAAGGATTGAAGATGATGAGAGAGAGTAGCGTACCATTCACGTGGGGATTGTTTCAGTCCATAGAGAGCTTTGTTTAGCTTGCATACGTGTGTTGGATGGAGGACGTCTTGAAAACCTGGTGGCTGTTCCATGTAGACCGTTTCGGACAATTTGCCGTGCAAGAAGGCGTTAGAAATATCGAGTTGGTGAATAGCCCATTTGAAGTGGAGAGCGACGAGGATAAAGACTCGGACGGTTGGAATTTTTGCCACGGGGCTGAACGTTTCTAAGTAATCAATGCCGTGTTCTTGGTTGAATCCTTTCGCAACGAGTCGGGCTTTATACCGTGCGACCGAGCCGTCCGATTTGAGCTTAGTTCTGTAAGTCCATTTGCAACCGAGTATGTTTTGAGACGGATGGCGAGGTACGAGATTCCAGGTTCCTTGCATTTGTAAGGCTTGAAATTCTTGAGACATGGCTGCACGCCATTGCTCGTTTTTGCTGGCTTGGGTATAATTAGCGGGTTCGGAGTCATCAAGGATGTGAGAAAGATTAAATATTTTCTTAGGTTTGGAATGGCCAGTCTTTGATCTAGTGGCCATATGATGAGTGATAGGCTGAAGTGTAGTTTGGCTGCTGCAAGGAATGGTAGCCGCTGTGTTGGGAACCGTAGACTGGGAGGTTCGGGTGTTGGGCTGGAGTATGGGAGTTGGTTGAGCCGTAGTGGGGATAGGAGAATTGATGTTCCGAGGTAGGCAATTAGCGGGAACGAGAAGAAGCGGAGGGATGTAAGTTAACGGTTTGGGAGTAGAAGGATTTGGAGGTATATGATTTTTGAAGGGAAAAATCTGTTCGTTAAATATGACGTGGCGGGAAATGTAAACTTTGTTATTTTGAGTATCGAGACAACGATACCCTTTCTGCAGTGGAGCGTAGCCGATGAAGACGCACGGGTGGGAAAGAGGCGATAGTTTGTGATTGGAATACGGCTTGAGCCAAGGATAACAAAGAGAGCCAAAAACCTTTAAGTTCTGATAATTCGGTGGTTCTTGGTACAGGATTTCGTGAGGAGATTTGTTGTGCGTGTTAGGGGAAGGAATTTTGTTAATGAGATAGACAGCGGTGAGAAGAGTGTCTACCCAAAGATAGGGAGGGAGAGAGGCTTCAATGAGCAAGGTTCGGGTAGTTTCGGTGACGTGGCGGTGTTTGCGCTCGGCGACGCCGTTTTGGGACGGCGTGTAGGGGCAAGTAAACTGATGAAGAATACCTTGTGTGGCGAGATAGGTCTTGAATTTGTTGTTGATGAACTCGCCTCCGCCGTCTGTCCTAATCTTACGAATTTGAGCTTGAAATTGTACTTCAACCATCTTCTTGAATTCGAGAAATTTTGTGAAGACGTCACACTTTTGCAGTAGAGGATAGATCCATGTATATTTGGAGTAATCGTCTATGAAGCTAACATAATATCTGAAACCGTAGTTAGAAATAATTTGGGCCGGTCCCCAGACATCAGAGTGAACTAACTCGAAAGGAAAGGAACTATTATTAACAGATCGTTGAAAAGGCAAACGATGGCTCTTGGCCATTCTACATGAATTACAATTAGTGGAGGAAGATTTATTACAGATATGAGAAAATTGCTTCCCTAATTGAGACAAGATTGCCGACGAGGGATGATCGAGGCGCCGGTGCCAGAGGTTGTGGACGGTCTGGACGGATATGAGGGCTAGCTGTGGCGTTGCTTCGTTCTTGTTCTTGGATGGACGGAGAGGGTACAGCCCGTTAATACACGGACCCGTTAGAAGAGTTGTGTTGTTCGTCTGATCCTTGATGACATAGCCATGCGAGGAGAAGGTGATGTTGCAATTATTGTCGTTAGTGAGTTGATGAACAGATAGTAAATTAAAAGAGAGATTAGGAACGAAGTTTAATTGCGAAAGTTGGAGATTACCTTGCGGGGTGGGTAACAGACCTTTGCCAGTGTGATGAATAGGAAGCTGCTGACCGTTTCCTATGGTGACTTGAGTAGATCCCGTGTAAGGGTGGGGGTTGTGAAGTTGAGACGAATCTGAGGTGAGATGGGAGGAAGCTCCGCTATCGAGATACCACTCTGTAGGTGGCGAGGGAGCTTGCGACGTAAAGAGAGCGGTGTTGGGTTGTTCGGTATCGTATTGGTCGTCGTGACGATGCCAACACTTGACGGCCGAATGACCGTTCTTGCCGCAAATTTGGCAAGTGACAGTGGAACGAGGTGGTCGACCTCCTCTGTTGGTAGAAGAGGAGTTTCTGTTGGTGTAGTGGGAACGACCACGGGAGGAGTTGGATCTGCCTCGGCCACGTCCACGTTGGGCGGTAAGAGCTGTGGAGCTACCGGATATCTGAAGCGAGTGGAGCTCGCGAGCGGCTTCATGTGCGAGGTTTAATTCCTCGCTGCAAAGTAAGGTGTAGAGATCGTCGAGGGATATCGGTTGCAAATTTGTACGGATTGATGTTTTGAACGATTGATATGTGGAAGGGAGGCCATCCAACGTATAATGAATAATTTCCTCAGCGACGATGGGGGCGCCGGCTGCAGCAAGTAGATCAACCTTGGTCTTGATTTCAAGAAGGTATTGCGCCATGCTCTTATCCTTCATGGTAATAAACTGAAGTTCGTGTTTGAGCTGGATTATTCTTGATCGAGAACTAGACTGAAGTCGTCGGTCAAGAATGGACCAGATTTCGTGACAGTGCTCAACGGAAAGAACATAGGGGAGTATTGAAGGCGAGATGACGGAGTAAAGGGCTGCCGCAAGATTCTGGTCAATCAAGATCCAGTTGGTGTGGGCGGGATTCGGGGCGATTTGGCCAGAGGCGGAGGTAATGTTCTCCGGTGGGATGGATGAAGAGCCGTCCAAGAAGCCGTGATAGCCATTTGCCCGGAAGAGTTTGAGTACCTGAGATTGCCATAGAGGGTGATTTTCGGCTGTAAGAGAGTTGGCGATGATGTTCTTGACGTTGCTCATGAGGAACTTGAGAGCAGTGGGAAATGATGGATTATTTTGCGGTTGATCATCGGTGGCGAGGGAGGGAGGAGCAGAGGTGGCCGTGGAGGTTTCCATGTAGAAGGGATGAGTGATTTAGAGGGAGGGAGGGAAAGAAGAGGCTATTGCTCTGATACCATCTTGAATGAGAGCCGAAGACGAGTACAGGCAGAGAAGGAAGAAGATAGAAAGCTAGAAATCTAATTTTCATATATATTAACGTAACAGAGTACAAGGTATTTATAAAAAGCTGAATAAGAACAGGAGAGCAAAAACGTCTTAATGACGTGGCATAGGTGATACAAGAAGGTACAATTCTTGTATAGCTAATAAATTCAACTCCCATGATGGAAAACTTATTCTGTGCGGACACCGGAGGGTCCGGAGACTAATCAGAATTCGCCACGTCACTTGGTACCGAGCAAAAAGGTGACGTGGCGTGTTCTGGTTGGTCTCCGGACGTTATCTGGCGTTCGCACAGTATAATTTTTCCGGACCATGCTATAAAAGTCGACTTACGATTAAGTTTGCGTGGTCAGCCGTGTGTATTCTTGGTAGGATAAAAATTAAACTCCACAACTTTAGTTTTTATTTTTTCTTTTTTAATTTTTTTTTTCATGTGATGAAATCAGCTTTAAATCATTCTTATCAACTTCACGACTCTGTAAATTTAATCTAAATATTCCATATGAAAAATCTGTCAGGTCTATTATCATGGAGCAATGACAGCCAGTATCTCTTCAGCCGCAATGATAGCATGCCTAATGTTCTTTGGATATGGGATATTCGCCATCTTGAGCTTGCTGCAGTCATAATCCAGAAAGAGCCAATACGCGCTGCAGCTTGGGATCCAAATTGCCCCCGCCTTGTTCTGTGCACTGGTAGTGCCCATCTATACATGTGGAGTCCTTCAGGAGCGTACTGTGTTAATATTCCACTGCCACATTTTGTGGTCTATGAGCTAAAATGGAATGCAGATGGAAGTCGTCTACTGTTGAAGGACAAAGACACTTTCTGCTGTGCTGCGTTAGATAGTATTCTGCCTGAGTCATTTGATGATGATTCTGATTAATAGGTTACTTAGTTCTATGTGCGGAGTATGAGAGTACTTAGCTGTGTACTCTAATTTTTTTGCAGTACAAAGTTTTTTACTGTACAGCTCTGTTTGACCTATTGGTTGATAGCTTAGGCTTTCAATTAAGAGTTATTGGGTTCGAGTCTGTGTATGCGTTGTGTGTGTGAGAGATTGTCTTAAATGTCCCAAATTTTTTTTTTACTGCTTTATGCCCATATATGTCATTAGGTTGGAGTATACAGTAAGTTCATAGATGTGTACTTAATGCAATGAGAGTACACAACTATTAATTTCTATAATCTACACATAGAACTATGTGCGTTGTCTGCATATAAATTTTTTTCCTTTGGGTGGGTAAAATATGAACTTGAGTTGGATGAATACAATTTTGCTCCATCAGTTTTTTTTTTTTTTTTTAATGGCGAAATGTTTGTCTACCTATTGGGATGATTTTTGTATATAGTATGTAAGCTCTCGTAGGATTCTCCTTGTATGGCTGTCTTTGATTTATTTGTCAAGAAATTCGTGCCTATGGCATTAAGGTTTTGTTTGTGATCATTTTCTTACTGCTTTTCAAAGCAGCTTTACGGTATAAAAATTAAAAATTTTATATTAAAAAGCATTTTTATAAAATTAAATATTCTTGCTTATGTTGCTTGGCACCAAATCTCTTGCCAGCGATCAATTGTTGGCATAAAAATTCAGGATATAATGATATAATTTTGATAAAATTATTTGATTTATTTTGATATTAATATCATATATAAAAAAATTATATTAATTTTAAAATGAATTTAATGGCGTAATTTCATGTTATAATTTTTATCAAAATATTTTATCTGATCATGGTCAATCAATTGTAAATGTCATCAATCCGTAATAAGAGAGGAAAATGGCATTTAACACTTCAGTTTTCACAAAAAAAAAAAAAAAAAACTCAATTTTGTCATGTATTCAGTTTATTAGATGAACTAATAAAAACTCTCAAGACATAAAATTGTCTAATATGTTTCCCTTTAATTGAATTATATAACTTTTTTTTACAATTAGATCTGTCAATGCGTCATTGACTATTATTTTTGGGCCGAAAAACACTTAAATTTGAAAGCTTCAGGAATTATTTTAGAAGACTATTTTTTAAAATGTATATCTTGAAGAGAAATTCAATTACATTAAAATCATTCAAACACTATAAATAGCGTTAAAAAGTAAGCCAAAAGTAGAAGTAAAAGCTACCAATAGTTATTTGAAGGTTGGAACAAACTTCAAATTTTGCTTTTTCATATTCCAAATAATTGTTTCATTGAGAAGTTTCTAAAAAGGTTAAAAACCACGTGAATCAGAATTCTTTTCAAACCGAAATGAACAAAAAGGCTATTTGATTGTTTGTGTGCAAAATTCCTATATTTTGGAGATTCTAAGGGGAAAAAACTGCATCTTATCTCCTGGAGAAATACCTGTAAGTCAAAAGTTTTGGGAGGTATTGGCTTACCGTCTCTGCATTCTCTACAATTTAGCTTCAACTGTTCTCTTATTTCTAGAATCTACAACACTCAAAGTCCCTTGAGTATTTGGTTATTTAAAGCTTATATCTCACCTTGGAAGGATCCCATCTCTAAAGCCACTAAATTTTGGAAGCTTGTTTGTAGAGATGCCATATCTGCTAAAGAAAATTTTCATTTTAAAATTTCTGCATTTTCCAAATGTGCTATATATTGGGATCACTGATACAAAGATAAACGTCTTAAAGAGGTTGTGGATTTCTCTTCCTTTCTCAACTCTTTTCCTGTAAACGAAAGTATTTCAGTTATTATTGAGGGGGAAAGTTTGGTTCTTCCTGCACATTTGCCGGGGGCTGTATACACGGCCTTTTCTGATGTTATTGTTGCTCCGGGTACCAATATAAATATTTATTGGGATAAGGGTAAGAAATGCAGGAATAGAGACTATCAAAAGTTTTACTTCAAAAATCTGGAAATGGTAAACTGGTGGAAATTTGTTTGGCATAGACGTTATGTTATTAGATTTTCGTCTTTTTGCTGGATGGCTATTTGTGGTGGGTTAAAAACGGCGGATTCTCTTATTGCTAAAGGTATTATTGTGGAAGCCAAATGTGCTCTTTGTCATCACGAATATGAAACTATTAGCCACCTTTTTTTTTTAGTGTGATTACTCCTTTGCTATCATTTCCAATCTTACGAGAAACTTGGGGTTTTTATTGCTTAGACCCAATATTTTGCAAATTTTTGAATTCATTGAAGATACACATTATAATAATAAGGATTTCTACTTCCTCATTATCTGTTGCTTGGTATATCACATATGGAGGGAGCAGAATGATAGAAAGTTTGGAAACAATTATGTCTCCTCCACTTCCTTAGCTCGTAAAATTAAGGTTGCTGTTTTTTCTAAAATTCTGAAATGGAAGGAGGCTGTGCACTTGATGGATCTGCTGTAATTCTGGCTGTTTCTTCTTTCTGTTTCTGTTTTGGCATCTGGGCATTTCTGCTTCTTATGGCTGGCTGGTTAACTGGTGTTGTCTGCTGTCTTGCTGTATCTCAGTGGTTGTGCTGTGCTGAGTTGGTTTGGTATTTGCGGGATTTTCTGTTTTGCTGGTTGTTGATTTCTGTGGGAAGATGGGCAATGATGAGTGGATTGCTATTTTCTCCTTTGGATGGCAGGATTTTTAGCAGAATTTTTGCAACCAGGTTGAGAGAGCGGCAATTCCTGAGCCTAAGGCCTTTTATCTCCCTCAACCTGTTCTTCTGTGCTTCCTCTGCTTATGGTTTTTGCTTTATTTTCATCTAAGCTCTCTCCTTTTTTTTTTGTTTAGTTCTACTTAGATTTGTTTTTGTTTGGGAATTTTGTTATTATCCCAATTCTGAGCCTTGTTTGTTTCTAGCAAGGTCATAGTTTTTACTGTTTTATTTCCTTCATTACATGTAACAAGCTTATATTAATGGAAACGGCTAACGCCATAATTTTCCCAAAAAAAAAAGTACAAAAAAAAAAAAAAAAAAAAAAAAAAAAATCAGGTCGATCACTACCATCCGCCTATAACATACACAAGCCAATGCAGCCACTAAAGCCTTCACTATCATCATTGTAGCGGCTAAAATCTCTAAGATTTTATTTGAGATGACTTTTAAATTGTTTCTTAAACCAACTTTTTAATAAAAAAATTAATTTTATATTAAAAAATTAATTTAAGAAGCAATAAAAAAATCTCTCAAACAAGATCTAAGTGATGATGATATATAATTTTGTAACACTAAATTTCTCTTCAAAATGAAAAGATTTCTACACAAATTAATATATTTCAATTGCAATTTTTTATCGACCCTAAATTTGATCCCAATATTTCTAAAAATTTTCGACTCCCACAGACAACTGTTTGAAAAACTGTCAAAGCTTTTGCTTGCATCATTCAAAACGAGCAAATCCATATCAAAATTGCATGAAAGCTTTAAAATAGGATCTATGCCCAAATTTATGTCAGACAACTGATCATTGAATTTTTGATCTGCTAACTTTGCTGCACTTGCAGCATCAAAAACATCAATGATCCGCCAGATCAACACAATCGTTTCGTCATCTCACATGGCAATAATCTAGGTGGGTTGATTAAAGCTTCGTTTGAAACAATTTTTTTATTGCTTCTTAAAGTAATTTTTTAGTAAAAGATTAAATTTTATACTAAAAAGCAGCTTTAAAAAGCAGCAAAAAAACCATCTCAAATGAAGCCTAAGACTAATCTTAAAGGAAGAATAACCAAATCATTTTTTCAATCTATTGAGGTCCAAATTCAATGTAAGTCCCAATAATGCAAAAAGTATTCTGTAAATAAAATCACTATTTTGCCGAATCTGATGTAGTATATATAATCTTCCAAACCACAGTAAAGCCCACAGCACCATTCACATTACACTCAAAGCTTTGAGAGTACCAAACCTGTCTTCCACTCAGACTCGAATTACAAATAACAACAAATTCATTTTTTTTACTATCAAATAACACAACCTTAGCCTCTCCAACATTTATGCTCAGATTCCTTTAGATTTCAAACCTTTCCATTTGGAAAACTTGGAAAGAAAAGCATAATAAATGAAAAGGTCAGTTCTCCAACTTCAAATTACTACAAATGCTTTCAGAAATTTGCAATTCTATAACAACTGCAGGTAGGCTCCTTCACATCACTTGCCAGCTTTAAGGACAGAACAAGGATCCGAAATTAAGAAGAAGAGAACTGTGTGATTATGTGAAATGAATACGTCACATGTTATCTTTGGCCAGTTTTAATGCTTTTTCTCTTGAATGCGTTGGATCGTTAATGGGTGCTGCTAGCAGACAATGATCTGATGCATCATCGTCACTCTCCTCCAAGGTTGAAGCAAATGACTCTGATCCATCTTCTAGTAGGCATTTATTTTTTAAATTTTTTTACCATCAAAAGAAAAGTTAATGGTTAGAACTTCACAAATTTCATACATGTACCATCTGTAGGTTGTATAAGTTCAAATTGAGTAGTCAATGGGTCTTAGGCTTCGTTTGGAATAGCTTTCTTACTATTACTTAAAACAATTTTTCAGTACAACAAATAAATTTTTTATACTAGAAAGCTACTTTAGAAATAGTAAGAAAGCCGTCCCATACGAAATCTTAGATTTCATTTGGGACGGCTTTCTTAATGCTTCTTAAAGAAGTTTTCTAGTTTAAAAATTAAAATTTTTATACTAGAAAGCTGCTTTAAGAAGCAATAAAAAAGTCATCCCAAACGAAGTCTTAGTTTCAGTTGAGCATTGTAAGAATTTATGATAGAAAGTAATAAAATAGATCTTCAAAGATGAACTTTCAAATTCAAAAACTTGAGTGACTGATAAAGCAGATAGACTTTTCTGTTAAGTGACGCCCAACTGGACTGGCAATGGGCTGGGTGGAACTCAGAATGGCCAGCACCACAAAACAACGAGAAGTCCAAAAATCACCACCTTGAACTGGAAGGGATTGGAATCCACATAGACATACACCAAGTGAGTTTTTGTTTATATTCATAAATATATTTCGAAAGGATAATCTTACCATCTATAATACAGTAGATGTTTTCGGCTAAGGAATCGTATGAATTGTAGGAACAAATGAGGGTTATTTTAATTGAAAAACATACTCCCCCAACCATCTATGTATGTGTACCAACGAATGCAAAAGGAAAAAACACAATGCAAGTAGTTATTTCAGAATCCCTGCACTGATATATTCTGAACAGGAAGAAAAGCAGGTAATGCAAGTTGATAAGTACTCATCCACTTCACCAAGAGATTCCTCAACAACCAAATCGACCAATTCTTAAGAGGAGAACCGCACATAGTACATAAAAATTGCATTAAGCAAACTAAAAGTACATGAACCAGACTGCATGATTATCCCTAAACCAAAATAATGAAAACCAGAAATGTGGAAAACTTACCAGATAATGCTGGATGATCTGGTAAATGTCTGACAGCTGAAACCTGAATGTTTTCAGGCAGAAGACAGTTGCAAAAAGAACCTGAAGCTTCCAAAGGTAAAAAAGTAAAGAAAAACATTATTTCAAACACCGAGAAACTCTTCAGAAATAATATTTACCTAGTCTGGCAAGCCGATTTACCCATCCTGGAATTGGCTTTCCAGTCAAACGCGTACAAACATCATCAGTAAAATGATTACAGTTTTTGGCAATCAAATGGTAGGAATCACCATGGTACTTCCCAGAAATCTGTTCCATGAA
The DNA here is from genome assembly GCA_016618105.1 of Dendrobium huoshanense. Lineage (NCBI taxonomy): Eukaryota > Viridiplantae > Streptophyta > Magnoliopsida > Asparagales > Orchidaceae > Dendrobium > Dendrobium huoshanense. The sequence continues at coordinate 19,836,156 of CM028356.1, read as the reverse complement.
CATGCGGAACTCAGTACGGGACATATCTGTAGCGCCCAACCACACAGAACGTCGAAAAACAAAACCAGGGCAGCTTTTGGGCTCTACTTCAAATACTCCACTTGTTGGGTATTCATGGGCACCAAAGCCATACTCCATTCCATGAGCTGTTTTGGTTTGTCTAAATTAGTTCTAGGGATCAATTAAACAAAGCTATAGAATTAAATTAAATGGGGAAATATTTTTTTAGCTTCACATGTTCTAGAGGAGGGGATTGTATAATCTTTAAGCATTTGACATTCTGATTTACAAGAAGATGACAAAAGATCTAAAAGCATTTCACAAAGTCGTTAATAAGAAAATGATACCACATTTTTTGATAGAAGTTGGTTTGCGTATAATTGGCAGGACTTACCGTCTCTCTTAGAATTAGAAGCACACAGATCAGTCATTTCAATTTTTGTATCAGGATAAAGTTGTTTCTCTTACAAAATAAAGTTGCTACTACTCTTACAAAGATGAATGGGATTGTTGTAACAAGATGAATAATTATATAACAACCTTTAAGGAAATTTTTTATATGGTATATATTGCAATTAGTATGAATAGTAGCTACAGCCGAGATTAACCCAATGTTAACAATGATGACCAATGTGCTCGTCTAGGAGCACGGATAAAGTGATGCTAGAACATAACACTTCCCACGCTTTCAAGAAAGGCATCACTACGAAGGCACTGACTGGATGATCATATTAATTTAAGACTACATCTCATCCAACGATGTGTTAATAATGTTATTTGTGGAATATGATTGTATTGATTAATTGGGTTGTTCTTTTGTCTCAAATCTCAAAGCTTGTCGTGTACGCTAAGGGGTGTGGGGGGTTTACCCTTGCTTGCTTTGCACACAAATTTTTTTTCCCCGTACAACGCCCTGACACTATGTATCCTAGCGCTTCGACGCCGTGTTCCCGAGCGCCCAAGCGCTAAAAGACAGAGCAGAGCGCCACAACGGTCTAAATATGTCGTCTCAACGGTGCAAGACAGAGGCTTGAGCGCCGCAGCGATGTGAGATGGGTTGGACGGTTTTTTTCCTCATTTTCTGAAGGGTTGCGCCCCTTGGAGTTTTTCTTGGCTTTCTCTTGTATATTTAGTTAGGGCAAGAGTGAGAACGGTGCATGCGAGAAGAGAAGCAAGGCGAGAGTGAGAGAGAAGAGAGATCGGTATTTATTTCTTCCAATTTTCATAGTGAATTTCTTGGTGTGGTGTGGCTTCATTATTTTTTTTCCCTATTTTGGGGTTTTCCATGCTAAATCCTGATGACCTTTACTTTTTCGCTGCTTTTACTTTCTTCTTTGTTTCATCATTGTGGTGTTTACTCCACATTATCCCCAACAAATAAACCCTATATCCTAAATGGTCCTACATCATATCATACTTAACAATGTCTAATCCTTTGAATTTCATAGTATTTTTAATGTGATGATTAATATACTATATTTTTCAAAACTATTTCTTATTATTTAAATAGAAAAAAATAGTATCTCTGATGTGAAACGTAATAGGACTTGTAGGAATTTAATAAAACTTTAATAAGCTTGCTAATTTTAAAATTAATGTTTCACCAAATTAGATTCTAGGATTTCTTAATTGTGTTTGTGCTTTGGCATGTTACAAGAAAGATTAACATGACAATTTAAAATAACAATCAAACTTAAAGTAAAGCTAAAGGCATACAAAACAGAAATCCACCGTTTAACAAATAGAAATTTTACCTTGAGTTCTCCTCACGTTCACTCTTGAGGTGGTTTTAACGAAAGAATAATTTTTAGTAAACTTAAAGATGCCACCAAAAGACAACAAACACATGCAATATTGCCCAATGAGAAGTTAGCCGGAGGGAAAGAAGTCGGTGGATGTCCAATAACTCGCCATTGTCCAGTGATTTGGTGCTCGTCAATAGCTGACATCAAAGTCAAAAGGATTCGGTCGACGTAGTCGCGACGGTGTCATCAGTCTCCAAGTTGAGGTTGAAGAAAGATGATTGAAGAATATCTAATCGTCTGTGAAGATCATACACGAATCCATGGTCATGCTCGGGATCGGCCATTCATGGGAAAGTAGGCTAAGTGGTTGTGTATCTTCTTCCTTGATAGGGATGTGAAGCAAGAAAGAGGAGATGTAATGGAAGGGAGAAGGGCTTGGGGGGGGGGGGGTGGGGGGGGGGGGGGGGGGGGTCAACAGAAACTAAGAGAGGTCCCTTTAAGTTCAGCTTTAGGGTTAGAGAAGGGAGAAGAAACAAATCTGAAATCTGAATTTTTTATTTCAGATTTTCAAGGGTAGAAAGGAGGGAAATATTTTAAATTTGAATTCCCTCTAATTGGGGAGAAGAAACGCGGGGATTTCAAATTTCATTTGAATTCAAAATTAAGAGACTTTCCTAATTAATAATTGGACAAATTAGGAAAGTGTTTAAGAGGCATTTTGAATTTGAGAACAAGGATTCATAGGAGGAGGGGTCGACAGCTTAGACTTGGGTTTTGGTAGGCCAGCGGCTTGAGGAGGAGTTGGACTAGTTTAGTGGAGGGAGGGGGTTGCGGTGAGGCTAGGGGTCGTATGGTTGGGTGGGTATGGGAGGAGGGGCTGGCGGCTTGAGGTGGAGAGGGGAAGGTGTCCGGCTGGCCGAAATCTAGGGGAGGAGTTTGGGTGGCCAGCAGTATGGGGTTGAAGGAGAGGTGGCCGGTGGCTTGGTGAAGAGAAAGGGTGGGAAAGAATAAAGGGGAAGGGGAAACCGAGAGCCAGGACTTTTCCGGCGTCTGTCGGGTATTGCTTTGATCATCTCTTAGGGTTCTCTCTTCTCTCAATAGCTTACTAAGAAACGAAAACAAAAAGCTGAAATTTTATTCATCAAAATCATCCATCAGAATAAGGAGGGCCATCATATATAAGCCTCAAATAAAAAAAACACAGACTCAAATGCCCTCTCGGGGGTACAATGGTAAACCAGAACATAAATAAAATAAAATATATAAATCCATCATAAATAAAGACTTTGAATCATAGCAGTCGATCTACGATTCCTCCGATGATAGACGTGTCAAAATCTCCTGCTGAGATCCTCATCAATATAACTTACCTCAAGCAAGCACCTACGGGGTCTCCTAATGCCTCAAGCATAAGAAATCATTTTATCTTGAGCGTGCCAAATACTTTTGATAACATTAGATTGAATAAAATAGTTATGAATCTTTTGTTGATATTACCTAACTTTTGTAGAAATCAGAAAAAAGGGATGACGTTCTTCATAATCCATTTGAACTTACAACCTTTTCAGAATCCATAAATATATGCATGCATGCATGCACATATAATTATTTTAAGGCCCAAATAAATACAAATACTCTCAAGACCACAATTTAAAGGATTTGTGAACATTAAGCATAAGGAAAAATTGATGGATATAAGTAAAATGAATAATATAGAAGATCACGACCTTAATAGAATAGTCTCAAAGAAAATTCTCTCTCTTTCATTGGAAAACTCCTACTATTCCTTAACCTTCATCCCAACATAGATGGAAATGACCAACACCATGAGTAATTACCCTTGTATGTATTATGTAAGTTCTAAAACTCAAAAGCAGCATGAAATATATTTTTGTTTTCTTTATATCAATTGTTGTATTTGTTCCTAGATTTAGGTTTGCTTTAGCTTAGGTTTCTTGTTTGGCATGTATGACCAATAGTGTTGCTCTTTGTATGGCTTTTGTGCCTATATATAGGAGGTCTTTAGGTTGTAATAGCAGGCCAAGAAAGAAATAGATTTACAGAATTATTTTGGCTCTCTTCCCTCCCTCTCCCTCTCTATCTCTTGCAAGAAGATCTCTCAAGATCTTCCTCCTTGGTTTCAACAATATGGTATCAGAGCTAGGGAGATGGAGGAATGCGTTCTTGAGGTGAAGCATTCGGCCTTGGATACACGAACATGCGGATCAGGCAAAGTCTGATCGGAAGGGTCACCGGCGTGGGCTTCTTGATCAGCAGGAGGTGGCGTCGCGGGTCTCGCGAACACGCGAGGCAGGCTGGCGTGGTTTGCGGATTCATAAAAGGATCCAAGAAGGCGGGCGTTGGGGACTTGTTCGCGTGTGTGTTAGCCGGACAAGGAGAAAAGCTTCCACGGGTCAAAGAGATCCCATCAAGACACCGGAGAGAGAAGTGGTGAGCTCGGCGTCCGAGTTTTTTAAGGGAGGGCAGAAGTCTGGGGTTCACACAGACGATCCGGCTTGGAGTTTTGATTGCAACAAACAAAGCAGACTCGGACGGACTCTTGCGGCTCGGAAAAGGAAGATGAGGCTTCCGGTGATGACCAGAAGGCAGGCGAAGAGGCTTCGGATGGACGGAGGCACGGTGTGCACGGGGACAAGGTCCGAGCACGGCGCAGCAGGGCGTGGGGTTTGCACGCTAAGCGCAAGCGCGTCGGACCAAGCGGAAGGCTGAGCGGGATTCGGGCCTGAAGCGAAATCGGGCTCGGATGGGTTCCAGTGTCAGAGGCGGCAAGTCGGCAAGAGCGGAAGCGGGCCGGAGTAGGCAGGTCTAGAGCGCAGTGTGCACGTAGGCGTGGTGTAACGTCGGGACCGGCTGGAAGCAAGATTTGTTCTTGAATTGAAGATCGGTTCAGATCTTTAAAGAAGAGATCAGATCTTCTTTGAGGTGGAGTCTGGAAGGCACCTGCAGTGGCGAAAAGAGAGACTCTGGATCATGAATTCGATCAAGGTGGAGAATTATAGGAGCATGTTGAAGCATCAAGAACCTCGTGGATGCAAGATGGTTGGAACTTGGGATTAGACGGGTGGATCGTGCGAAGTCGCAGGTAGGAGCACACACGGGTGTCCAGGGCGATCTGTTGGATTGCAATAAGTTCGAGTTCTTGTGACGAGTGGTTCTTTGGTTTTTTGTAAAACTAAATCAAGGTGGAGATTGTTATGAGTTGTTTTAGTTTTAGGCTTTTTTGCTCATGCATGTTATCACACCTTGGTAATGCTCTATAAATAGAGGCCTTGGGTTGATGTAAGAGTTGGGGAAAAATCTAGTAAAGCTAATTTGTATTTCCTCCAAAATTGTTGTCTTCCTCTCCTTCCCTCTCTCTCTCTCAAGAACATCTTCCAAGATCCTAACATCAATTTATCAAATTTTAACGATCTTCACCACTTAGTGTTCTCCACGATCAAAAGTATTAGGTGAGGTACATACACAACTTTTTGAAATGTGTTTCCAACAAAAATGGAAATGTGATATGAGGATTTCTCCAAAAAAGAGTTTAGCCGTCAAGCATATTAATAAACCGATCGTTATTCATGTTGAGTTACAAAGCATATATTTTCTAAGTGCAAACTGAATATTTTCTCATGAATCTGTAAATGTGCTGATTTTGATTCTTCTCTATGCAAACTGAACATTTTCTTATGAGTCCTAAAATGTGATGATTTGAATCTTCCGAATAAATTTGACTATAGATTAGCTGCAGTGGGATAAATGCACAAACACCTACAGGGAATGGGGGTCAATTGTTGCTGCTTAATTGTAACATGAAGAGATTAGGTTAGAAACTATGAGAATACATGATCATTACATTACAGGATAAAAGTAGGATGAAACATATGAACGGTCTCTTTATCCTTTTATGATGTTTAAAGAAAGATTGTGGAGTTCCGCTGCAATTAAAATTAAAGACCTGATATAATACCGTGAAATGTTAAGCAAATAAGGTTAGATAATTAGTTCCATTCATTTGATGTTTTGGCATTTACTGGTTTGCATGTATGCATCACCTGTAGAATGACTATACTTTCAATTACCTCTTTTGGCTTGGTGCCATAAAACAATCATTGTGGGAACTTATTCAGATAGCGAAATGTGGAAAAGTAATGAACAGCTACACTCCATGGAAATATTTCTGCCAGGCTGTACGCAGCATTCAATTAAACAATTTAAATCATTTTCATGCCCCACAGCCTGCTGGTGTACACAAAGTTGGAGGAGCTTTGGGAAGCATCTTACGCATGCTATCAAGTGTCTGGCTTTTATCCCTATCTTATGTATGTGAGAGGCAATGACATTTAAATGACTAGCAATGCCTAATAATCATGTAATTAATGCTTTTGAAACAAAAGAGGTTAGAGTTCAAAATTAACAAATTATGGCAATTAATGGGATTGTGATATATTGCCATCAGTATAAGAAACCAAGTTTATGTAGAAAGGCTTAAAGAGAAGAAAGGAAAGCCTCAAAGATTTTATTTCAAAATGTTGATCAAGAAATAAATTGAATGGTACTATTCAGATATAAATATAAAAGAGGTTTCATGCAACCATACCCAATAATCTACCAAAGCTTCAAAATTCAGCAAAACTTGTTCCAAAGTTCTCTGGTCTCTTTTACTCATGTTGCTCAGCTTAAATGATCCAGCTGATAAGCAGCATCTAGAGAATGAAGGTGAAATTCAAAGCCATCTTACATCTTATAAGTTCAATTTAACAAAGACTAGTTTTGTTGCGTATTAGAATATTTGCGGCAATAAAATGAGAGTTTTATTGTTTTAACTTTGTACGAAGATCCAACACACACAGTTTAATGTCATTTGTGGGTAAGATCACATCATCCTAGGTTAGTGAAGGCCACCCACGCTTGATTCTTGACGATCTTACTCACATGATAGAGGAGCATCAAGCTCAAATTCTTCAGCTCTTAGAAAAGACTTAATAATAAAGAGCAGCATCATAGCACGATGGGCATTGATAGTCTCGTCAATAATTATTTGTTTTTACTTAATGGACAAGATCAACATAGGAAAGAACTCTCTTGCATCAGATAAAGAGTAGAAAGGCCAGAAGTGAAGACCTCTTAAAAAATATCCCATATTAGCTCTAGATCTACTCCTGAAATTTGTTGAGCCTCTGAAGAAAATTATGGTGTGAAAACTCCTAAGGAGATCTTGAGCTACTATGATTTTGTGTTGAGAGAACTCTATTGTTAAGTAATCGGGCTATCTGTTGTTTAATCTCCTCTAAAGTTAAAGGATTCAACTTGATGCTCCTTCATTCTATGCATATAATTTTCCCAAGTAAAGCATATATAGGTGATCTTCACGAGTTTTGTTATGTTATCTTTGATTGATGGATGGGTTATCCTATAGGAGAAATATTTGTAAAGCCTGGGGTGATCAGATCCTTTGGGATTTTAGTGCAAAACTAGAATGTTAACAACTCTTACTATATAATTGTGAATATTCTAGCATCCACCAAATCTAAATAAAGTCAGGCAGCGGAAAGAAATGTAATCGTAACAGATAAGTACCGTATGTTAACGGATCGCTTATGCATTTGCAAAAGAGTACTGAACAATAGTCGTGCCAATAACTGTTGATCTGATTGTTAAATTTGAACAATTATTCGAATATAGTCAAAATAAGGCGTCAGAAAGTTAAAATATAAAGTATTCTAACAGGCCATGATGAAATTGCAAAAGAACAAAAAAAAAATAATTATCGCAATAAAAGCATTTAGATCGGAATTAGAAGAATAAATCCAAGAAGAGAAGCAGATAACGAAGGAGGGCATACCTTCGATTCCAGAGTGGAAAATCCCTAGCCCAAACCAATAGAGGTAATTGTTGATAGGAGTGAGGTCATAGACGTTCAAGAACAGGTGCGACCTACCGCCGCCGTTCCCATCCCCATTTCTAAGCTCCTTACTCGAAGAAGATCGCGGTAGAAGAGAAGGCATTTCACTTCAATTAAACAAAGAAAATGATAAAGCCTTCTAGAAATAAAAAACCAGCTCGAAGCATCGCATCACGCAGCTCGAAATCATGCCTGAATTAAGCAATTTCGAGGTGGCTAGCCGCATTCAGACAGTGGAACTCCATGAAAAAAGAAAAAAGATTCTCCGGCGATGGGTTAAACCGTCACTAGATCTACAATGAAAATAGAGCTCCAAGACGAGGAGACGGAGCCTGTAAATTAAAAATTATTGTACAGCTTTTTTTTTTTTGGGGAAAATTTTACAGCTTTTAAGACGTGCTTTTAGTTTTATCCATCTCTGGAAAGCGGAAAGCGGAAAGCCGAAAGCGGTAAGACTATTTGCGGAAATGGAAAAAGGAAATTAGAAAAAAAAAATATTAACGATATTTTATTATTTTGGAAAGAATAGACCTTATATTTGAATATTATTATCATAATCCGGTTCGACCCCGGTTCGACCGGTTCTTTCGTCCGATTCATTGTCTGATCCGATTTTCACAACCTTGTTATTACGGACGTGGCCTCATTTATTTTATGAGTTTTTTTTAGAACTTTTTGATTGGCGCTTTAGCGTCGCTTAGACGTAAAAAAAAATTATAGGAACTTATTCTTAATTTATTTGATCACTTATTTTTAACTTAAGCACTCTCAAATTTGACTAAAGATAAGCTTGTCAAATCATATCTTAAAAGACATACTTTACCTATGATAAATGTTGAATAATTAATAAATATATAATTGGTCTATAATTTAATTTATGAAAGATGATAAAACACTCTATTATTATCATTGTTCCAAAATAGAAGTACTCAAATTCTTTAGCTAACTTTATATGCATATTCTTATGCAATATATTCTATAAAGTCATTATAAAGATATTGGTAAATAGTCTTAAATTTGTTATCTATTTTATTATTCGTCCAACTACGGCTTTGTTTAGTATAGCTTTCTTACTATTTTTTAAAGCAATTTTTAGTATAATTTTTTTTTTTAAATTAATAATTTTTGTACTAAAAAACTTCTATGCAGAGAATTAAGAAAACCGTCCCAAACAAAAACCTAAATCACTCTCTTTAAAAAAGCAAAGACATTACCAACAACATTGTCCTAGCCCACGTATTTAGTTATATTTTTTTTATTCCCAATGCTTAATATGCTAAACTTGATCTCAAGAAGGCTTTCAATAATTTCAACAAACACTCTAGTATGATCAAGCTTTCCCAAGAAGGATTCATCATGAACTTCATAAATTAGGCTTTATTTGGGAGAGCATTCGTAGTGCTTAATAAAACATATTTTAATTAGTGCAAGATTTTTTTTTTTTTTTTTGAAAAAGGAAGTTGTGTATTGAAATGCTATTAAAAAGTAGTAGAAGCTGTTCCAAACAAAACCTTAGATAGCTGCTTGCATTATGAATGTTCTATTTTCTATCGACTAGCACCCTCAATGGAGAAATCACTAGCTACTTCAACTCTCAAAATGGTTGGAGATACAGCTATGTGCTTTTGTAATTTTGTTCACAATTGTTATGAATGTTTTTTCTTGTCTCTAAGATAAGAGGTTAGTTCTAATTAGAATTATCTTCCTCTCACTAACAATAATTGATACGCCATCAAAAAATTATCTTGATCGGGCACGAATCTCGATGCAAAATCAAGTTGGAAACTTCTAAAATTAAAATTGGGACCATTTGAACTCCAATTTCAGTAAACTTACAGTCAAACTAAACGTCTAAAAAATACGAACCCAACGACATCAAATTTGACTCAATCTGAGCCCAAATGAGTCCAAATTAAGGAACTGAAGAGCTGTTGAAAGGTTCAAACCACAATTTCGATTACCAAACAGTTTTCAAATAGTACGTGCTTATTGTCAAATCAAGCGGCTCGGCAAGACAAATCCAACGAGTCTAAGATCGCCAAATTTTGACATCATTTAGCCTTCAAATGTCTGACGAACGGTCCATGATCAAGGGATTCAATATCGGTCGTCCATCCAACCACTCCCCATTTACCCTTGATCTCTCACCTATTTACGGGCCATGCAACCCCAAAAATTTATAAATAGATCCCTCCTTTCTCTTGAAAAAGGAGCTCCAAGCGAGAGAGCAAGAGAGAGATCAGAGATCAGAGACCCCTCCTTTCTCTTGAAAAAGGAGCTCCAAGCGAGAGAGCAAGAGAGAGATCAGAGATCGCTCTTGTCTCCTCACTTCTTCTCGACCACTGCCTGAGTTTTTCTTGACCACTGCCTGACGTCGTTGCTCTTCCGGACCACCACTTGAGGTCCTCACCTTCGACGGACCATCACTTGAGGCCCCCACCCTCTCCGGATCACCACTTGAGGCCTGAACTTCTACCGGACCACCACCTGAGGCCCAGACTTCTACTGAATCACCACCTAAGGTCCGGACTTCTTCCGGGCCACCACTTGAGGCCCGAACTTCAGCCGGACCACTACCTGAGGCTCAGACTTCTACCGGACCACCACCTGAGGCCCGAACTTCTGCTGAGCCACCACCTAAGGCCCAAACTTTTGTCGGGCCACCACCTGAGGCCCGAACTTTCGTCGGACCACCACCTGAGACCCAAACTTATGATGGATAACCACTTGAGGCTCGAACTTCTACCAGACCACCACCTGAGGCCCAGACTTCTACCAGACCATCACTTGAGGTCCAAACTTTTATCGGAAGACCACCTGAGGCCCAGACTTCCGTCGGGCCAACACCTGATGTCCAGAGTTCTACCATAGTATTGCCCTACTACAACGGTCTTTTTATCCTTGATCTCCGATCAACTATGGTCTACCCAGGCCCTTGACCGGGTCAACCTGAGTTGACCCAAATTGACCCATACCTTCTCCATTTGATTTCAAATCCATTCCAGACTTCTTGCATTCAATTCCCTACCTCCATTGGATTCAATGGGTCAAACTTGACCCATTGAGCCCAAACTCTTGCCTTGGGTCAACCTGGTTGACCCATTTAGCCCTTTTGAGCCCAAATTAGTTTAAATCAACTCCAAACCCATATGTTGATCTCATTTTTGTATAAGGTTGCTAGGACCTACCTGGGTTTTCTTTTAGTGACCAAATGATCGACAGGTGCTCACTTGTCAATTATATAGGTCCCAATCAAATCCCAAATCCAACACTTGATTAATTTTGAATCATTCTTCAATTATTTTTCAATCATATTTCAATCACACTTCAGTCCAGTTTTAATTCAAGTTTCAAACATCAAGTTTTCAATCAATCATCAATCAAAATTTGTTCGATTTTTATCAAACAATCAAGCGTGTAGAATTGAGTCGACCAATTTGTATTCATTTTAAAGTTAGATGGCTTTGATCGACGTGACTTAACCTATCTCATCTTGACATAAATCAAATTGACATTAATTAACTTGGATACTTTCAATCAAATTAGTGCAAATTATATACTTAATTAAATTGGCTTATTTGATTAAATTACCTCGTTCCAATTATATATATATATATATATATATATATATATATATATATATATATATATATATATAGTTTAAAATAAGTTACATATAGTCATTTGTTCTTGTAAGATAATATATGAGCTGAATTCCTCTCTTACGTATCGTTACATGTGCTAAAATTGTTCCTGTGAGATGATATATGAGTTGAAATTTTTCTTTACATACAAGTATACATTCTAAAATTATTTTTGTAAGATGTCACATACATTGAAATTATTTATTGCAAAGTTATACACATCTTGAAATTGCTTCAATAATTTGATTTGATCTATATTTTCACATATTTACTCACATGTCAATTCATAGTAGCTTTTATATTTTCATATATGATATTATGGCACCTCTTTGTCTCTTTGCATTTTTGTGAGGTACTGATGGAGCTGATTGGAAGAAAGAGCCAAGGAGCTTCAGTCGCCCTTCGTTTCTTTTGAATGGGGGTGTTATGGCCGGAACCACCGGACATTGGCTCTGGTGAGGTAAGTTTTTTTAAAAAAAAAATAGAAGAAATGTGTATTAGAGCACGTTCTATAAGATAAGAAAATAATATCAAAATGAAAGTGCAAATTAAATAAGAACGTACCTCTTTTTCATTTACACATCGGATGGGTCACTTGCTATTTGGGTTTTCTTATTCTTTTGCGAGCATTCAACTTTAGAGCAAAAATAAGAAAGACAACGAAAATTCTAAAAGCAAAGAAAGATGCGACAAAATGCAATGGTATAAAAAAAAGAATGAAAATCAAAATACAAGGAATGTAGGCATCTTTGTTGTTGGACACACTTCTTTGAAGCCAAGTGTGCCTTTAAAATAGCCTTCTTCCCAATTCGATGTGATACGAATAGAGAATGAGGTATTTTCAATGCCTTTTGCTGTCCCCACAATCCAAACAAAGCACTTGATATATTTAAAACGATTACCCAAATTATTACTTAAATAAAGTTCAAAAACAACAAAGGGGGATAAGTTCCCAAAACCAAAACTCCAAATGAGCCTCCATCCCCATTTACCAAAAAAAAAAAACCCACTTTAGAGGCCAATACTACATAAAGATAAATCTCAAATAAGCAAGGACTACCATGCTCCAAAAAGACACTCAAAAAAGGCTTCCAACACAAAGCTACATATCACACTTCAAATCCCAAAATTTTACTTAAGAAATCTCCAAATGAAACAACACATAAAACCCCTTATCGAAAAGAAAACAAAACGACAAAAAAACTCTTTTTTGATGCAAAATCAACCAAGTGCTTTTTACATTTGGTGTGAGGTAAATTCATAAAAATTCTCCAACGAGCAAATTTCGCGGAGCCTTTTCGTCATAAAACATCCATAAAAAAATCCCTCGATGCAAAACAACTCACAAAGCTTTACAACATAAAGCCTTTCGTAAAACTTTCCATGCCAAAGACAACTCGTGAAATTCTCTGACAGAGTCACCCAAAACCAAGAACAACAAAATTCCAAAAGGGAAAGAAAGATAAAGGAACATTATGAAGCCAAGGGATGAGAAGATAGTGAAATTCATGAAATAACACAAGAATGGCAACTTTTTAGAAGCTCAAACCGTCCAAACATGCCACATCATTATCATAGAAAAGGTAGATATTACATAGAAATTATAGAAACAGATGGCTAAATACTAAATCATCATCAGTGCCCACCAAGATTATTTCCTCATTAAAAAAAAAAAAAAAAAAAAAGCTAAGAGGAGGAACAAAGAATACCATTGTAATTCAGTAATATTGAATTTATATACTATATAGGAGTGTCAAGCTATGACTAAACCTTCCGCTCTAAACAGTATACATTAGGCATGTACATGATTGAGAAGCTCACTGAAATAATCCTCAAACAGTTCACCCTTATATTCAAATGAAAAGTCAAATATATTATGCTTGAATCGATAGCATAGGCTAAACAAAATATAGTTTATGACTCAATCACAATGATCATTAAGTTCCAGCAAAGTAAAATAAGCCACCAATCCTATGTTGAATGCAATGCATATTCTTTTAGGATCTATATCAATGCAAACTACTGGTTATACATGAAAAGTAGGATGCTAACGACTATAATCATAAGGCATCAGATATGATCGTCAAGCTTTGAGGCCGTCAAAGAATATATTTGATGATATAAATAAAAATGATTGGCTAACTTTACTTCAGATCTCTTTACCTTACCTGCTCTAGTTTGATAGGGGATGAACTGACCTAGACATAGCTACAACTTGCTCAAGCTTAAATTCATCATCAACATGTAACAACCATTAACAAAATATTACATCAGAAACAAATAATAGGTAAATGCGTTCCTTCTCTCGAGCATAACATATGTATCTCATAAACCTTCTTTTCGTTGATTCAAATAGTTCCATAGGAAAATAATGTTATTCAAATATTTCTAAAATAAATCCAGTCTGAAATATTCCCCCAAGAAACCTGATTCGATCACTTTTATAAGGGATTTGTTTCAAGGTAAATAACCACCAGTTTTAACAGTAAGAAAAACCATCTTCTAATAGATATATTCCTCATATAACTTTGTAAGTTATTGCTTTGCACAACGCTTCAATGTACACATATCCAGTAAAACAAAACTCGAATGTAAGAAAACTCTGAACATTTTGCTAAGTGAATTAACTATGAGACAATGAGTACTAAGAGCAATTCACCACACAAATGGCTCATTAACATCCACAACAAACAACTAGTAGAGTCAAGGTAACAATAGATCCCTCATATATATAGTTTTTTTTTAAGCCTCTACCAAATATTTAGCAGGCCAAAACACATAAGCAACATAATTTTTTTTCATGTAAGTATTAATAAGATAAGTTAAAGTGGCCCGATATGCACCCGTTCATATGAGAAGCAACTGGTTCATATAGAAGTAGCAATTCCAATCCGTCTCAACGAATTAGAAATAGTTTAAGTTTGCAAGAACCACCAAGAGACAAATCATTAGATTCTTTGCCCACTAAACGTATGAGTATATATACCATTAAGATATAAAACACATGCATGAGAAGTGTAAAAAAAAAAAAAAAAACAACTTTCAAACTTCGCACTTAATCTTAACACAATAATGATTCTAGTTTACAATAGAGATGAGTGTGTTATCAACAATGAACTTCCATCGCTTCATTGATTCATGTAAAATTGCACCATCTACCAACCGGCAAGTAAATCATGTTGGAGATTTCATCTCTAAGGATATATATATATATATATATATATATATATATATATATATATATATATATATATATATATATATATATATATATATATATATATATTTGGATCATGACGAGATTTATTAAATGAATCATATCCAATATTGCAACGAAGAGAAAGACAGGGCGATGCAAAACCCTCATATCAAATACATTTGCAAAGCATGAGACAATGTTGATTGAAACTACCAAGTATACCTATCAAATTCTTGAGTTATAAAGAGGCTTCACATATATATATTTCTTTAAACCTCATTTTTTTTATCCCTGAATAATGAATGCATCGGAAAACTCCCATATCAACAAAAATCATCATACAAGGCCTCTTCAACTCAACATCACCCACAAGACTTTTCAACATAAAGCATTATTCATACAACCTAAAAAAAAGTTTCAAATATCGCATACACAAGGATTAGTAAAGGGCAAGAATCGACGTAGTGTTATAGGCATATTTCAAATAACAAGCCGCTCATCAAAGGAGATGAGTTATTCCAAATATTATCCACTTCCTCACCTCATGTAAAGTAATGCACAAAGACATTTAATGCAACGTGAATTTAAAGAAGAAAGTCTCCCCATCATTCTTACTTATTTTGTTTTTGAAGAAAATGAAATCCATTCTACGTACAAGCATTTAACAAAAGAAACATAATTCATGAAGGAATGATCTTCTACTCCACATATATTTCATCAAATAACCAAATTTATTTTCAGATTTTTGTTGATAAATTTCTAGACAACGTATTGAGGAAACTTTGACATGAAGGAGATCTATATATATATATATATATATATATATATATATTGAGGCATTATCATAAATACTTTGATTACATATTTTGAGGAGAAATCAACATGGTTTCTCACTACCTTCCACAATCTACACAAAGCTTGCTAAGATTTTGGAATGAAAAAGAACGATTATAGTCATCTCGAAACTTGACGATCAAAATGACAATGAAGGAAATATATTAAGTACCACTCAATATCAATGCAAATATGCATGCTTCTTTTCATACTTCCCAATAAAGAACAAAAAAAAGGCCTACTTTATATAATGGTGGATCCGATGCATGGCAACCAAACTAACTTCATGTGTTTCTCTATGTGAAACAAAGAAAGGATGAATACATCCCCACTTATCCAACAATTTTATAAATCTTTGATGTCAAATATGCATGCTGTCAAATCATAGCCTTATACCCAAGGCTTCCATGTACCAACTCTCCATTGTAGCTACTAACCTTTTTTATGGGACAGGTGAATACATCACTTAAAGCTAAATAATAAATAATGATGATAACTGCATCCTTAATCACAACAGAGACAAAACGAACCACTCAAACCTTTTTAAAATAAAGCTTCAAGATAAGAGATATCTTTGAGGCTTTTCATCAAATGGCTAGCTTGCAATGCCTATGCAAAGAAGAAAATAGAACCAAATTTGGCATAATCAAACCCAAATCGATGCCAATAAAATGATTTAATTAAATTAATTTGGCATGATCAAACCCAAATCGATGCCGATTTAGATCAAATAGTTCTCGAAGAGGCTAATGGGCTTAATCACATTTATTCGAACTTTGTCGAGTCTGATTTAACCTAACTCAAGTCGATTCGAGTTCGAATTGGACCCGACGGGCTCGATTAAATCAATTAAAGGCCATCGAGGGTGCTCGAGCTAAAATTGAGGCCAACAGCCATAATTATAGCTTTTTCTTTCTCTTTATTCAATAATATTAAAATAATATAAAGATATTAAATCTAAATTTAAATTCCAATTTTAATTAATAAAACAATGAACGAAGTCCAATAAAATGCGAATTTTCTCATCCGCAAATGATCTCTCGGCCCTCCACAAAAACCTATTGACCACGACTTCGACCCACCTGTCCAAATTTAGACGACACACTATTTGACCATTCCGCCTCCCCTTCTCTTCCACCAATCGCCATCTCTCTATTACCAACCTCCATTTCCTCGGTACAAAAACGACGAACCATATTAAAATTCCCTTTCAGATAGCCAATTCAAAGCAAACGATTCATCGTCCATCACACCTCCAATTCACCCAGCACCAGAGTTTCCTTCTTTTTCCTAACGAAAGCAGATTAATGGATTCCTCTCCCGCTCAATTCCTCAAAGATTTGGCATCCAAAAATTCTTCCGATGCCCCTCTCGTGTGCTATGCCGCAAACATGTTGTCCTCAAATGGAATGCTTCAGAATGAAAATCCTCTTGACTACACCTTTCCTCTCTTCCTCTTCCAGCTTATCATCATTCTCCTCACCAGTCGCCTCACGGCCTTCATTCTCAAACCGCTTCGCCAGCCCCGCTACATCTCCGAGATTCTGGTAATTAACAGCTATTATATTTATTCCTTCATGTTAACACTGTTATTATTATTATTATTTAGGAAGATTTAATTACATACCACTTTATTTCATATTATTTATATATCTAACATCTAAAACAATAATATTACATCTCTATCACCCATATAACAAATATGGGTGCATGAAATGAAATATTAAAATTTATAAGGTGGTATAAGTGCAGGGGCCGAACCAATCATAATTTTCAGGGGGGGCAAACATATAAGTAACTGTTCACATATATGTGGCGGGGTCAAGGGGCAGCACCCCTGTTGGGGTTTCAGGGGCAGCGCCCCTGAAATAAATTTTGATTTACTATTTCTCTTTGTATTTGGTTCACATTCCCTAACAATAATACATACACACAATGTATTTAATTATATTGGAGGCAATTGCTTATAGACCATAGTATTTTAACATTTTTAGAGGGGAAATTTGTTGAAAATCCTTGTAATAAATAATAAAAATTATCTAAATAAGAGTATACATATATATATTTTTTTAATTTTTTGAGGAAGGGCAATTTCCCCTAGTCATAGAGGGGTTCCGCCCCTGTATGGCTGGCAGGAATGAAATATAGGAGTGTATATTTGATATGTTAAAGTTGTATATGGATGATAGACATATAATATAAATATTTTATGTATTAGATATATAAATAGTATGAAATAAATTGATATGTATTTTAATCCCCCTATTATTTAATGATGCAAAAATGCTCTGTTTGCAGGGTGGCTTCATTCTCGGCCCGACATTGATGGGAAGAGTGCCAGCCTTCTCCCTCACCTTCTTTCCATTGCGCAGCCTGTTAGTCATCGATTCCATGGCCTCCATCGGCCTCGTCTTCTTTATGTTCATCGTCGGCGTTGAGATCGATCCAGACGTCGTGCGCCGCGTCGGCCGCCGTTCCACCCTCCTCACCATTGTATGCCTCATCGGCCCTGTCTTCATCGGCGTGCTCGCCGGCATCATGCTCCACAGCCGCATCCAAGACGGGACCCAGCGAGGCGCGTTCGTCACTTTCCTCTGCGGCATCCTCTGCGTCTCCTCCTTCTCCATGCTAGCCAGAACCCTCGCCGATATCAAACTGATCGCTTCCGATATTGGGCGGCTCGTGCTCTCATCAGCGATGATAACGAACGGGTTGGCTTGGGTGCTTATGGTGTTTTCCACCGCGCTGGCACAGAGCAAAGGGAAAGCCCTTTCAGCTATATGGTCGGTGATCTCTGGCGGGGTGTTTAGCGTCGTGGTTTACATGGCTGTGAGGAGAGCTGCGAGGTGGGTGCAGAAGAGAACGCCGGAGGGAGAGGAGGTGGCAGAGCTGCACGTGTGCGTGATTCTGGTTGGGGTGATGGTGGCGGCGTTTGCGGCGGATGCGATTGGGACTCACGCCATCTTTGGGGCGTTTGTGTATGGGTTGGCTGTGCCTAATGGACCGCTAGGCGAGCTGCTTATTGAGAAGATTGGGGATTTCATTGAAGGATTGCTCCTTCCACTTTTCTTTGCGGTTAGTGGATTCAGGACTAACCTTTACAGCATTGTGGACGCCGGCGCGGTGTTTTTGTTGCTAATAGTTGTGATCGGAGCGGCTATCATGAAGGTCGCCGGTTCCGTGCTCGCAGCGTTTTATATGGAGATGCCGTTTCACGACGGAATCTCGCTGGGATTGCTTATGAACACGAAAGGGATTGTTGAACTCATATTGCTCAATATTGGCTGGGACAAAATGG
This sequence comes from Dendrobium huoshanense, assembly GCA_016618105.1. Taxonomy (NCBI): domain Eukaryota; kingdom Viridiplantae; phylum Streptophyta; class Magnoliopsida; order Asparagales; family Orchidaceae; genus Dendrobium; species Dendrobium huoshanense. The sequence continues at coordinate 19,817,525 of CM028356.1, read as the reverse complement.
TAAGTAATACTTTATCTAGAAAAATTTTTTGATGAGGTATACTGTGAAATTTTTAAAAATTATTTTAATATGGGTATATTATATAAATAGTTAATGTAATATTTATTTTATCATGTTAATTATAAAAACATCTTAATGTTTATTAATTTGTATGAGAAAAAAAATTATAATAATATCATGATATAAATTAAAAACGCTTAAAATTATTATATTTATTTTAAAATTAATATTACATATATAATTTTTTATTATACTAATCTTAAAATAAACTAAAATATTTTTCAATTCATTTTAATTATATATATAAAGCTCAAAATTAGATCACATGGTTGATTTATATGTCCCCAAGTCATGTTGACTAATTGTTGTTATATATCTTAATTAATCTACCATTACTAACAAATTTCCAGGTGCTGCGAGATCAAACATTCACGATCTTGGTGATAATCTCCGTAATAAGCACCACCTTGATCACTCCTCTCATAAACGTGGCCGCGAAGCCTTCCCGCCGCTACGTCGCCTACAAACGCCGCACTATCCGGTGGTGGAATCCAGAATCCGAACTCCGAATGCTAATCTGCGCCCACTCCTCCCGCGAAGTCCCCTCCCTCATCTCCCTCCTCGACATCTCCCACCCCACCAAACGCTCTCCTTTCTTCGTCTACGCCCTCTACCTCGTCGAGCTCACCGGCCGCGCCTCCACCCTTTTCGTCGTCAACACCAACTCCTCCTCCTCCTCCTCCCTCGAATCCCACCGTACCGCTCCCAACGCCGGCGGCGCCGGCTTCATCCGCCACCAATCCGAATCCGAACACATCTCCCACGCCTTCGAATCCTACGAGCAACACGCCGGCGGCGTCTCTGTTCAATCCCTCACTGCTTTCTCCCAATACCCTTCTATGCACGAGGACGTCATCGCCCTCTCCGAGGACAAGCACTGCGCCCTCATTATCCTCCCTTTCCATAAGCATCAGACCATCGACGGCACTATGGAGGTGACCCACCCAGCCATCCGCTGCCTTAACAAGAACGTCCTCGCCGGCGCGTCGTGCTCTGTTGGCATCCTCATCGACCGCAGCCTCGCTGGAACTGGAGCCCGCGCGCAGCGCTACGCTGTAGCGCTCCTGTTCTTCGGCGGCGCAGACGACCGCGAGGCGCTCGCATACGCCGACCGTCTGGCGACCCATCCCGGCGTGGCCCTCACTGTCGTGCGCTTCCTCCCCTGTATTGGCTCCGGCGGATCACGACGACGGCAGGATAGAGTGGTGGATGTGGCGGGGGAGAACGACGACGAGTGTTTGGCGCAGTTTCAGGCGAATGGTGGTGGAGAGGCGGAGTATGTGGAGAGGATGGTGGGAAATGCGGAGGAGACTGTGGCGATGCTGAGGGAGATGGAAGGGCGTTATGATTTATATATTGTTGGGATTGGAGAAGGGATGGCGTCGCCGCTGACGGCGGGGCTGACGGAGTGGAGTGAGTGTGAGGAACTTGGGCCGATTGGGGATTTGCTGGCATCGCCGGATTTCGGGTCGAGGGCGTCGGTGCTGGTGCTGCAGCGGGGGAAGTATAGGGAAGGATCAGAGGAAATAGAGATGAGCGGAGGCGCGGTGGTGTTGCCGATGCCGGCGGGGTCAAGGAAGTAGGCGCAGGCGTACGAGGAGAACACCAAGGCAAGGGGAAGGATTGTGATTGGCTCTGCTAGTTAGGTGGTGAAATTAAAAGGCACACAACTCCCCTTGGCCTATTGGTTGAGAGCTTAGGCTTCCAACTAAGAGTTTCAAGGTTCTGAGTCCATGTGTATGCGTTGTGTGTTTGAGTTTGTCTTAAATGACCTCAATGTCTCCAAAAAAAAAAAAAAAATGCAGATTTTTAAGTAAGAAGCTTTTTGCCTTTTTTAATTACTAGTATAAATGCACCATAAAATTTTATAAAATAAAAATAATTTCATAAAATTTAAAATAAACTCATGTCATATTATATAGCTATATTAAATTTATACGGATTTATAGTTTAAGTAATTTATGAATAGAAATTTATAGTTTAAGTCTTAGCATTGTACGAAAATCCATAACACAATCAAATAAGTAAAAGAGGGTGTAATAATTATAAGGGACACCAGAGTTTTTACGTGGAATAGCCTGAAAAGGGGGAAAATCACGGGACTTGACCCAATTTGAATGAATCCACTAGTATATATAAAATTGACTTGTGATTCCACCCAAATGCAATCCTAGCATTTCATTTAATTTTACCAAAGATGAATCTCAACATTTCATTTTATTTATACATTTAATTAACTTATTTATTAATTTTATTTATTCATTTAAATGCATAATATTTTTCATTTTGTTTACATTAATTACAATTAAGTAAGAGTCAATCGTGCATGTAATTTTATTTATTTTTACATTCAATTATGATCAATTGATATATTTATTTTTAGTATTTTTTAATTAATATTTACTATAACAATTAATATTTATCATATATATAATAATATTATAAAATTTATATGTAATTCTTCTCATATTGAATTCTAACCCCTAAATTTACGATGAATATCAAATCCTAATATTTAAATGTATGATTATCTATGCTACTATATATTATAAAAGCCACTTAAATTTCCTTCCAAACAAAATCATAACCATTTATTTTTATTTTTTAAATGGAATCCTAACATTTAAAAATTAAATTCCTATATTTTAATATAAATTTAAATTATGATTAACGAATGTATTTTGATATCAAATTTTTTAATTATTATTTGTTAACTATGATGCTATTTATGTTACTATTAACGCCTCTATTTAAGTAAGCGCAAATTGTTGGAATGCCAACAATTTTAATTGTACTTATTTCTATATTCAATTATAATTAATTAATATTTTTATTTGCAATATATTCTTAATTTATATTAGTCCAAGCAATTAATAACATAATTCATTAATTAATTTTTATTCATTAAGAAATATAAAAAATTCACAATTTCAATAATTAATAATTAATAAATCTTAATTAATTATTTCATTAAATAATCTTTACATCTCTATACTACTATTATAAAAGCCATTTGAATTTCCTTCCAAACAAAATCCTGACCATTTATTTTAATTTTTCAAATGGAATCCTAATTTAAAAAAATTAAATTTATGTCTTTAAATATAATTTAAATTATTATTAATGAATGAATTTTGATAATAGATTTTTTTATGCTAAACATTTGGGTGAGAGAAGATGAAATAGTTGAAAAATCCAATATTGAATACTATAATATTTTAATAAATATTATTAAATTATTTAATTTAATTTATTAATAATTATTTTAAAACTATTTATTTAACAGTATTTACTTTTAAAACTATTTAATTTAACAATACTTCGAGGCCCGCCTTTGCGCAATTCGAGTAAAAAACGCCTCGATGCTTACGCCTCGAGTTTTTTTAATGAGGCTTACGCTTCAACTTGGTTGAGGCCCGCCTCGCCTCACTGGCATGAGGCTTACGCCTCACACTATGTATATTAAAACTTACATAAATCTTGAAGTAAATGCCCGACATTGGACTCTATAGGAGAGGAGGAAGGGGAGAGAACAGTTCATCATAATGATGATTCAAATGAAGAACTTCTTAGTGATGACAATGCTGATGCCTTGCAGTTTTTATGTGATATGTCATTGCTATTTATTTTTTGAAATTGGAATTATATGTTAATAAAAAGAATACTAGGATTTGGGAAATATAGAATTTTGAGTTGAACTATATTTCATGTTGTCTTATTATTGGGATATTTTGATTTCACTTCATATCTTATGTTTTTTTTTATGTTTTATATTATTCACTTATCATTATATAAAAAATTTATTATTTTATGTTTACGCAATCTTTTGATTTTGAGGCTTACGCATCAAAACGCCTTGAGGCTTACGCCTCGCCTCACGAATGAAAAACGCCTCAATACCCGAATACGCAATTTTAAACATTGGTTTAAACCCACAGAAGGGGCCTACGCGTTGATATAAAAAAAACGGTTACAGAAGTCCTTAGAAGGGACCTCCAGCTTGCTACTGCTCCAAAGAGCTACAAAAAAAATCAAAAGAAAACCTAAAAGCCGGTGGTCCCTTTTCATATAATTACAATAGAAACAAAAATAAAAGCTTGGGCTGCAAGCAGACAGCACCCAAAAAGGAAGCTCATATAGATATCATTCAGCTCACACTTTGTCACGCCCCAAGATCTAACTTGGAAAGAATTTCAATCAAACCATTAACATTTTACCAGAGCTATCTATAACAATCAAATCAAACGGTCTAGCAAAATTCTATAACATTTAAAACATCAATAAACGATATTATTCATATCTCAAAAGATCATATACAATACTCAGGAACTACACCAAAAATACATGAACTGAAATCTATCCTGTCCTGAGTACAAAAGAATCACTACAATAAAAAAGAACAGAAACCTGGAGATCCTTATCAACCTCAATCACCTGCTCCCTTGCCCTGACCTGAAAATATTAACCACATATAATGAGCTTCAAAAAGCTCAGCATGTCACATAATACCTACAACTGAAATCAAAGTACAATACAGGAAACAATATGCATGTCAATCAGTCGAATCAATAACAGTCAATTACACATGATCAGTGAATCAATGCAGCGGAAATCAAATCAGTAATCAATGCAGTGATAGAAGAATCAGCGATCGGTCAAATCAATCGTATCAAATCGAATCAATCAAAACAATATAATCCCGTCTATACTAGTAATGAATCAAATGCAGCAATTCAATACAATGCAGCAACAATAGTATCAAGGTCCGTATTCTATAACAGTAGCAATGCACAGTGACAGAATGAAGGTATCAATGAAATCGTACGATAGCAGTAAGTCCGTAAATCCATCAGTAAATCCAAATCAAATAGGCAGTAAATCCATCACGAGTCAATGCCGAACACATGCATTTTAATACAATAGTCTTACTGAACAAGTACATCGCTGGCTATTAAGGCATTTTTCAAGTCAATAGTCCATAATGCTTTTGTAGAAATCCATAGTGCTGTTGTAGATATCTATCTGTTGGTTCAATAAGAGTCGTCACTCTGTGCCCGTCGGCATAGTAATCTCCTTATAACTCCCATCGTTATATCAATGATCAATAGAGGATAACACCAAACCCTTTTTAAAGGAAAGCCCGTCGGCCCACCATCCTGTACAGGTCAAGTCGATCTCCAACCAACGGTTCAACCAGGCTTCACTTGTCTTTCAGGAACAATAATCAGATAGTCACATTCGTATGCATTCAAATCATTAATTTCAGAAAATATGAAATCGTACGAAAAATCAGCAGCATAACGACAGTATACGGAATTTACACAGAAATTCTTAAAAATCACAATTTACCAAATTAATATAGAACGTGTACGACAACAATATAAGACTTATATTCTACTGAAGCAACATCAATCAACATCCTGATTTTTATCTATTCGATCAAAATCGCACAGATCCCAAAATAATCGGTAGAATCGTTACAGAAAATACTCAAAATGTGTAGAATAATCATATCAATAACATATCAAAAGTTGTGCGGTGAAAGATTCGTCAATACAAAATGCGGCGCGTTTATCGGTAACGAAAATACAAAACTGTGCACAAAACGACCAAAACTCAACATCTTCGAAAACAGAGATAGAATTCGGAGTCCTTACCGCGAGATAAACACTTTACTCAACAGCGGCGAAGGACGAAAAGCGCTCCACGGTTTCCGAAACCAAGCTTTTCCTTTGCTTTCCTTCTCCTTCTCTCTCCTCAGATATTTTGTTTTATAAAAAATGATTTTCTCTCTCCTCAAAACGAGCTGATTTCCTTATAAAATCGATCAGATCGGCCTTGCCGATCGCCATATCGTCCAGGACGATGTGAACAAAATCCAATCGTCCAGGATGATATCTCAGGACGATAATCAATTTTCCTTGGACGATAAAAACCCTTGCTCACTGACTTGTGCCATGAACTGATCATCCCAGGACGATCCAAAATCGGCCCGGACGATCCACCCAGAAATCAGTCGTTTCTGATGGTTCTGGATGATCTCAACATCGTCCCGAACGATCCCAGAAGGAAATCAAAGAAACGAGCTATTACACACTTCCTGCAAAAAAAGGACACCAAAATTCCAAAGAACTTGAAGAAGAAATGCAATGAACTTACTTGTATTTAGGATCCAAAAAACCGAGCAGGTTGACCTGCAAGAAGAGCTCCAAAAAAGTAAGTTAAAAGTTAAAAGCAACAAAATAGAGATCATAAATACTCCAGATAAGAATAACACAGTTAACCCTCCAGGCACAGTCAGCCCAACAATGCCCTCTCCAAATCGGATAATTGGTCTAATTCTCATCACAAATCACCTACAACCTATCCTCCAAACTCACAACTAGCAAAGATACCCAATATCTCATATAATACCCCCATAAAAATAACTCCAGCCTCCTCACGTAAGGAGAATGCCCAAAATAATTCAGCTTAAAAGCATAATAGATATAGCAACAAAAAACCTCCCCCCTCATGTACTGAGAATAAAAAATAAGCTGGAAAGAAATCTGGCACACCCAGAACCTCCCCAGACAACCAAAAAGCAAATAGAATACCCCGCAAACAAACCAAAAAAACATAAAAAAGCTACATAAAATAAACGACTACCACCAGACAATAGGGAGACGCAACAACCCCCCACACAACATACTAACAGACATAAAACCCAAAAACTAAAGTATGACAGATATAAGGCCCAACTTATCCAAACAAATCATGCCCATAAGGGGAACATGTAAATTATTCAAATTATGCTCCAAAAACATGCCACTGTGAGCACCAAACTTTGCCAGCCAATCAGCACAGGCGTTGCCTTCACGGAAGACATGAGAAATAGTAAAGGTTAAATTAGCCAGGATAATATTAATTTTTTTAATCATGTAAAAATCCTGAAGACAACCCACAGAAATGTCAGAAATAACTTGCAAGAGAAGTTTAGAGTCCACCTCAATGTTGACAACCTGATAACCACAATTCACACATATCTCTAACCCCCGGAGCAAAGCCATAAGCTCAGCCAACAGGACATAGCAAGATAGCAGGGGGCCAGAGAAAACAGCCAGAGGCTTGCCGTTATGATCTCTAATGATACCTCCCATACCCGCATTATTAGCATTGACAGAGCCATCAGTATTCAATTTAACAACTGGAGCCTTAGGTTTATTCCACCTCACAATACAACCAGGTTTACTCACAATAGAAGAACCATTCGTAACGCCAAAATGAGTAGCCAGCAGATGACAATTGAAAAAATGTTTGCTAGAGATAAGATTAACCGAAATTAACTGCAAATTTTTTTTACTCACATTAGAAATAATCTAATTTGCATACATTTTGATTTCGATCATTATGCTTAGAATCATTTCTACCTTTCCAAAGGTACCAAATAATAACAATAGGTAATAAATTTTGGATATGCCCTTTGCTAGTCACAAACCACATTTTAAGAATCCCGGCTAAATCACAATTAATATTGAAAGTATGAAGCCCAACCAAATTAAAAAAGTGTTGCCAAACTCTCCTAGCAATAGCACCATTCACAAACACATACTGGATACTCTCAATATTAGAACAACATTGACACTTAGAGGGAAAGCTAAAACCTTTTTTCCACAAAAGGTTATCAACCGGCAAATAACCTTTAAGACACATCCACGTTAAAATAGAATAGGAGAGGGGAATGTTGTTATGCCAAATATACTTAAACAAAATAGAATTTTTTTCCTTTTAATTTAAACTCCTCCCAAGCCTTTTTAATATTGAAATTACCCGAAAAAGCTAATTTAAAAAGAATTTTATCCTTATGATTATGCTGCAAAGGGATTTGCAAAATTTTTTCAACAATCTCATTGGGGACAGTCTCCTGTAATTTATGAATGTCTCAGCCCTCATGATGAATAAAATCCTTGACTTTAATGTTAACAATGTTATGGGTGTTAAGGTAATTATCAATAGAAAAGGAACCCATCCAATTGTCTTGCCGAAAAGAAATCTCCCCTTTACCAATACCCCACTGAATATTCTGCTCCGCTTCCCATTTAATATCACAAAGCCACTTCCAAACTAGAGAATCACAAGCTTTAAAAGTACAGGGATATTCTTACAATATTTAGCAAAAATAAATTGAGCCCATAAACTATTCTGAGTTCTAAAAGAAAACTAAAGTTTATGAGAAAAAACATGAACATTATCCTAAATAGACTTGCAACCAAGAAATCCCTCATTGTAATTACCACACATGTTTTTCCACGAAGCCCAATTGATACAATTCTTGTTGTTAGTAGCCCCCCAAAAGAACTTATTTATCATTTTCTCCATACGCAAACACACAGATGCAGGGGGTTTCATCGTATGAAAAATGAATATAGGAATATAGTTTAAAACACTCTTGATTAAAATCAATCTACCCCCAAAAGAAATAAAATGCGAAGACCAATTAAGTAACTTTTTTTGAAAGATAGTAAAAATATGTTCAAACAAAAAAGCTTCTTTCTACCTTTAAATAAAGGAGTGCCAAGATACTTAATAGGAAGCAATGTCTAATTGAAACCACAAACATTTTTGATCCTACTATTTCTGTTTCTATTCATATTGATACTAGTAATAAAATTGCTCTTCTCCCTACTAATAGAGAGGCCACTAATATTCTGGAAAGAGGTAAGAAATTCAACAATAATTTTAACATTTCTAATAGAAGCATTCACAAAAATAATGAAGTCATCGGCAAAACTAAGATGAGTAACAGGAAAACCACATACATTCCAAAAATTAAGCATATGATAAATTCTATAAAGCTTCTCAATACCTCTGGACAGATATTCCATAGCAATAATAAATAGAGAAGGCGATAAAGGATCCCCTTGTCTCAGCCCATGCTTGGAAGAAAAAAAAACATGATTCTTACCATTAATGATAACATAAAAAAAAACAAGTTTCAATACTATTCTTGATAACTTTAATGAAATTCCGATTGAAACTAAACAGATGTAAAATTTTGTAAAGATAATCCCACTGCAGGTTGTCATAGGCCTTAGTAATGTCAAGTTTAAAAATAATGTTGCCACCATTACCTTTAACATTAAGATCATGCACCATCTCTTGAGCCAATAAAATATTATCAAATATACTTCTACCTTTCACAAAGCCAGTTTGATTGATAGAGGTAATCCTAGGTAAAATGAGAGATAATCTAGAAGCAATAATTTTAGCCACTAACTTGTTGAAAAAAGTGCACAAACTAATAGGTCTAAAATCATTCCAATAAGTAGGATTATCTTTTTTCGGGATAAGAACAATATTAGTAAACGCAAAAAACTTAGGATAAGAATTACCTTTAAAAACGTCATGGACAGCATCCACAACATCATTTTTAATAACCTCCCAAACATGAACAAAAAATTTGGTAGTAAACCCATCAGGCCCAGCTACCGAATCCCCATTCATCTCTTTAATAATATTCCAATTTTCATCCTCCGGAGGGGGTTGAGTAAGCATGAGATTGTCATCATCCCCAACCAGCTTGGGAATAATATTAGCATTAACAACCGGACTAGTAACTTTAGTGCAGTTAAAAATATATTTAAAATAATCAACACCAGAGGAAGTAATAAACTCCTCAGTCGTATCAATAATATTACCATGAGTATCCACCATTCTATGAATATGATTTTTAATCCTATTTTTGTTAACAAGAGCATGAAAAAACGCAGTGTTCCTATCCCCCTCTAAATTCATTTTGAAAGCAGCCTTTTGTTTTTAGAACATCTCTTCTTGATTCTGTAAATGAAAAAGATGAAGTTTAGCATTATCCAAATTGGACAAATTAACAGTAGATGGATTATCAAACATAATTTTGTCCAACTCCACCACATCCTTCTCAGCATTTTTGATATTATCAAAAATGTTTTTAAAGATATGCTTATTCCACCATCTCAATGTCTGTTTAAGCCTGCTAAGCTTAGCCCATAACCTGGCCATGCGATTAATATTATTATTAGGAAAAACATTAGCAGTCCAATTAGTAGAAACAACATTAAGTAAATCATCATGAGTAATCCACATATTTTGAAACATAAAGGAATTAGAAGCCTTTAATTTACTTTGAGAAACATTCATAAGGAGCGGGAGTGATCAGATAACGTTCTACTTAAATGTTGAACAGTAGTCATATTAAAACTGCTAACCCACTCATTATTAAAAAGGATCATATCAAGTCTTTGCCACATAGAAGCTCTATTCCAAGTAAAAGCATTGCCAGAAAAACCAATGTCAAATAAATTACAGTTAGCAATCATTTGATTAAAATCAGTCATATCATTATGATTAGGAGGGTTACCCCCAACCCTTTCATTAGCATTGGAGATAACATTGAAATCACCTCCCACACACCAAGGACCATTCGAATTCAGAGCAAAATCAGCTAATTACTCCCAAAGTTGGGCACGACCCATTCTTGTACAAAGAGCATACACAAAGGAAGCACTAAAATTGAAATTAGCATACGAGATTTGAGTATGGACAACTTGATGAATATCTAAAATAATTGAAATACTAACTTGGTTTTTCCACATAATTCAAATCTTATTAGAACAATTAGTAAAGCAATTATCAAAACTCAACCGCTTGGTCACAGACGCAACTTTATCAGAACTAATAAAAGGTTCCAAAAGCACCAACATATTAATGTTATGAATACGACAAAGGTTCCTAACCCGAGTTTTAGAATCAGCCCCCCCCAATACCTATAATATTCCAAATAATCGTATTAATCATTAGAACTTTTAGGATTAGCTTGAGCCCTCGTCGAGCGAGGAATATCCGGTAAAGGAGCTTTCCTGTTTTTTTTTTTCTTTTGCATCTTCGGAGGATCTTCTTCCTCAGAATATTTAGTAGTAGTCGCATGAGAATTAGAGGAAGATTCCAAGTTAATATTATCCTTACTATCCACGTTTTTAATCAAATTTTGTCCGAGAATAAATTCCCCTTCTTCATAATCCTCAGTCAGAGCTTTCCCCTTAGCAGCAATACCAATGTTAGGAAGATCATGAACATTATCTTCAGGATGAAGCATGGAATCCACAAAAATAAAAATTTTAGAACTTTTCTCTCTTTCCTCACTAGGTTCCTTACTCATTAAAACTTTCTCAGATGAGGCAGGGGAATTTTCAATCAAAACAACATCATCCGGCGAATTAATAGGAAGGTCACTAGCCTTCTCAACAATGGGAATATTTCCATCATGAGCATCATTATCCGAGGTAATTAAGTTTTCGTTTACTGTAACAGAAGCCCCCCCCCCCCCCCCCCCCCCCCCCCCATGCCATTGGAGTTGCTGGTACCCTTCTTCAATTCCGGGTGTAACTTAAAACAATTCGAAACGGCATGCCCGTGAACTTTATAATGGTTACATAAATCAGGGACCTTTTCAAATTCAACCTTTTGTAAATACCTAATTTTTTTAGAGCCAACCCAAACTTCCTTGGCATGCTTCATAGTAATATCAACCTCAACTAAAATCCTAGCAACATAAGGTCTAGTTCTAGAGGCAGTCGCTTGATCTGTCTGCAACGGACGTCCAAAAATAGAATCCAGAGCATACAACATTTTGTTATTGAAAAAATGAAGTCTGAGATTGGGGAAAGAAATCCATATCGGCACAATAGGCGATTCTTCTTTAACATTGAAAAATGGCGTCCACTTTAAAATCCTCATTTGACAGTTCAAAATAAAATACGATCTACGAGCAAAAACACGGCTATAATCCAAATCATTCGACAACTGAATAGCAACATGTTTAGAATCTAAGAGACCAACAGCGTAAAAACCCGACAGTTTAAGATTACCGAAAAAAGCATGAATCGCATCAAGGTTTGGCCTACGCAAGCCAAACTTACCGACCAAGGTAAAACGAAAAGGGGAAGCAAGCTTTAAGACATCATTATCGGAGATCAAAACAGCCGGCACACCATTAATGATAGATTGGGTCAGAGAAGGTAATATATCACTTGAAGATCCAGCTAACACATCTTTAAAAGAGCGCGGTTTAGTAGGGGAAGGAGTCTCCGAGTCAGGATTGAAAAAGCCTTTGTTAGCATCTTGAGCTTGGGACGAGATGTTCCCCCAAAGCGATGCGGAGGAAGATTCGGCCATTGTAAGGGGGCCCGAAGGGCCAAACTGGCAAGAAAGCACCAGCAGCAAAGAAAAACACAAAATCTCGCTCAAATATCCCTCCGGAAGCGCACGAAGAAGGCCGGAAAGACAAAACCCTAAAATCGCCAAAACAGCGCAAGGGCGAGAGCAGAGAAGAGGAGGAGATATTGTGGTTTCACATACTTATCTTTGCTGGTTATTGGTTTACTGAGAATTATGGGTTTGAATAATTTGTAATTATTGTTTCACTATCCATACATGATGTGATACTTATTGTTGGCATTATCTATTGGTTATAGGCAAATGCGAACCATTGATTAGTTGTATGTTGTAGTTGATGCAATTATATTATTGTTTTGATTAAAAAAAATTTATCTTTAAGTATATATAGTTTTGAAAATATTTAACTATCTTTAGGAAGATTAAATTTTGAATTTTAGTTTTGAAATCTAACACAACATTAGGAACGATATATCATCCCAAACGGGAGAATATCATTCACTAATTGGTTCAAATCTCAAAATTTTAAAGTTATCCAAATTATTTTAGTCAAATTCAAAATTGTTTGGCTATGTTAATCTGGATGAAAGATCATTAATTTCATAATCAAATCCATGATAATAATTGATATACTATTCCAAAGAAAGGAGATATCAATCATTATCGATCGTTTGAAAATGACGATAATGATCGTTGTATTTTAAATTTCCCAAAAATAATTAATTAGAGATTTTGAAAGATTTTGATTTTGAAAATTAGATATGGGTTACTAAATCTCCTACGAGCGCAAGCCCTCGTAGTTAATTACATCGTAGGAAATCGAAATTTCTTACGAAAACTTTCGATTAAAATAGCGGTGTAAATTTTATTTCGGATTTTCAAAGTTTGACATCAAAGGAAGAAAAGGGTAGGAAATTCAAGTGGCATTGGTTCAAGTTTGAGCAGTTATTTTCAGAGTCAAAGGAAGAAGAGTAGGGAGTGTTTTGAGATTCTGAATTACTTCAGAAAACACCCCAATCTATCCTAAGTGTTAGGCTTGTATTTGATTGAAAGAAATTTTTAGTTTAAGTGGTTCATTTTATTAGAAATTTGGGATTCAATTCCCAGAAGTTGAGGTCTTAGGGCCCGAGCCGGCCTCAGAACCTAAGTCTAAATTGGGCACTAAAAAGGTGACTCGAACCTAGCTAATGCAGTGCAAATCTGGTCTTACCCCGGCCTGGATTGGGGAGCCAGCTAAACCACCTAAACGATTTAAAATTATGAGTCCGGTCAATTTATGTAGAGTGGTCGGGATGTTATTTAAGAAATGTATTTAAGAACGGGACCGACGTCTAGAGCGGATCCTAAATGGTCCCTTAAACTTATGTTGGGTTTGATGTCTAAGCAATGCAATTAAATATTAGACTCTTTTAAGTTTATTGCTAATGCGATGCATGTTAATTGACTCGATTGAATGCAGAATTTGTATGTAGCAGTTTAAAAATTTTGGCTTAGAAAATAGGTTTTTCCCTAAAGATTGCATAACATCCCCTTGACAGATCGGCACCCTCATAGGCCAGGTGGTCTGCCAGAACCCGCAGGCGGGGAGATGCCTAACAAGGTTGAGAAAGTATAATATGAATGCATGAAAAACCCTCGGCGAGTTCGAGCTTACTTCTTAAGACCGTTTAGAGTTTCTATCTTATCTTAAAAATTTTATTTAATTAAAGTAGAAGAATTTTTGACAGACCCCTAAGAGCCTAAATTTGAATTCCAGGCTAAATCAAACGCGGCATGCAAATAAAAAGACTAGAAAAATAGGAGTTCTAATGTAAAATCAATTAAATAAATCAATTAAATATATCAAATTGAATGTCCATATGGCAAGTGCCACTCATTATTACATCTCAAAAATTACAAGAAATTAAAGTGGCCGGGCACCACTGACTACAACCCGAATTTCTAATCCTGAATCAAATGATTTTGAGACTTGGGATTCTTCTCGTTGTTCAATCCTTCATCTTCTCACGAACATCTTGATTCGTCGGTTCAAGATATCCAAATGGAAAGAAACTCCCCCTTGATCGAGGTGTTATCTTTCCTCTTTGGATATTTGCAAAGTATCCTAATTTGAATTCCAAATGGAAGAAGACTCTCCCCTTTAGGGATGTCTTCACCTCTTTGGAGTTCAAATTGGATATTTATATCCCAATCTCAAATCATTTTAAATAAATACAACCTTAACTGAATTAAATTTACATTGAGAGAAATAAGAAAATCTAGACTCGATCCTGCAAGATTATCCTAATAATCAACAGTTGTATATTCAATCCCAAGCAGTTATAATATGAAAATTTGAAACGCATTTTTTTTAGCCACACTTGGCCATGCTCTTTTTATTTAAAGGGGGTCTTAAGCGCGGCATGTACCTGTGCAAAGAGTATGTATATATTTTTATTAACTGCCCCATTTAATTTTAGCTCCTTGTATGAGCATGGCCACCTACATAAGATTGCACAAGTATAATTTGCTCCTAACCTAGGGGTAAATCTAACGTACAATCAATCACAGAATGCAGAAAGTAAGTAAATAAACACATCAATTCTACTCTAGCAAACAGCATGCAGTAAAAACTCGAAAACTCGGCACACAACTACAGAAAGTAAAACACCGGCCTATCCTAAAACTAGAGTCGGTGATCCTAACAAACCATCTAAAGTGTGTGTGGTAGGTCATGTGGTTTTGATGTATCCTAATTAGGATTATTAGTTAAAGTTATCTAAGGTTCGATTGGTTGGAAGGTTTAAGGGATTTAAGTTTGAATTCAAGTATTAATGGCTTGAGGTTAATTTTAAGACTTACTTAATTATTTGTTGGATATCACCTTTGTTTCACACCGAGGCTGTGAAGTTTATTTCCTCTTCCTTGGGGCTAAGTTAATAGCCTCGTAGGCCTGGGTTACCCAGTGGTATCCGGTATAATTAAATATTTTAGGTTGATTAAGGCTTAAGAATTAATGAATTTTATTAGAAATGTTTGGTTGCTGATTTTCAAAATTGATTGATTTAAGTTTTCCATTAATCGAATCGTGGCGTTGTGCCACCAGGCTCGAGGAACCAGCCTCCTTAGGACACTTAGCCCCGCAGCCCGGAGTAGTCCAGCCGATAAACTAAATTAATGTAATTAAATTAAAAGTTTTAAAAGGTTAGAAAATTAATAATTAATCTATTTTTAAGGTTTAACACCCCTTGGAATCCATTCGTGGCGTTGTGCCACCAGGCTCGAGGAACTAGCTTCCTTAGGACACTTAGCCTCGCAGCCTGGAGTAGTCCAGCCAATAAACTTCATCTTTAGGATGGTTGTTGTGTTTTAAGAAGTTTGTTGAATGTTTTAAATATTGAGCTAACATTTTCTGGAGTTTTAGAATAATTTTGAATTTTATGAGTTTTTGAATATTTTAATCATTTAATTAAGAGTTCAAAATTTGACTTTTTGATTAAGCTCAAATTATGGGATGTTTATATTTTATTAAAATATTAGACCTTACTACGATCAGTTAGAAGGTAAGTACGTTGAAATCGGATTTTTTTGCATTTTAATACAAATGTTTGAAGTTTTGAACTAGTTTTAACTACGGTTTGACCGATTTGTTGAATTTTTGAAATATTACAGATTTATGGAATTTAATATTTTTAATAAATATTAGACCTTATCGGGAGTTGAATGCAAGTGAGTTTGGGTGATTCAGATTTTTCTGGAATTAGTTATGGATATTTGAAGATTTGACTATTTAATGAATTTTTGAAATTTCTTAATTAGAGGGCTTTTTTGTGATTTTTCTCTAAATAAATCCCAAACTCCTTGAAATCAACTCCAAAGGTCAGAAATGACCTAAGGAGAGATTACCAAGTGTTTGGGAAATTTTTGGAAATTTTAATATTTTTTAATTAATTATATGAATTAAATATTGATTTTTACTTAAAATTAGATTAAGGTTCAAATTGCTGTCAAATAATTTTGGCTTTAATTTTCATTGGTTGAGGGTTTAATTATGGTCAGTTAGAGGGGTTAAACATAATTTTTGGATTTAAATTTGATTTATTAGATTTTCTGGAAGGTTTAATGGCTTTATTAGGGTTTAAATTTAATTAAGTTAATTAAGAGGCTTAATGAATTCAAAAATCAGTAAGAAAATTCTCTAAGGCTGAGAATGTCACTAAGTTCAAATGGTTCAAATTTCAAGTTCAAATGAGGTGCATCCTAATCACAATGCAATTTCTAAGTTCTCTAATTAATGTCCTAAATTTTTGTCCTTAATGATGTCACTATATTTAATAGGTTTAAATCAATTATTCTCACTAACCCTTTGATACACACATAGATGCAAGCATCACATTCACAATCAAATCCTAGATCTAGGAGAGCCCTAAGCTATGTGGTGTGTGCAGAATCTAAGCATGCAAATAAATAACAATGAGATTAGTGAATAATCAAATCATGATTATTCACTAATAAAATCCCCCTTAATTCAATTCATTTAGATTCAATCTCTGGTTAAAATCTCAAATCAAACTCAAGATGTTAAAAAAAATTTTAAATAAGTGTATAATTTTAAAATAACTTGATTTTTTAAAATTACATATATATATATAATATAACTAATAATCAAAATAAGATCAAAATTCATTCAAATAACTTTAGGAAAGCTTTCTGGAAATTCTAGATAGATTGGAATAAATTTTTTTTAGAATTTTGAAATATATGAATTTGTTTTAATTAAATATTAATTAAAATAGCCAAATAATTAATATTTGAAATTATTTTAAAAATATAAAATATTTTAAAGTAAGTTTATTTTTAGATCGAAGACCTTGAAAAATCGAGCAGTTTGATATATTATATGGATTTTTTGGAATTGTATTTTATTTTTAATATTTTTTTGAAGTTTCTGGTAATTAAATGGTTTTAATTTTAATTAAAACCCTTTAATTAAACCGGCGGCCAATCATTAGGACAAGTGGCGGGCGCGGGATCAAACGCGTGGCGGCGGCGCAGGGTCCACGTGTTTTCCACTTAACCACGTCAGCGCGTGGTCAAGGCTGTCCGATCGTCCGCGTGCCCGATCTGACGGTCCAGATCGAGTCCCGCGTTTTGATCTCGTGAGAAGAGATCGGACGGCGAGAAAACGAAACTGCGGTTTGGATCCAACGGTCGAGATCACGCCGGACGGGAGATCTAAAGGAATGGAGAGATCGCGTGGTTGAACGATCCGCGTGAATAGGAAATCAGAGCCGTTTATCAGATGATCAACGGCTCAAAAAACACACGCCTGACGGAACGCCCTAGAACTCGTTTTTTCGCTCGTTCTCTCGATCCAGTTAAAGAAATGCTTTGAAATTTTAAATCCAGATCAAAATAGTGAACAAAAATTTTGGGGGATATTTTATTTTACTTAAAACAAGCTTAATAAAAAGCTATTTAAACTAGTGTTCCTAGACCTAGGGTTTGAGTTTTTCACCTTGATTTTGGACGGATTAAACCGTTTATGGATTTGTTGCACTTGTAGACTGTCCACGCTTCTTTTTGTAGAAGAGTCCTCGGCTAGAAAACTTCTGGATCGATTGCTAGATCCCCTTGAACGGATTTAGGCTAGGGTCGCCGGGATCTCGCCGGAAAAGGCCTTTGACCGAAGGGATTTCGGTGGGAGAATGTTTAGAGGTATCTGGGGAGCTCAATGGAACAGGATTCTGGATTTGAGAGAGCTTGAGTGGAGAGAGAGGCTTAGGGTTAGAATGAGAGGCTTTTGGACCTTTTCTCCCTATTCAAACATCCCCAAGCCAAATGGATGGCTGGGATGCATCAGGGGGCTCTCCCTGATGAGGGACAAGTGTCCCAAGCCGTCAGGTGGCAGGGAGAAAGGCTGGGAAAGGCCCTCCAACCATTGGCTAACCTTTGGGAGGTGGTGGGGACCATTGCCATTTAAGGCTAAACCAAAGGCTGGGTTTGATTAGGGAGCTTATTAGAGAGCTTTACCTCTCATTTAGAACTAACCTAGCTGCCTAGATTAGTTGGAGGGAGGCTCACATGTGAGTTTGACCATGGGGCTCCTCCAAAAACCGTTTGTTGACCAAATTTACTAGTCAAAAGGTCAAGGGTGCTGAGGTGGCAGCTGAGTTGGCATGGGGAGAAGTTCAGGAGCTGAAGTGATGGGTTATTGGGAGTTCAAATGAGTTGAATTAGCCTAGGCCAAGAGATTTGGCTACTTAAGGGTTTGTTGACCATGTGTTGACTGGTCAATTGACCATATTGACTGTTGAGGTGGCAGCCAAATGACCTCAAGAGCTAGTTAGTTTGATTTAGAGCAAAGGTCAAATGAAGAGATTGAAATTTGAGTTTAATATGAGGTTTGGAATGGATTTGACCTAACCTTAGAGTTGACTTGGTCAACTCTAAATGAGTTTGATTGGCCAAAATCCAAAAACATGGTTAGGCCATGTTTGAAGTTAATTTTGGAGCTTTGAAATGAACTCAATGGGTTGGATGAGTTGAAATAACCCATTAAAGCCTTAAGGGAATTTTGAGTCAACCTAGGTTGACTGGGTCAACTAGGTTGACTCAAGGGGTGGGTCTAGGCTGTGCAGGTTTAAAATGATATTTGAAGTATGGTAGAGGTGGTTTCAGGGATTGAATTGGTTGTTTGAGTCAAAAGGGCTTAATGGGCCCTTAATGGCCCCTTAAGCCAAACTTGGTTGACTTGGTCGACCGACTGGGCTCAGGGTCTAGAAATGGGTCCAACAGGTTTCAAATGACGTTTCAAGACCAATGGAAGTGGTTCCATGGCCTGGAGAGGTCATTTGGATCAAAACACCTATTTGGACCCTTTAAGGGTCTCTTAGGTCAAGTAGGTTGACTTGGTCAACCAGGTTGACCCAAAGCTTGGAAATGGGTCCAACAAGTTTGGTTTGATATTTAAAACTTGTTGGAGGTGGTTGCGTTCAATTCGGAGTTCATTTGGTTTGAAATCACCATTTGAGCCCCATAGGGGTATTTTGGTCATTTTGACCCCTGGTCAACTGGGGGCCAAAATGGATCAACCAAAATGCAGTTTAATGTTCAGTGAGTTATAATTAAGGGTCTGAAAGTAATTAGAGGCTTTGGAGAGAACTCTAAGGTCAAAATCCACTGGATGGCAGATCCAGTGGCATAGGCCGTAAATATTTGAAGGTTTTGCAGCCTATGGATTTTGATTAAGTTTCTGGGGTTAGAGACCTCATAATGGGCTCAAATTTGGAGGGTTGCCTCCAGAGACATGTCCCATCAGTATGCAACTGACAGACTCTGAATCGGAGGTCATTTGATTGATTTTGAAGTGTTTGAAAATTTGCTGAAAAAGGCTTTTAGGACTTGGCCTTTTAGCATTGGATTTGGGTCTGGATTTTGGATTTGATCTGGATTTTGAGTTTGATAGATTAAGTTTGAATTATCCAAATCATTTATTGTCATTTAGGGAATTATAAATGATTAGATATGTTTAAAGCTAGATCAAAGGTAAGATCTAAGATTAAACTGGAGATTAAGATCTGAATGGGTTTAAAGTCTGGATTTGATTGAAGTTTGAATTGAACTAAGGTCTAGGTATCTCCTAGGGTCTAAGAAGATCATAGGGTTTGAATCTAGGAGAGTCTTAGGGTCTAGAATAGATCCTAATATCTGGATTGGTCTGGAAGAATCCTAGGGTCTAGAGTAGATCCTAGGGTCTGGAGTCTAGAAGGGTCCTAGGATCTAGAATGGATCCTAAGGTCTGGATCTTGGAGAATCCTAGGTTTTAGATTGATCTGGAGTCTGGATAGGTCCTTAGTGACCTCATACAAAAATGAGGTCAACAATTATTCACCTTTTTTCTTTGTTGCGGTTCTTGTGATTGTTGTGACTTTGGGATCTCCTAGCATGACTTTCATTTGCTCTCTCTCTCTCTCTCCATTTTTTATTTGTTGCAAGTTGGCGCGGCTTTGGGAGTTGCTAGTATGTCTTATATTTGAGCAATATGTTGCATATTTTTTTTAAAGGCTTCACTTTGTTGTTATACTTTCCAAATGTTTTAACTCCTAAAATAATTTCCTACTTTATCTGTTTATGTCTTAAGCCAAAAATATATTTTTATTAAATTACATAAAAATATACTTATCTAAAACATAGTATGCTTGTTGTATACTATGTTTAATAGTAATAATTTATTTGTGTGCTTATAATAGTAATAATTTATTTAAAATAAAAAAGCATGTTTTCATTATAAATAATTTGTTAGAATTTAGATATTAAAATTGTATAAAGGTAAATGTAGTTTAGATATTAAATATGTAAACACATTAAACTTTTGTGCTTTTAAAGTAAATCCCCTTTAAATTCTTGTAAATTATTTGGGTTGAAAAAAATTATAAACATTTTTGCATAACTAAGTGTTGTATGACGACTAGAATGCCTCTGCTAGTATAAATTCATAAAAGGCAGCATATAAACACACCCGACGTCAGTTTCCTTTCACAGAAAGCCATTGTGGCATGAACAATGACAACTCTTCATTCATCCGGTTTTGTATCTTCGAACAATAAAAGCACAGCTTCATAAAGACAAACAGGACAAGGAGCTTCTTGTCCGGTGTCCACATGAAATCATTCATCTTTCATTTGAGACACTTTCTTAGTGTTTTGCAAATTGTTAAAGAGAAAATAATTTTTTAAAATTATCGTAAAAAGTATCTTCTTAGTAGGAAGATTTTTTTTTTAAAGTAATGAAAGAGCAATGGTAAAATAAAAATTATGAGGAAGTTATCCCAAATGAAACTTAAATTAATATTATTAGCACAGGATTATTTTATTTTATTTTTAGATGATGATGGCGAGGAAGAAGAGGCATAGTATAGGAAGGCAAGATTAATGCTATAAAGAGGATAGAGAATGAGGAGGTTAGACAAGTTTGTTTTTCGAAGCGACGGGCGGGTGTGTTCAAGAAGGCTACAGAGCTTTCTATTCTATGTGGGGCGGAGATTGGTATAGTCGTGTTCTCACCTGCAGGTAAGCCTTTCTATTCACTTGACTATATAACGAAACAATTCCTCGATGGCGGATGCAGCGGCAGTGGTGGCGAAGTGGTGGGGCTATTCTGTGGGATGTCCGTTGAAGGTCAAAAATTGCTTCAACTAAACCAAGAGTATATACACAACTCTCCTTGGCCTATTGGTTGAGAGTTTAGACTTCCAACTAAGAGGTCAAATGTTCGAGTTCATGTGTATGCGTTGTGTGTGTGAGTTTGCCTTAAATGACCTAAATGTTTCAAAAAAAAAAGTAGAATTAGATTTGTGTCAAATTTTTTAAAAATATAATTTTTTTAATATACTTATTTTTATATTTTAGAAAATTTGTTATTAGATTAATATTTTAATCAAAATTTAACCATATTTTTTTTAAAAAATTTAATTTAAAATGAGTGTAATAAAAGATACATTAATTAAAATGTATATTACATTAAATTATAAATCAGATGATTTTAAAGCTATTATGATAGAAAATTTGATCAAGATATGTTGATATGCTGAGTTAATTTTTTTCCTTTTGTGTAATTACCATGATAATTATAAACGTGCAGTTAGTTAATTTCAGCAGCCATGTTATTTTGGATAATTTGAATTAAATCTATTTTTTTTAATTTATTAGTTTTAATGCCATATGCTCAAATTAGGTTCCATTGTTGAAATTGGATAACGACTGATTTAAGCTTTCTTTGGAACAGCTTTTTACTGCTTATAAAAATAGCTTTTTAGTGCAAAAATTTAAATTTTTATTAAAAATTTGTTTTAAAAATCAATAAAAAAACTGTCCCATCCTTAGTTTCAATGCCATATTAACAATTTGCTTTATTTATTTATTTTGTACAATTAACTGCTAAAGTTTAAAAATTTATGATTTCTTTGGAACTCTTCTATTTTTATAAAGATTAATATAAAATTACTATGAAAAAACAGTTTTTTAAAAAGTTGTCGTAGAAAGCAATTTTTTAACACATAATTTTCTTAAAATAATGAAAAAATTGTGATCAAATAAAAATTATAACATATCCCAAATAAAATATTAATAAAGTACAAAATCTTTAAAAAGTAAAGTGGTTTAATTAACAAATAAATCAAACTAATTTTTAAATTAGAAGTTATATGCATGGTTGACAGAGAAGTTGGAGGAGACAAGGAGAATGAGGACGGATTTGGAGGCAGAAGTTGCCGCCCAACGGGGCGTGTCAGGTCTGCCGTGCTACGTGGAGGTGCATGAAATGGGTGTAGAGGAGCTAGAGAGCTTCCAGAAGCGGCTCGAGGAGTTGCGAAGGGGCGTTGCCAACCGGCGCGAGGAGCTCGAGATTCTTTGCATGGATACGAAGGTGGCAAGGGCTATAAAGGTGGGTATTTAGGTGGGTATAATGGGTTATATTTGACACCGGCTCCTGTTGGCGGGTTTTATGGGTATGGCCAAGACATGAATATGAGTTTTCGGTTTGGGGATAGGTGGTATAGTTGAATTTTGATAATCTTTTGGCTTTTCATGGAATATTTTCTTTTTATTGGGTAGATACTTTAATTTGTGGCTTTGTGTTAATTGGGAGTGCTTAATTAAGAAAATAATATATTAAGCTTATGAAGAATGTAGAGAAGAAAATCTTAATATCAGCCTATTCAAGTTAAATTTAATACTAAATTTATTTTTAAATGATTATAATTAGAGTTTTAAATGAAAATTACTCATAACTACTTTAGCTTGAGCAAGATTAATCAATTATAAAGAGATAAAATGATAATAAAATTATAAAAAAATTTAAAAAATATAAGATAAATAATAAATAATCACTTGATACGATAATATGAGATTTGATTCATAATATATTTTAAATGTATTTTATATTTTTAATTTTAAACTAGTTAGATTGCAAGCTCACTAGCGAGTTGAGGAGAGGCGAGGTTAGCTCAAGCTTGATTGTTAACTCGTTGAGCTCGATCACAAACCATTTATCAAGCTGAACTAAAACCAACTCATGAGCCGATCTTACTCATAGATATTTTTAATAAAATTTTTTTGAGGGATTATATAAATTTTTCGGATATATATAAGATTTCTACTTCAATTGTTCTTATATGTGTTCCAAAGTGCATATTCAACGAATTTATTATAAAAATTATGTCATGTACCCTAAATCCTAAACCCTAAACCCTAAACAACAGACTACGATGAGCTGTTTAAATATATGACATGAAAGTATCTTTCTAAAATTTCTTAATTGTCCATTTATTTCTAAGATTTTTTTTTACTAATTTGGTGTTATTCTTTAATCCTATAATTATATATTTAATTAAGCAAATTTAATTATAATTACGAAGGCTTAACAACAGCCTCCAATCACGGAGCCATAAACAACAAGATTGTGTGACTAATGGAGTTCTTATAGAAAGAAGTCGTGTAAAGTATTTATGCCAGTTATCATAATAAATAAATTTTTTTTTTTTTTTTTTTTTTTTTGGGAAGTAATAATAAATAAACAGAGAAATACAAGCAAGATTTCAATGTAGGAAGAGCTTTCATCACCTGATGGAGAAATTTCATTTTCACTGATCATTTGGATCATTGGTTTTTGGCTGGGACGGAAGCATCTTCATGTTCTTTTGTTCCAGTTTCAGTTTATGTTTTCTTTTCTGTTATGGTAATTACTGGGTTGTAATGGTTTTTTAGTTTTTTGGTTTTTGGTTAGATATGTTTAGTGGTTCTCTTTAACTTTGTTAGTCTCATTGGTTTTTATTTTGTTTGTCTCTGTCAGGCGTGGTCTTATTGTAAGTCCTTTGTTATTTTTATCTTAATAAAATGGGCTTTGCCCCGGTTCATCCCAAAAAAAAAAAAAAGATTTCAATGTAGGCTGCAATTTAAAGATCTATTGCTTACTCATATTTAATTACTCACTAATTGCTCTTATTCGAACCTTCAGCCCTTTTCCCATTTAATTAGAAATTCAAATTACTCACTATTTTGCTGCAATTTAAAGATCTATTAAATCGAAAGAGATATGAGTAATAAATCTCTTTTGATTTAATTGGTCTTATTTAGTAAATCATTTAAAATCTTCCCTACCTCTCTCCTCTCATTAATTCTTCTAGCTCCACTATTGCTCCTAATAAAACCCCTTCCTAATTTAGCTCCTTTTAATTTTGGAAGCTATTTAAATTCATACTCTCTTGAATTTGAATTTGAATTTTTCTTCTTAAATGAGGAAACCTATTAAGGAAGTCTCCTCAAATCATGCTCATTTGATTAGGATTTAACTCAAAACCTTTCCTTAATTAAAATTCATATGTGGGAAAGTCTTTAATTTCTCAAATCAATGTCCCCATTTTTTTGCATGGCCCCCTCCGCTCTACATCACCTATTTTTGATGTCCTTTACTTTCAACAGCATTTTAGTAAGCTCTAGGTGCATTGTCTCATGAGATTAAGTGTTGTCTTCAACTCCACAACCTCCCTAATCACTTAGACAAGTCATTTCACATATTAAAAGAATCAAATAAAATTAATTCTTGTTGTGTTCTGGAGTATTTGCGGCGGTAGAGAAATATGAACTTTAACATCTTAGCATTTGTACGAAGATCCAACACACAAGCAAATTAGATAGAGGGTGTAGCATTCATAAAAGACATTAGAGTTTTTACGTGGAAACCCCTAAAAAGGAGAAAAAATCACGGGGCCTAGCCTAGTTTGAATTAATCAACTGGTATTTGCAATTGATTACTGATGAGGCCCTTCCTTAGGAGAAGGCCTTGGTTTGATGTCACAAATATATATCATATAGAGCACATTACATGGCGGGAGTTACATATACATGTTTATTTGGTTGGCAAGATCATAGTAGATGGGATAGAGGTCGAAAAGATCATAGTTGGTAGGAGACTGGGGTCAGACAGACCGTTGTCTGGTGATGGAGGTTATAGTAGATGATGGAGATTGGAAGGACCGTAGTCGGCAGGAAGACAGAGGTCCGAAAGACCATAGTTGGCAGGAGACAGAGGTCCGAAAGGCCGTAGTTGGCAGGAGATCGGGGTCAGAAAGATCGTTGTCTGGCAATGTAGGTCGGAAAGATTGTAGTAGGAGATGAAGGTTGGAGGACCGTTGCTTGGTCTTGGACATGGGTCCAATAGAACATTGTAGTAGGGCGGTACTCTAGGCATCAAGTAGTGTCCTAATAGAAGTTTGGGCCTCACGTGATGGTCTGGCAGAAGTTCAGGCCTCAAGTGGTGGTCCGGTGGAGCAACAACATTAGGCGGTGGTATGGCGGAGGTGAGGGCTTAAAGTAGTGGCCTGGTGGAGCACAGGGCCTCAAGTGGTGGCCTATAGGGCCTTAAGTGGTGGTCTAGCAGAGCATCGACGTCAGGCGGTGGTCCGGCAGAGGTGAGGGCCTCAAGTGGTGAACCGACAAAGCAACAACGTCAAGCGGTGGTCCGGCGGAGGTGAGGGCCTAAAGTGGTGGTCCGGCGAAGCAACGACATCAGGTCGTGGTCTGGCGGAGGTGAGGGCCTCAAGTGGTGGTCCGGCGAAGCAACGATGTTAAGCGGTGGTCCGACAGAGGTGATGGCCTCAAGTGGTGGTCCGGCGAAGCAACGTCGTTAAGCGGTGGTCCGGCGGAGGTGCGGGCCTCAAGTGGTGGTCCGGCGGAGGTGCGGGCCTCAAGTGGTGGCCCGGTAGAGCACATCGCTTTAAGTGGTTGTCCGACGGAGCAACTGTGACGCCCCGAGATCTAACTTGGAAAGAATGTCGATCAATAGCCAAACAATTTACCAGAGTTATCTAAAAACCATCATTAAGCAATCTATCAAACATCTATAAAATTTAAAACATCAATATAACCGTCGATTCACATCTCAAAACAACATGTACAATACTCAGGAACTACACTATCAATGCAAGTAGAGAAATCTATCATGTCCTGAGTACAAAAGAATCATCTATCGATCAAAAGAACTAAAACCTGTCGATCTGAATCAACTCCTATCTCCTGCTCCCGATCCCTGACCTGAAAATATCAACCACATATAATGAGCTTTACAAAGCCCAGCAGGTCACCTAATACCTATAACTGAAATCAAAGCACGGCAATGCTATCAATATGCATGTCAATCTATCAATCTGAATCAGTCAATG
Source organism: Dendrobium huoshanense (assembly GCA_016618105.1). Classification (NCBI taxonomy): domain Eukaryota; kingdom Viridiplantae; phylum Streptophyta; class Magnoliopsida; order Asparagales; family Orchidaceae; genus Dendrobium; species Dendrobium huoshanense. Next base: position 19,791,079 of record CM028356.1, on the reverse strand, counting down.
GTCAATGAGTCTATACAGCGGAAATCAATAGTCAATAAAACCAGTCAATGCAGCGGCAGGCAAATCGATAAATCAACTCAATCAATATCCGTCAATCAAATCAATACGGTCAAATCAATAAAATCAGTCGAGAAAAGCGATACAGAACAATGAATCTATAAAGAAATCAATACAATACAGAAACAGTAGGCAGTAGTACAATGAATCTATAGGCAGTAGTACAATGTCCATGTTCATGCTATCAATGCAATATCTATATCTATCTATGTCCATATCAATGCTCAGTAGTCAATGCTCGGTAATCAATCGATGAAATCAATGAAATCTATACGATACAGTAAATCCAATCAAAACAGTAAAACGAAAATCGATAAAGAAATAGATCCGTAAATCAATACAGTAAACATGCAATTCAATACTATATACTGAACAAGTATAATCTACTGGCTATGTTGCTGTTGTAGAATCCATTTTGCTGTTGTAGATATTCGTACATTGGTTCTATGAAAAGAAAGAGTCGTCACTCTATTGCCCGTCGGCCGCCCGTCGGCATATAATCTCCTTATAACTCCCATCGTTATATCCATGATCCATGATCTATGATTTAAAGGAAAGCCCGTCGGCCCACCATCCTGTACAGGTATCATCTCCAACCAATGTTCAACCAGGTTCCACTTGCGATCAGTATCAATAGTCAATTCAATCAATAAACAATTCAATAGTCAATATTAAAGCAATCATATCAATAATCATATGCATATCGATTCAATCTATCAATTCCAGACAATTCAGAAATCATACGAAAATCGGGCAGAGTAACGGTAGTCGGTCAAATTTACACAAAAATCCTGCAAAAAGATACAATATCCAAATTCTTCCAAATTACAGTAGAATATCTATAACATCAATACAAGACTATTATCCTATAGAAACCAAATCAAATCACGTCCCGATAATTTTCTATTCGATTAAAATCACGTAGAATCAATTCCGACCGGTAAAATCTTCGTAGAATACAGTCAAATCGTGTATAATAATCATATCTATAACATACTAGAAGTTGTGCGGTGAAAGTTGTGTCAAATCAAAATCATGTCGAAAAGTCGACTACGAAAACACAAAACAGATCCCAACTCGGTCAAAACACAACATCTTTGAAAACAGAAACAGGGTTCGGAGTCCTTACCACGAGATCTTCACTTTTCCCAACAGCAGCGTCGGACGAAAAGCGCTCCGCGGTATCCGAAAACCAGCTTTTCTCTTTTTCCCTTTCTCTTTCTCTCTCCTCAGATATTTTCGTTTTATAAAAAATGTTTTCTCTCTCTTCAAAACGAGCTGATTTTCTTATATCTGTGAACTGATCGGCCAGGCCGATATCCACATCGTCCCGGGACGATCAGACAAATTCCAGATCGTCCTGGACCTCACTCAGGGCTATTGTCTGGCCGATAATTTCTACAGTACCGATCGGCCTGGACGATCTCACGATCGGCCCGGACGATCCTGTCCAGAAATCATCCAGAAAACACACCAGAAATCAGCTGTTTTCAATGCACTGATCGGCTTGGACGATCTCAACATCGTCCTGGCCGATTCTGGGAGGAAAATCCAAATCAGAGAGGAACAGTAAGGGAACGAGATCTTACAGCAACGACGTCAGGCGGTGGTCCGGTGGAGGTGAGGCTTTCAAGTGGTGGCCTGGTGGAGCCCAGGGCCTCAAGTGGTGGCTTGGTGGAGCACAAGGCTTCAAGTGGTGTTCCGGCGGAGCAACGACGTCAGGCGATGGTCCGGCGGAGGTGAGGGCTTCAAGTGGTGGCCTGGTGGAGCACATGGCCTCAAGTGGTGGCCTACAAGGCCTTAAGTGGTGGTCCAGTGGAGCAACGACTTCAGGTGGTGGTCTGGCGGAGGCGAGGGCCTCAAGTGGTGGTCCGGTGAAGCAACAACGTCAAGTGTTGGTCCGGCGGAAGTCCTGCGGTGGTCGAGGAGGAGCTTCTTTCTTCTTCCCTTTTCTCTTCTTGCTCTGGTCCCCTCTCAGGAGAAATGAGATGTCTATTTATAGATTTTCTGGAGTGGCATGACCCGTAAATAGATGAGAGATCAGGGGCAAATATGGAGTGATTCGGATGAACGACCGATATTGAATCCTTCGATCTTGGACCATTTATGAGATATTTGAAGGTCTTAATGACTTCATAATTCGGCGATCTTGGGCTCGTTGGATTCGTCTAGTCGAGCCGCTCGATTCGATTATAAGCTCGACAAGTTCGGAGACTATGTGGTAACACAATTTGTGGTACGAACTTTTCAACAGCGCTTCGGGTCCTTGATTTGGACTCATTTTGGGCTCGGATTGAGTCGAATTTGGTGTCGTTGGGTTTGTATTTCCGAGTCGCTCAGTTTGACTATAAGTTTGCTGAAATCGGAGTTCAGGTGATCCTAGATTTAATTTTTGAAGTCTCCAATTTTATTTTTGCCTCGAGATTCGTGCCCGTTCAAGCTAATTTTATGATGATATATCAAATCTATATGAATATATAATGGTTAACAATCCGGACCATGCCATGTCAAAAATAATAGAGCGATTAAAAAAACTATAGAAAGTCATTATACTTAATAAACATTTGTAAAATTAAGAGATCTTTTGATTTCTCAAATATTATAGGAAGTTTTCAACTATATTTTAAGTTCTTGATTTGAGCTTATTTGGACACTTTTGATATGTTAGATTTAGCTTATAAAAAATATTCATTTTCACTATAAATTTGTTGAAATTGGAGTTCAAATGAAAATTAATCTAATTTTAAATATTGCATTAGAAATCATATTTGATCATTCAATTTTTTTGATAATTGGAGTTCAAATGAAAATTAATCTAATTTTAAATATTGCATTAGAAATCATATTTGATCATTCAATTTTTTTGATAATTTGAATGTTAAATATATCTAAATATAGTTAAATATAAAATATTTAGATATTATAAATATATGAAAATTCAATGGCATGTATGTAAATCCCTTATTATTAATTCCAAAAACAACTTATAAGGTATAATTGACTTCTTAACTCTATTAAAAAAAACGGATCTCTTATGCTATGTTACCGTTACCACTTCTTATTCTTAATTTCAAAAACAACTTATCAGGTAATAGCTTTCCCGTTCACCCCCTCTCCACGTCTCTCTCTCTCTCTCTCTCTCTCTCTCTCTCTCATGATGGTTGCCAAGCTCTTGAGCGTGATGATTCCTCCCCTGTAAGATCTCAAGGTAATTTTCTCCTATTGGTTTGATTGAGATTTTAGGGCACTTCAAAGCAATGGTGTAACTATTTCTTGAACTAACAATCCTTTTATTTAGTTTTGTTTAACACTGATTGCAAGTACCGAATGTAAGGTTAACGAGTCTTTCTATTAGATTTGTATGGGAATAATAATCTGTAGATTTGTTTAAGTAGGATTTTTGTTTTCATAATAGAAAGAATTCTTGCTTGAGAATTGAAAATGATGCGACTTTTGAATTAAAATTTATTGTCACCCTCTACTTTGAGGTTGAAAAAAAATAGTCAAGGAAAAGTTGTGGCGTTGAATTTTGTGAAGATTGGATTTTCAGAAATTTTGTGAAGAAAATCTTAGCTTATAATCCCTTATTGTATCATGATGGTAGCAATAATCAAGGCTTAAAATTCAAAATATGAGATTGGGTCTACGGCCGAATGGTTGATGGAAGAAATTCCTCCTATCTCATCCGGGCTCGAATCTCCTAACCGTAAAAACAAATATATATATATATATATATATATATATATATATATATATATATATATTATATATATATATATATATATATATATATATATATATATATAAATTCTGACTTGTTTTATAAATAATAAGTTAATTTAAAATTTAAAAAATAACTATTTCGTAAGTTATAATTTACTTTGAATTATAAATTATTATTTAAAAAACAATAAAGTAAACATATTATAAATATTTCTATTTTTTCATATAATTTAAAATTTATAAAAATTAAAAAGTAATAAAACTAGTGGTAGGCTTATGGGGCCGGCCAACATTCAAGTAAAATTTTTGTACTATAAAATTATTTTAAAAAGCAGCAAAAAAATCATCGATCCCAAACAAAAACTTAGTGATTTGGTTGAGAATTTTAACTATCAACCAAAATATTTTTTGTTCAAGTCTTGTATATGCAATGTGTGTGTGAATTTGTCTTAATTGACCTAAATTTCCAATAAATTTATCAGATTTTGCCTTTTTGGTGGTATGATTTATACTAGATTTATCCCGGATTTGAGCTAATACTGTCAAAACTCGAACGTCAAAAAATGCAAACTGAAATCTCTAAAAATATACGCATGATTTACACTAGATCTACCCTGGATTTTTTAGTGCATACTAAGTGTTATTTTGATGATCTGACAATTTTGTTTGAATGTAATTGTGTGTAATAAAATATTGATGTATCTAAAAATTGCTTTGATGTAAGTTATATTAATGTTATTATTATTTTTTATAATCTCTAAAAATATAGGGACATTAATTTCTCTAGCCTACACAGAGGAAGAAATCAAGGTGCAAGAAGAATGTTAACCTGCTTTTTCTGTCCAAATACCAAAAAACACATGAATGAGATCACTAACCAGGTATCCTCCTCAACACAAGTTTATAAGAACTATTTCTTACTTTGATATTTTTCCTTTCATATAAAGTAAAATGCTTGTCTTTGAAGGTGAAAACAACGAAAGGGTGGTGGCAGAGAAAGGCTAGTGAGATTGATGCAGATGAATTAGCAAAGAGGAAAGCCAAACAAGTAGCAACGTGGGATGAGAAGGAATGGGTGGCTGAGCCTGAGCAAGGGGTACTGATAACATTACTGCCTCAAATTGATGGAAGTAATTATCTTAAGAAAATTCGATTCAGGTGAGAATTATATATATATATATATATATATATATATATATATATATATATATATATATATATATATATATATATATATATATATATATATATATATATATATATATATATATTTTGCTTCAAAATTATTTGTGCAACGAAATGGATTAATTTTAATTTTTTAGAGACTTCTCATTGGTTAGTTTAATATAGGTGAAATAAATAAATTAGAGAGATAAAAGTGGTTTAATTTCATCCACCATAAAATTTTAGAGAGTATTATTAATTATCACAAAAATATTATAACAATTGAACTAAATGAGTTTGGAGAAAAGAGATAGGATAATAATTTATTTATGAAAATACACTCATAAGATAAATAAATAAAATTAGATTCTAAGGGTTAAGAGAAAAAAATTATAGATTTTTTATAAACATTTTTATTTGCACAACATATTCTTAAATATTTAATAATTCTATAAGATGGTAGTGAGGCCTGCAATGCTTTATGGTGCTGAATGTTGGCCTTTAAAAGAGAAGCATAATATTAAGTTAAGTGTCGCAGAGATGAGGATGCTCAGGTGGATGAGTGGCTTTACCCTTAGAGATAGGATACGAAATGAGCATATACGTGAAAAGGTTGGAGTAGCTCCAGTAGAAGATAAGATTATAGAAAGTCGCCTTAGATGGTTTGGTCACATAAAACGGCGGCCTTGCGATGACCCGGTTAGGAGAGTCGAGGTATTAGATTTGACTTAAGTTAAGAAAGGTAGGGGTAGACCTAAAAAGACTTGGTTAGAAAATATTAGGAATGACCTTTCTTTATTAGATTTAAACGAGAATTTGACTTTTAATAGGACACAATGGAGAAAAAGGATTCATGTAGCCGACCCCACGTAGTGGGATAAAGGCTTGATGTTGTTGTTGTTGTATATAATATTTAATAAAATAATTGAAATTAATAATTCACAAAGTAGAAAAAAATTTCTTAAGATAAAACAAATGATTATGAAGAGAATGGTGAACATATTATTATAAGTGTTATCAATGTATTTTTTGTTTCTACATCATTTATGTATTATAATATCTCATTACCTATTTCATGTCAAAAGTATGTGATGAATAGAGGCTTTTTCTAAAAAAATTGCTACCTCTTTGTGGATTACTAGTGAGGATATGTTTAATACTGTGGAAGCTCAGAAGTGGTGGAGTGATAACTACGACAAGTTAATAGAGTTGTATAGCATTCGTTTGCCACCATCTTCATATCAGTCTGATGAGAATGAGGTAAAAGCAAAGTATTCATAAACTTTTGTTATTTATATTCTATAGTCTCCAAATTATTGCTTGTAAATTGTTAGGAAATCTCTCTTACTTAAAAAATAACTGCACTCCTACTTGATAAAGTATTATTAATGATAGACAAAAAATAAATTAAAAATAAAGAAACAACAAAATTATGCAATAAATTTGCATATTTTTAAATAAAAAGTTTAAAGCTTCTTTTGGACGGCTTTCTTAATGCTTTCTTAAGCAGCTTTTTAGTACTAAAATTTTTAGTTTAGAAAATTTTTATATTAGAAAGCAACTTTAGAAAGCATTAAAAAGATTGTCATAAACGAAGCCTAAGCTTACTTTTTCTTCACAGTTTTAGAACAAAGGCTAAAAAAGAACAACTATGTTCATATTCATATTTCATTAACTTTAAAATTTGCTCTAAGGACATATGTTTTGTTCTTAGGATGATATTAATTCTATCCAACGACACAAGCAAAGCGCTACTACAAACTCAAATGACCTATCCATTGCAATAGAAGCAAACCACGACAACACTATTGCTGTAATACATGACTCAACAACAACCTGTCTTAAAGGAGTCAAGGGTAAATTGATAAAATGGGTAATTGAAGATGAACCAGGTGTTTATGTGACCATACGCTCCTTGCCAGATGATATAAAGGAGATAGTTCGTGTTGAACTTAGGTAAGATAGAGTGCTACAAATTTATGATATTTCATGTTTCACTCAGTTTATAACACGGTAGTATTTAATTTATAATCTTTGAATTTTGTAGCCAAGAGAGGTTTGGCGAATTAAATGCAAGAGAATGGTGGGATGAGAATAAAGCCAGGTTACTGGAGCAATACTTGTAGGCTAGAACTTTGAAATTCCAAATGTAACAATTTCAAGTTTAATTACTTTTAAGATCATACTAAGTTTATGCTTTGAAATATATTTTGCTTTCATTTTCTCTTAGCATACCTACGTTTTTTAATCACAAGTTTTTATGTTATTTTGCATATAATCCAGGACTTCCAACATTTGCCAATTGCATATCATGGATAGTAATTAATATATTTGATATGCATGAGAATTTGTGCACAAATGTGCTAGGTTTTTATTAAGTATGGTGGTTAGCTGACTAATGGTTGGCATGATGAATCAGTTGGTATACATGTAATTATGTAATTGTGAAAGGTGCAATTAATATTATGTTAGATATTTAATTTAATTGTGTGGATGTTAACTATTTATTTTCACTTATCTCCAATACCATTAAGGGCTATCCACCTAATCATAACAATCATTTTGTAAGTTTCAATCATTATCTTTTTTGTTATTTAACGGCATCATATATAAACACACAGATATGTAAACAAGTTGAGTTGAGATTGGGGAAAAACTAACTCGAGAGATTGACTCAACTAATTTTAGTTAATCTCGAACTCGAACCAATTGTATCAATTTAGGATTTGAATCATGCATGAAGCAAGAATGTGTTATGCCTAGTTCAATTTTTAGGCTTACAAAGAGAAGGTTATTTTCATAGGAAAGATATGCCTAGTTTTAAAGGATTACACAAAAGTATATGTTATGATACTGTATTATACTAATTCCTACCCAATTCCTTACTTCACACTAATATAAAAAAATGGAAAATATCTAAAACCTAAATTTTCCTACCTCATGACCCTTCATACATGGTTGAATTAAGTTCGAAAAAAGATAACAAAGGACAGCCAATATAATTCAGGAATTAGTTTTGTTGTGTCCATCTCAAAAACACGAACTTAATGGCTTCTTGACTGCAGTATGAAGATAATTGTCAAGCATTATCATACAATCAAACTGATATTTGGTGACTCTTATTTCGTTAACTATGAAAGCTCATAATCTAATCTAATATTAGCTTCCAGTTGCCTAATCAACTATGAAAGTTGATATCCTTCGCCAAGCTTAGATGTCATACTCTTACTTAGAAACTCCCATTTTACTCACACATTTATTAAGAAAATATGGGCAAATACGTTCGAGAATAATCATTTTTTTTTTGTACATTTAGGTCGATTAAGATAAACTCATACACACGTCATATATTTAAGACTCGAATCCAAGACCTCTTGGTTGGTAGCCAAAGCTCCGAACAAATAGATCATACAAGATGAGCTACACACAAATTAAATAATTACCATTAACTATGAAAAGAGGATCGGATTGACCTTTACTAATATGTTTGGTGGACCATCATAATACTTGCAAGAAAAAATGTTATTTAATTTACTGTGGCGGAGCTACAAATTTTTTTTGTGGGGGCACAAATTAGACTTTTTAAACATTCTTTTAATTTTTTTTCATTCATACTTGAGCCGTAATTTATTTCCATATAAAACTAAGAGTTATAAAATATAATTCTTTTTAATAAATATGATTAACTATAATATGATGAATGAAAGAATCAATTTATTCATTAACTATAATTCTTTTTAATAAAAAAAAAACTAATAATAATAATAATATATATATATATATATATATATATATATATATATATATATATATATATATATATATATATATATATATATATATATATATATATAATTATTTTGTTATTTTTCCTTTTTTTTGGTGTGTGTGTGTGTGTTGGGGGGGTTATTAGACAATTTAAAATCAAAATAGAAAGCCAAAAAAAAAAAAAAAGGAAAAATAAATTCCATAAGAAAATCAAGAAAAGAAATGTGGAACTCTTCAAAAGTAATAATTTGGCCATTGAAAGTCTGGTTGAATAACTGTGGATGACAATGTCTTAATAAAATTTAGCACAAAAAAGCAACCATAAAAAGAGGTCAAAGATCGTTTAAATATATCATTTTCCTATCTTTTTGGTGGAGTATAATGGTGGATAGGTTTTTTTTCCTAATCATCAAACGTCCCCTGTCGACTACGATCCTACTAATCAGACGAATAGGCCAACACTCCATAAAAACAACAGTCATGCCATTCTCTGACCATGTACAGTGTTATATAAGGTGTATATTTGCTATTGTGAGCCCATGCCCTCCTCCGAGGTGGAAATATCATAGGGCCTGACTAGTTGAAATATTACGTGGAAAACTAAGACGCTAAACTCTATATTTCTCTACCATTGTGAATATTTCAGGATTTATATTATATTCTTATATTTTTCTCATGATTTAAGATTATATACAATACATAAGTTGCTTCTCATCTTCAGAATAATAATAATAGTTTAGTTTATGTCAAAGAATATCCAACAATTATTGTAAATGATTGTTAAATTATGTAAAGAATTCATATATTTAGCATATTTCAATGGCATGACTCTAATTTCCACTGTTTTTGGTGGTTAAAAGTCGATATGATTGAAATCATTCGAGATATATTTAAGAAAATAAGAAGATGAAATATGACTTCAGCTTTGTTCATTTTTTTTATTTAATGTTTTCAAAAAATAATTTATGTTACTATACAAAAATGGTATTAAGGGTCTCAGGGGTTTTTAGTAAGCTATATTAATTAAGGTGGATTCATACATAATACATAGGTGGAGAAAGTTTTGATGATTTTCTCCCCTAATTTTCAATCCAAAAAAGCAATAGAGAAAAATGAAGATGAAATTTCTTTTATTTGCACTTTAATATTTGTTGGCAAAATTTTTGATGATATTTTAATTTCAAATAGAATTCATACGTAAGTTTAGAACCCAAAATATCTTAGGCTATATTGATGATTTTCTCTCCTAATTTTAATTTTTGTATTAAATTTTAATTATTAAAAAACTGCTTTAAAAAACAGTAAGAAAACCGTCACATATGAAGCCTTAGTTGGTAGTCAAAACTCCGAACTAACACATCTAAAATAAGCTCGGTGATATTCTAGAAGTTGATTCAAAGATGATTTTATTTTAATTTTTCAGTAATTTGAGATTCTAGAGTTACCTCGAAAAACGTGTTTTATGGAATATATATATATATATATATATATATATATATATATATATATATATATATATATATATATATATATATATATATATATATATATATATATATATATATATATTATATATATATATATATATATATATATATATATATATATATATATATATATATATATATATATATACACGTTACCAAAAAATAATCTCGGTCAAACACGAATCTCGAGGCGAAATCAAGTTGGAAACTTTAAAAAATAGGTCGGAGACCATCTGAATTTCGATTTCAGCAAACTTACAATCAAACTGATCGTCTCGGAAACACGAACCCAACTACACCAAAATCGACCCAACCCGAGCCCAAATGGGTCCGAATCGAAGACTCGAAGTAATGTTGGAAGGTTCGAATCACAATTTGAGTTACCAAACAGTCTCCGAATTTGACGAGCTTATAACCAAATCGAGTGTCTCGACGAGACAAATCCAACGAGCCCAATATCATCGAATTTTGACATCATTAAGACCTTCAAATATCTGATGAACGGTTCATAATCATGGGATTCAATATCAGCCATCCATTCAACCACTCCTAATTTTCCCCTGATCTCACACCTATTTACAAGCTATGCCACTCCAGAAAATCTATAAATAGAGCCCTCATTCCTCATGAGGGGGGAAGAAGCCAAGAGAGAAGAAGGAAGAGAAGGAAGAAAGCTCCAGCTGCCTAGCTCCTCCTTGACCACCGCCGTAGTACTGCCGCACCACCGCCGCACCACCAAGGGACGCCGGAGTGCTGCGTCACCAACGCCAGAGTACTACTACACCACCGCCGGGCCACCAAGGGACGCCGGAGTGTTGCCGCACCACCGCTAGAGTACTGCCGCGCCACAGCCGTAATTCTATCGCACCACCGCCGAACCACTAAGGGACGTCGGAGTGCTGCCGCACCAACGCCAGAGTACTACTACACCACCGCCGTAATTCTATCGCACCACCGCCGGACCACCAAGGGACGTCGGAGTGATGCCGTACCAACGCCAGAGTACTACTACACCACCGCCGTAGTTCTATCGCACCACCGCCGGGACACCAAGGGACGCCGGAGTGTTGCTACACCACCGCCGGAGTACTGCCGCACGACCGCCAGAGTACTATCGCGCCACCGCCGTAATTCTATCGCACCACCGCCAGACCACCAAGGGACGTCGGAGTGTTGCCGCACCACCGCCTTAGTTTTTTCGCACCACCGACAGACCACTAAGGGATGCCGAAGTGCCATCCGAAGCTGAAGTACCCCCTGACACTGAAGTGCCACTACCGGTCTTCCGCTTGACACCGGAGTTCTGCCGGATCGCCACTTGACATTGGAGTGACGTTGGACTCTTGCAAAACTCTTAGTTGATACTTGTAATCAGATCGTCTTCAATGACGAGTCAGACCATTGTATTTTTCTCAAATTCTAGTGGAATCATTTTCAACTGGGCTAGGCCCCGTGGTTTTTCCCCTTTTCCGGGTTTTCCACGTAAAAAATATTGTGTTCTCTATTTGTGAGCTGGATATCCGTGCAACGCTAAGACGTAGAATTATAACTCTATCGTCGCGTATATTCTAGCCCGCAACACATATATATATATATATATATATATATATATATATATATATATATATATATATATATATATATATATTATGACGAATCAATAATATTAGGGGTGTCAATTTGGGTCAATGGGTCGGGTTCGGGTTGAACCCGGAACTGATCAGGCACTATTCTGGTCAACCCGAACCCGACCCGTTTTTAAAAACGAATCAGGTTTTTGGACCCAAACCCGACCTGCTCCGGGTTCGGGTCAACCCAACCCGACACGGATTTTCCAATTCGACATGAAGGAACGCGTCGAGCTCCCATCACTACGTCCAGTTCCGGTGAGGCGGCGCCGCGGCGAGCTAGCCGGTTGTCCCGACTGTAGGAGTTAGCGGCACTGCAGCAGATCGGCAGGCTGGCAGCACACGACGCTGAGCTAGGCAGCCAGTGACGCAACGCGACGACGTCGACGCGAGTCACGTGGTGCTTCAGCGGTTCGGTCCTCGGGCTCGGGTTCGGCCGTTCGGGACGCCCCGCTCACGCACGAGACTAACCGCTTCGGGACTCTCGCGGGCTTGACAGTTGATAGCTGACGCTTCGGGCAGAGGTGCAAGGCACTCAATGCTTCGAGTAGGGCGGGCAGCAGACCCGGGCAAAGAATTTTCGGGTCAATTTCGAGTTGCCGGGTCACCCCGAACCCAAACCATTTTTTGAAACGAGTCAGTTTATTGAACCTGAACCCGACCCGTTTCACAAACAGATCGACCCGAACCCAAATTTTTTCGGGTTGGATTTCGGGTCGTGTCAAAAATTGACACCCCAAAATAATATATATCATCCAATAATATATATCATCATATTTTATAAATAAAATTTATATAATTAAAAATTAAAAATAAAATAGTTATATTAATAAGATCAAAATAGGCCTATTATTAAAAAGGATTGGAGCTTGGAAAAAACAAACCTAATTACCTAATAGTTTGACCTTTGAAGATATGAAAATCATTTCATTTAGAAACGTGGTGTAAAGTAGACCAAAAAACATGGTCGCGGGTTTGGATAATGATTGGGCTTCTATTCTGTTAGCGGGAGGGCTTCGTTGGAAGACCTTGACTTGGTGACGGGTAAAAGTTTGACCATCCTTTTTCCTTCACTATTACTTGACGAATTGGCAAATGAGCTCAAAGATAACGAAAGTGATTATTTGAGAGTTTTGAATATTTTTTAGTAAGGTTTGAAATATTGAATTCACATGCCGGGCTTGATAATTATTATATATATACTAAAATAGATCTCCTTATATAATGTATAGTCGGTGGTGGCGATCAGCGATGAGCGGTGACAACGGATGGCAACGACGAAGTTAGTGATAGATAAAGACTTCATTTGTAATAAATTTTTATCACTTTTTTTTAGTTGATTTTAAAAAAAATTGGACTAAAAAATTATTATGGAAAACAATAAGAAAGCACTCCCAAAAGAAGCCAAAATATAATTTATTTGAAAATGTAATATTTATAGCACAAACTTGTGACAAATTAAAAAGTTTTTCCTATTGTGATGAAAAAAGCAAGTGGACGTGAGTCATTGGCTTGACGTGAAAACTACATAGGAGATAAGGGGATACCTTGAAGCTAGTTAATCACGCCTAATTATATCAGTTGAACACCATGGCCTAACTACTGTCACCCGACTACAGTCATTGATGGATACTCCAACAGCTACTGACTTCATCAATTTATATTGCCAATAATATCAATGCACACTGACTCTCAACTACAATATCATAATTTATGTTAGATGTCCACCACAGTGCTCTCCTAGCTTCAGCCATATAACATATTTTTTATACAATATTTTCTCTTAAAGAAGGGTATCATTTGTAATCAACGACATGCGCTAGTGGAATCATTTTAGTTGAGCCAGATTATAGCTATGGTCCTTTTTCTCTATTTTCCGAGTAAAAATAAATCTTCGTACAAAATTAAGATATAAAACTTTATATATCTCTACTATCTCGAATATTCTGGCATGTACCAATATATGCGTGTTTAATATAATTTATACGTGGTCATATACTTATTAATTTATATATTATGTATAAATTACATGTACTTACATATATATGTACATAATAACATACATTATAATATATAATTTATATGAGATTTTCAAATAAATTTCATATTCATGAACAAATAAATTAATAAAGCGAACATAAATAAATAACTTATCACCTTTACAACCTTACCTCAGCTGTCTTGTTGTCATCTTAGAAAATTCAACCTTTATATTTTATGATATTAGTTGAAATTTCAACCTATAAGGTGTGATTTAGTGGTGGCGTAATTTCGATTTTATTTGCTCGTTCTGCATTGCGTGTATGGTCTATCCTTCTCTATATCTAAATGACTTTGAATGGGACTCACATTAATTGAGCCTTTATAATAATCTTTGTCATTTTGTGATGGATCATGATTCTTACCTGTATTTTGTTCCTTTCCATGTGCTGTTTCTGTAGCTTAGCCCCGTAGCACTTTGTATATTTTATTTTATCATTGTAGTTAATATCATTTTGCTAGTTTTTTTAACATTATAAATGGAAGCTAATCCTTAATTTTGATAGGATTAAAAAGGAAGAATAAGACGATTTTTTGCTACAATAATATTCCTTCTCTCATTTTTTATTTCTGCTAGCAAATTTGTGTATTATCATAATGAAGATGCTCTTGAATTACTAAGAATGTTTTAAATTTTAATATCTAAATAAATTCATGAAAACTAAAAGTGTTCTATGTGATCTCCAGCTACCAGGCAACTTGTTTTTTTTTTTAATAAAAATAGAACTTCGCTAAAAATAAAAGTGAATACAATCAGGAACCCATGTAAACAACAGTAGCCGAAAAACCACCAATAAGAGAAATAACCTCAAAGGGAAGAAGGTGGAAATGAGAAAAACAAAGCCAGGAAAAGGACGAGTGCCCACCAGACTGAGGTATGAGGCCTCGCACACCCACCGCAGGCCAAGCAAGGACCTTCCATTGGAGGCAACACAGCTGGAGCCTAAACAAACCATAACACAAAACTCAACCAAAGTCACCAAAACTGCAATGAGGAAAGAACATCAAGGTTGCCATCATGCAAAGAAATGAGGTAGCGCACAGAAGCCTCTTCATCATTGTCCAAAAAAAAAAAAGCCAGAAGAAATACCATCAACTCAACATAATAAAAAACACTAAATCAGGCCGCAATCAATAGCAAAGGAAAAAATAAAACCAACAACCACCCCAAACCAAATGGAGTGATCATTTCTTCTTCGATTTCTTGTGTTTATGCTTATTTTTCTTGGTAAACAAACCAACGTCAGCAATTTGAATGACACTAAGATCAAAGTTCTCACTTTGGTGTAAGGCTTTCTCATCAAAATCCTCCCCAGAAGTTGAGGAATGATCATCATATAATTAGACACTATGCTTAGCTTTTGGATACCTTGTATTACCAATTAAATGAGCAATCAAAGCATCCTTTGATAGAATAGAAATATGAACCTCAACAAGAGGTGAACCAAGATTTTCTATCCTAGGATTAACACCCTTAGGTAAAGAATCACTAAAAAGAGGAGTAACCAAATTCATTCAGCACCCATACTATAATTAGAAGACGAAAATCCATCCGCAAGAGATGCATAGAGGGGGGGGGAGTAGAATCATCAGGAAGTGCAGTTTTATCATCATTAACATCTACATTAGAATCAGGAGGAACGTGAGGACAAGCTGCCAAATTAAGTAAGCAATTGTTATGGACACAAACCTCAACAACATCCTCATTAATACCATAGGAATCAACTTCAAAAGCCACAAATTTATCCTCATTATTGCCACAAGATTGAGCTAACGGCAAGGCAACAGTCAAAGACACATCAATCCCATTAACAACGTACTAACTTAGAAGGATCATCAGGAAGTGCATTTTTATCATCATTAACATCTACATTAGAATCAGGAGGAACGTGAGGACAAGCTGCCAAATTAAGTAAGCAATTGTTATGGACACAAACCTCAACAACATCCTCATTAATACCATAGGAATCAGCTTCACAAGCCACAAATTTATCCTCATCATTGACACAAGATTGAGCTAACGGCAAGGCAACAGTCAATGACACATCAATCTCATTAACAACTAACTTAGAAGGATCACGCAAAACATCCGTAGAGGGCACAATTGAAAGCCCCTCCGCACCAATAGACAAACGATCATTAGAAACGGGATCAACATGATTAACAATCAAGGGTATTTTGCTACCATCATTAACAGACTCAGCACCAACATCAGTATGTGTAACCAATTGTGGGTACAGGATATGACATTACAATTTGGAATGCCACAAAGATTTATAGTGATAGCAATACGACAACAAATCCTCCATAACCACATACTGAATAAAACTCAAATTGTCTGGACCAACCCACACCATATTTGAAAAATGTTTGGAAACATCTAATTCCACTGTCACACATGCAACCGAAGGTCTAGAACCAGCGGAGGTGGCATGATCAATTTTAAGGGGGCGGCCAAAATGGACCCAATGCCATGAAGAATCCTAGGCGAGAAAAGATGAGGTAAAGATTTGGGAAAGACACCCAAATCAGAATAATAGGCGACTCAACATCAAAATCCAGCAAAGGCGGTCACTTAATCAACCTCATGTAACAATTATTGATAAAATAGGAGCAATGTGCAATGCCACGATAATAATCCCAATTGTTCACAAGCTTGATTAACACATTCTTTGGATTAAGAACAGTTACCGAAAAATCACCGATGAGCTTAAGGTTGAAAAAAGAATTTGTGAATAGCTTCAAGGGAGGGTCGATGGGTAGGAAATTTTTCAACCAAAGAGAAATCAAAAGGCGCAGCAAGCGCAATAATTTTTGCCTCTGAAATCCACATTGAGGGAAAACCACGTTGAGTATTGATTTTCAGGCGAGGAAAAGAGGAAGAGTTACTAGGTAAAGCATCACAAAAAGACTTAGAAGAAGTTTTGTCATCTAGAAAATTGAGATCTACTAAATGCTTATTGACCATCGACAAGGCCCGAGAAAGCACGAACAAATCGAGGAAAGCACAAAACTGAAAGACAAAAAACTACCCTGAACCGTGTGGCGACATTAGAGGCCACAGACAAGGAAGAAAAACGGGGAGTACCACGCGGGGGAAAAACCTTAGTAGAGCTCCAACACACCATTGACCCTTGAATGTTCCATATATAATGAAATCAATGGACAATTACTAAGGATATTCGTCAAAAATATAGTCCTCCACTCTAGCTACCAAAATGGGTTAACAGTTCACTATCACAACTCTCATTGGTCATTCATTAGGGGTGTCAAAATGGGTTAACAAGTAAGGTTCGAATTCGACCCAAAATTAATCGATCTGTTTAATAAACGGGTCAAAATGATGGACCCGAACCCGACCCATTGGCAACCCGAATAATTTGAACCCAACCTAGCAATAACCCATTTAAATAAAAAAAATAACTATTTAATTATATAACTTATATAAATTGCTAAAAATATACTAACATGCAAAAGAATTTGAGGGAAAAAAAAAACCTCACTTTCGGGTCAAAATTAATTTTGAGCTAGAGAGCTGTCAAGGAAGGTAGAGAGGACGGTAAACTGTTCTCGCTCAAAATTTGATAAAAATGCTCTATCTAAAAAATGAGTTAAAATGAAATACACTGCTTTTCAATTACTTTAAATTTGTTTTTCATTCAACCAAGTATAAAAAAATTTAAAAAATAATGCATTTACTATAATTTACATTCACTTAACTTTCAATCAAACAGCCCCTTAAGAAAATATTAAGAAATCATTATTTTCTCCAACTCTTTTTATTAAGTTCACCTATTGTTTATTATTATTATTATTTGGATCCAGTCTATGTATCTGCTTTTTAATGTGTAATTCTACTGCAAACATAAATGAGTCATGCAAAATTACACGTAACTACTTCCCAAAAACTTCTCTTATACAAAGAAAAATATTTTGCTGTTTCTACTAAAGCTCAAAATAAACAACTCAACTTCTAGGTATGTTGGAATTTAAGATTAAATTCACAAAGGTCCAATATTTTTAATATTTTACAAACACACCCAAGGATTTTTCTCTTTCACTGAACGAACAAAAACAGAGCTACAATACTGAGTGACGTCACATATAATTTACAGCTCAACATGCTATTATATGCTGGAATATTGTTTTCCAATTAGAATTAATACCCGCCATTACCATTCAAATCACCATTAACTGCGGAAACCCTAGCGTTGGGTGCGGAGATATCGGCGATAACGGCGGCAAGCTGAACAGCCCCTTCACGTCTGCGCTCTCCCACACGGCGGTCCAACTTGACGGCGTCAAAACCTCACCGTCCGGGAGATTCCTCTGTGCCTCTTCTGTTCTCTGCATCTTCACTGCCAGCATCTGTGGCTCCTCCTCCTCCTTCCTCTTTCTCTTCTCCGGCAAGCTTCGAACCTCGTTTGGAAAATTGAGAATCGCCTTGCTCCCTCTCATCTCGAACGCGGCACAGTCATAAGCCCGCGCGGCCTCCACCGCTGTATCGAACGTGCCTAGCCAAACTCTAGACCCCTTTCGTTTGGAATCGCGGATCTCTGCCGCGAACTTCCCCCACGGCCGCTGCCGCACGCCGCGGTATCGCCGGCCTTCTACCCAATCGGGTCCGGATACGGATGGCTCGATCCACTCCACTTTCGGGGCGGCGGGGCGGGGGATGTTGAGAGTGAGTCGGAGATCGGAAGGCGAGGATGGCGGGGTATTTCTGCCGGATCGGATCATCGAAACGGGCGAGTCAACGACTTTGAACTCGCTGGTGAAAGGTTCAGGGGAGTCGAGATAGTCGGAGATGGTGATGTCAGCGGGAGCTGGCGCCGGAACTGGTGGAGGAGTGGGGATGGCTTCCAGGATGTCGTTGAGGGAAGTGGCGGCGGCGGCGAAGAGTTGATCTAGGGGGGATGAATTTGAGGACGGCATAGGTAGAGAACAGCGGGGAGTGGAAAAAGAAGAGGATAGGTGGATGAGGAACTAGAGGAAGAAATAGGCTTATATGTAGCTTCGGAGGAAAGAAAATATTGGATTGTAGCCAGTGGGTTTGAAAGGTCTTCGGATACTATGAATAAGTTTTCGAAGATAAAAATGGTCAACTTTTCTGTCGATTAAATTGAAGGGTAGAAAAATTGGCTGGAGGAAAGAGACCTGACGGGATTTCGAGTCACAGTAAAGGAGAAAAATACGAATTTTTCGTCGAGTTGGGCATAATTTATTTATTTTTGCATCGAAAATTCTAGAAAGTTAAGGTCATTTTGACAAAGAAATTGTGTATTTTTTTAAGGAAAGGATCATATGACAATTGAGAGTCATGGGATCATAAATGGATATTTGACACTTTAAAATAATGAAATTTATTACATTGTAATTTGTAAAAAATATATTTAAGTGATAAATGGTAATAAGAATCATTTTGTATGTTATTTTAAAAAGACATTATAATTAAAAAAATATATTACAAAAGGTAGTTAGATTAAGGATCTTTTTGGTGAGAATTTATTACGTGCTGTTATCGGACGCCGTCTGGAAGCAAATCAGGACACGCCACGTAACCATTTTACTGTGTATCGGTGTTATTTACCGGGTGACGCGACACATCTTGATTCGCCTCCGGATGGTCCGGTCAAGTGATTGCATGTAATAATTTCTCCTTTTTGGACAGTGTTTTAAATACTGCTATTTTCTCAAAATTTTCCAAATTTTTTTATGATTTATACTTCTTTTTACAACCAAAATAGCTAAGTAGCCCTAGTATCGCCTGTCTGTTTGCTGGTGAAGGATTAGGTTCCTCCGTTTGGTTTTCTCAGGTGATCTCTCTCCTTTCTTCTTGCTCTTATTCTTCTCATTTGGTTCTCGATCTCTCACTATGGTTTCCACCTTTGTCGCCTCGTCGACCGAATGGCGGTTCCACGGTTGTAAGATCTGAATTTCCTAAATGAGAAGCTGCATTCTTGCTCGTTTTTGGAGGTTTTGTCTGGAACTTCTTCTTTGAAGGGTTTTCCTGCTCTTAAAAACTCAACATGTCATGGGCTTCCTTCCCTTTGGATTTTCGAAGAGAAAATGTTAGCATTAGCAGCTCCTTTTGAATTTGCTTAAGTTGGTAAATTCTCTGATTGTAGGCCTTCACTTGATTCGATTAGGACCTTCTTTTTCAATCTTAAGCTTAATGAAGTTTTCTCTGTTACCCTTCTAAATCCCAAGCATGTATTGATTAAAGTTGAGAATGATATGGATTATAGCCCTGTTTTCTCTCATCAATCCTATTTCGTGCATAACTTTTACATGAAACTTATCAAATTGTCGCCCTTTTTTTGACAACAATATGGATTATATTAATCTCAATATAAATTTATAAGATATCATAAATTATATTAATCCCAATATAATTTTAAATAATATTAAATTTTTCTAACATAAATTAGGTCATAATATAATTTTATTTCTTCAACCAGTGGACAAACTTTCAATTAAAGAATATAGACCAATCCAAATAGCACAATCATTGCAGAGACTGACTTGACCAACAATAACGGCTAGTTCAAAACCTAATATTGTCTTCAACACTTCGCATTTGTTTTTTTTTTTTTGGCTGACTTTGAATTTATTAATAATATTTATTCATATGCTGAGAATAATTTTGAAAATGTTGAGTCTAAGGTTTCGTTTGGGATGATTTTCTTAATATTTCTTACAATAATTTTTTAGTACAATATATAAAATTGTATATTAAAAAGCTGCTTTAAGAAGCAATAAGAAAGCCGCCCCAAACAAAATCTAAATTTATTTGTTGGAAATATGGGGACCTTTTTCTTAAGATTGGGTAGAATAAGTAAAGAAAGAAGAAAATAGAAAGAAAGATTTGGAAAGAGAAGAGAATTAAATGTTTTTTCTAATAAAATATTGTCATAAAATAAAGGTATGTTAATTAAATATATTTAATTAAATGAGAAATATATTAGAGTTTTTTAGATATAAGATGAGTTCATATACAACCACTGATTGGTCTGATTGAATTTAATTGAATCTTGAGATCGATCTGTTTTATTTAACCTATTTAACTACTACTCAGCATGAGAGAGTTAGGAGACAAAATGATTTGTTAGTAATATTTTATTTAATTTTTATATTTAGATATTATTTAAAACATATGCTTTTATTTGATGTTTCTGAAATTGGTTCATGATCCTTTCCTTCCATTAAAACATGAGACATTCAAATATAAGATGACGGCTTGGATATCGTTTGATGAACAATTTTTTTGAAATGAGCATTTTTATGAATTTTATTAAAGTATGAACGTACGGGACTTAAAATTTAAGAATAAGCAAAATTAAAAATAATAATTCCTATTTCTTAGAAACTGTTGCGGACTAGAATATGTGAGTTTAAATTCTGCGTTTTAGTGTTGCACGGATATCAAGCTCACACACAAAAAATACGAGATTTTTTACTTGGAAAACTCTGGAAAATGGAAAAACCACGGGGCCTAGCCCAGTTGAAAAGATTCCACTAGAATTTGAATTGAGTACAGTGGGATTACTCATCCCATATTATAAATGTTAATCGTATGGTTAAAGTTTAGTGTCAAATCTAGCATCACTTGGAAGTCCGGGCCTCATGTGGTGGTTAGACAGAAGTCTAATTCTCAGGTGGTGGTCCGGCGGAGCTCAAGGCCTGAAGTGGAGGTCTGGCTGAGGTGAGAGCCTCAAGTGGTGGTCCAGCGAAGGTGAGGATCTCAAGTGGTGGTCCAGCGGAGCTCAAGGCCTGAAGTGGAGGTCTGGCTGAGGTGAGAGCCTCAAGTGGTGGTCTGGCGAAGGTGAGGGCCTCAGGTGGTGGTCCGACAGAGCAACGATATCAGTCGATGGTCCGATGGAACTCATGCGGTGGTTGAGGAGGAGTTTCTTCCTTTTCTTCATTCACTTCTTCCTTTTCTTCTCTTCTTCTCTTCGTGCTTAGGCTCCTTTTTCAAGAGAAAAGGAGATGTCTATTTATAGATTTCTAGAGTTGCATGACCTGTAAAAAAGTGAGAGATCAAGTATAAATGGGGAATGGCTGGATGGATGACCGATGTTGAATCTCTTGATCAAGGGCCGTTTGGTGGACATTTGAATGTCTTAGTCATGTCGGAATTTGGTGATCTTAGGCTCGTTGGATTTGTCTCGTCGAGCCGCTCGATTCGATTATAAGCATGTTATGTTTAGAAATCATTTGGTAATTCAAATTGTGGTCAGAACCTTTGAAAAGTGCTTATAACTCTTGATTTGGATCCATTTGGGTTGGATTGGGTTGGATTTGGTGTCATTGGGTTCGTATTACCGAGAGGTTCAGTTTGACTGTAAGTTTGCTGAAATTGGAGTTCAGATGATCCCAATTTTAATTTCGAAAGTTTCAACTTGGTTTTACATCGAGATCCGTGCCCGATCAAATAGTTTTTTGCTGACGTATCAGAAACAGGAAAAAGAAAATACAACAAAGCTGCAAAGAAACTTGAAAAATCAATTCCGATTTCTACCGTTTAAAAATAATAATAATAATTCAATTCAGTGGTTTCTAAAGAAACGGGAAAACCGGAAATCAATTTTCAGATTTCTTAAGAAACCGGAAAATGATTTCACAGTTTCTACTATGCTTATTTTATAAAAGGAAAATTTACATACATACCATTTTATAACATCCTATTTACATAACTAACACCCAAAATTTTAATCTTACATGCATACCACCCTATATTATTTTAATATCAAATATATCATATCTACCACTCATATTTGATATGAAAATGAACTTTGTGTGGTATGTATGTAATATTAAAATTTTAGATGTTAAATATGTAAATAGAATAGTATTATGTGGTATGTATGTAAATCTCCCTTTATAAAAACATATTATTATAAACAGAATTTTATGGTTATGCTTATTTTATATAAAAAAAAAATCATTATAAACTGACTTTTGAACTCGGCATGTTCAATTGGGAATCGGCGAACCGGTTCAAAAAAATTTATTTAAATAATTAAATAAATTATTTAATATTAAATTAATGTTAAACTTAATCAATTAATATAAATGTTATATATTAAATCTCTTAAATCAATTATGTTAATTAAATATTACTTGTATTATTATCATGTGGCTCCATTACTCAATATGAGCTTCTTAAATTAACTTCTTAGTACAAAAATTTTAATGTTTGTGTTAAAAAAATATTTTAAGAAGCAGTAAGAAAGTCATCCCAAATGAAGCCTAAGGCTTTGTTTGTAACGACTTTCTTATTGCTTCTTAAAACAGTTTTCTAATACAAAAATTTTAATTTTTGTACTAAAAACGTAAAATCTTCGATTCAGGGAGCTGGTTATGATTTTTATGTCTACTTCTTTCCTGATAACATGCTGATTACTACCATCTCGATAGAGTCGAGCTTTCCGACGCAATGAGAGAATAATGTGGTGCATCGTTAGCTAAATAAGCCCCTAGGAATAACATACCTCTATTATTTTTTTGACTTTCTAGAATATATTTTTTTCTTTGTTATATAGAATCTGATGTAAGGAGGTAGGGATGAAGAATAATGCACTTTTTTGAAGACTTTGAGCTTGTATTTGATTCTTTGATTTTGTATCCCTTCTAGTAGATCCATTTTTTCACAATCCACTACATTAGATGGGAGGTATCAGGAGCCATTAGAAATAACTTCTAAGGTATTTAGATATTCAGACGTAGATATTCAGAATTAAGCTGCATAAAGGTTAATATCAGGGAATTTCTTCATGATAGAGTTCCCATGAAGTGTTCATAGATAGAGAGTTAATAATCAACAATAAACGTTGATTTTCCTTACTAAGATTACAAAAATCTAATATCAACATATAGACAATTAATATCCAACAATAAAAAATAAAAAAGTAGCGCCGTATTAAAAAAAAGTTAAAGATATTTAGTTTAGTACACTATAAATGTATGATTTTTTTAATTATTTGAAGAAAGGGAATATTAAATAAAATAGTAGCGCATTTGAAATAATAGATGATCGGAAATGGTTGACGATGATGACGGCTAGGAGCAAGCAGCAGTGATGAGGGGAGGCGGCCCATCGATATTATTTTTACTCAAGTTGTGTGTTTGGAATTCATTCAAATTGGGCAAACTTCGCTCCCAAAATATCTTAAATTTGAAATGTATGAGAGGCCAATAATTTATCCATGAAGTTCTAAATAACCATTTTCATGGAAATAGTATCAATTTGGGAACAACTAGACCAGAAAGATTAAAAATATGCATAAGCATTAACTTAGGCTTCGTTTGGGAAAACTTTCGTATTATTTTGATTTTCAAACTGCAACCATAATTTATGTCATTATTTTTCCGCTACTTTTAAAGGAATTTTGTAATAGGAAGTTGTTTTCTACAACAGCTTTAAAAATTTACTCTCTATGATAATTTTATGATGTTGTAAGAAAATCATCTCAAATAAAGTCATAGGCCTCGTTTGGGATGGCTTTCTTATTGCTTTTCAAAGTAGTTTTTTAGCATAACAAATTTAATTTTTTTTACTAAAAAGTTATTTTAAGAAGTATTAAGGGCTTCGTTTGGGACAGCTTTTTTATTGCTTAATACAAAATATTTTAATTTCTTAACTAAAACTCTATTTTAAGGAACAATAAAAAAGTCATCCCAAACGAATTCTTTGTCTAGAAATTTAGCCTGCAGGGAATATGATCTGTCTATGTAGATTGCTATAGACTGAATTCAACTTCATACGACGTTGCTGATGAACTTATTGTTCCTGAATTCAACCTTCATATCTGTATATCAAGTAATTACGGAGAACCGAAGGCAAAGGGAAGAAGGAATAACCCATTAGATATATCTTGAAACTGTACAAGCTTTTTATATATAAAGAGAGGAAAGCTAAATTATTATGATAGCAGAGTTTGTTGTAAACAAGTGGTGAAATGGAGGTTAAAATTGTATGATACAGATTGAATCATTAATAGTGACAAACATCGAATATGAGAGCTGCTGTTGTTGTCATCGTTATTCTGTTCACACTATCCATTATTAGATAAAAGAGGTCATTCGGTTTGTAAATAAAAATATTTTGATTTTAATTAATTATTGTGAGTGCATTTTTTTAGAGATTTAAAAAATATTAATAAGTTTAGAGCATAAAATATTTGTCAAAAATTCGTTAATGATTGTAGCTCTATAATACTAGAAAAAATTTCCCTAATCTTAATATAAATATTAAAATTACGTTTTTAATATATTAATATTAATTCAATAATTTTCTGAATCTATTTTAATGTTGTTTATGTGGACGTCTTTTGACGTCAAAAAATAGTCCAGTGGGCTTAGAGTAGCCACGGCCCAACTCGTTTAGACATTGCCAGATCACTTATGCCTCACTATTAAAAATTAGGTCACGACATTCGCTACACTCTTTTATCAGAGTGAATTAAAAAAAACTGAATTCATTTTTTTTGGTGAATATAGTTCATAAATAAAAAATTATGATACATTTATCTGAAAAAAAAAATTAAAAAAAAAATCCATACCTCCCCACCCATAGTTCATTTTTCATTCTACAATAAAATCATGATTGTAATATCTATTGGATAAATGAAGAATTCTCGCATTGTTCTGTCATATTTTTAAAGCTATTTAAAAAAAATATAATTAATATTCCTTTAGAGAAAAATAGTATTGTTGCGTCCAGGAGTATTCGCGGCGGTAGAGAAATATCATATTTAAAGTCTTAACGTTGTACAAAAATCCGGCACGAAATCAGATAAGGAGAGAGGGTCTAGCATTTATGAGACACCAAGATTTTTACGTAGAAAACCTCTGAAAAGGGGGAAAAACCACGGGGCCTAGCCCAGTTTGAATGAATCCACTAGTATTGCAGTCGATTACAAATGAGGCCCTTCCTTGGTGGAAGGTCTTAGCTTGATGTACATCTTATGGAGTACATTACATGATGTTAATACAAAGAGTAATTGTTGACATGTTCGTTTGGTCGGAAGGACCGTAGTCGGAGGGCGACGGAGGTCGGAAGACTTGTAGTCGGTGGGCGACATATGTCAGGAGGACCGTAGTCGGTTTGCGACGGAGGTCAGAAGGACTGTAGTCGGCGGGCGACGTAAGGAAGGAGGACCGTAGTTGGCGGGCGATAGAGGTCGGAAAGATTGTAGTCGGCGGGCGACATAAGTCAGGAGGATCGTAGTCGGCGGGCGACAGAGGTCGGAAGAACTGTATTCGGCGGGCGACATAAGTCAGGAGGACTGTAGTCGGCGGGCGACGGAGGTCGGAAAGACTGTAGTCTGACGACGAAGATCAGAAGGACAGCGTCAGGTAGAAGTCCAACAATGGAAAGAAATCCATCTTCGCGTAGACGTCTAACGAACTCCGATAACCGGTAGAAGTCCGGCGTCGGGTAGAAACTTGGCGAAGAGTGAAGGTTCGACGTCGGGTAGAAGTCCGACGTCTGTTGATGGCAAAGGAGAACTCCAGCTTCACTTGGGCGGAGTTTCGACGTCAAAAGGGAACTCTGTTGCAAATTGAGAAGAATTTCAACATCACGTGGAAGTTGGGAAGAATTCCTGCGTTCTCCTGAATATCACGCAGAATCCCGGCGTGTTCGGGCGACAGGAAGAGCTCCAGTGGTGGTCGAGGAGGAGCTTCTTCCTTCTCCTCCTTATATTCTTCTTCTCTCTCTTCACTTGGTCCCCTTTGTGTAGAATGAGGGCTCTATTTATAGTTTTTCTGGAGTGGCATAACTCATAAATAGGTGTGAAATCGTGGGCGAATAGGGAGTGGTTTGAATGGACGGCCGATGTTGAACCCTTCGATCGTGCACCGTTCGTTGAACATTTGGAGGTCTTAGTGATGTCAGAATTTGGCAATCTTGGGCTCGTTGGATTTTTCTCGTCGAGCCGCTCGATTCGAGTATAAGCTCGTTAAAATTGGAGACCGTTTGGTAACTCAAATTGTGGTTTAAATCTTCCAACAGCGCTTCGGGTCCTTGATTCTGACTCATTTGGCCTTGGATTGGGTTGAACTTGGTGTCGTTGGGTTAGTATTTCCGAGACGCTCAGTTTGACTGTAAGCTCGCTGAAATCGAAGTTCGGGTGCTTCCAAATATAATTTTTGAAGTTTCCAACTAGTTCTTGCCTCAAGATTCGTGCCCGATCAAGCTAATTTTGTGATGCCGTATCAAGTATATATATATATATATATATATATATATATATATATATATATATATATATATATATATATATATATATATATATATATATATATATATATATATATATATATATATATATATATATATATATATATATATATATATATATATATATATATATATATATATATATATATATATTGATGATCTATTATAAAGAAATTATTTTAGTCGAATCATCTCTTCAAAAATCTACATAGGCAATGCTTACAAGCATTCAAAAAAGATCCCAAAGTAGAAAAGCCATAGCATTGTTCATGAATATCTAAGGCCCGCCATCATGCATAAAGACCCATCTTGGTTTTTTCACGAAGACTAACACCCTCCGTGATTAGCCATCATAAACAAGGGAGACGTTTGATACTAATGTTAAAATCCGCAATTATCGATAAGGTCAACATTCATAATTGCCAACAATGTTGAACTTGTCATTTCCCCAAATACTGCATCTATCAGTGACACTAACTTCTTATTTTTCATCACTACTAACGTTCTTATTTATTCTCCATTCCAATATCAATGACCATTGATGTCATTTATCACCATTAATAATGACGCATACCATAACCAACAACACTAAATCGATGCACATCATTGCTACCAAGATTGATGCATGCCATCATCGATCACCAAGTTTGATGTTTGTCCTTTCCATGAATGTCAATGCATGTTGTTGCCATAAATGATGACCATCGTTGTTGCTACCATGGTCGATTCACATCTCACCACCAAGATTATGATATAGATAAGTCATTGCCACCTAATTCGACACTCGCCATCATTGCAAACGCTAACACTTGACATGGCTAATATCATGAATGGATGCCATCATCACCAAGACCAACATAAGTTGTCATCACTAACTCTAATGCATGTTATCTCTACCAATTTAGATGCAAGCTATTGTTCACACATAACATATTGTTGCCACCAATGCTTACATGTGTTGTTAATAAGAACATCTAACCACACTATATCCAATGATGTTGATACATCTAGTCATGACCACTTAGGAAAATAATTGTTAATATTAATGTGTGTCATTGCTACAAGGCCAATGTATAACATTGCTAGTCATGTTTATGCAAGCGGTACGTCACTAGCAATGTTAATGTCAATAATCGCTTACAAATCCAACTCACATCATTGATATCAAAGTTGATGCTTGTCATGTACTTCGAGATCTATGCCAAATATCACCCACAATGTAGATGTTTATTATTTTCGTCAATGCTAGTTTCTATTTTTTTGTTCATTTATCTCTGATTTCACAAAGTGAATGATTGAGAAGATCATTGTTTATCTCTTGATGATAACTCTAATGTCTCAAGAGGCCCCACTACTTCCACCTTAAATTTTATTTTACATAGTTCATATCCACAATATTGTATTAATATAATTTTTTCAATTATATGTTTTTTTTTTTTTGTAATACTACTCACACTAGTAGAATCACTTTAATTGAGTCCTTGTTTTTCTTAAGTTTCTCTCTGTCTCTCATCATTTTATATATATATCAAATGCTTTGTTTGTGACAGTTTTCTTTATGTTTTCTAAAACAATATTTTAGTATAAGAATTTCTATTTCAATTAATTTTTGTACTAGAAATTAATTAGTTTTAAAAACAATAAAAAAATTGTCACAAATGTAGTCAAAATTGACTATCTTTTTATACATGCATGCATAAATTGACAAGAATATGAATAAAAAATTCATTTATTAAATAAATATCAATAAAACCAATAATTTTTTTTAAAGAATTTGTTGGTCTAAAAATAGAAAAATAGGCCTCAAACTTTTTTTAAAACTGAGATAAAATTTTCCATTAAATAAATTTACTATATTAGATTATAAAACAAGAAAGTCAAATACAGAAAATGGAGGAATAAAAAACTCTGAAATTGCTTTATTATAAATAAACTTTTTATAGCCATTGCTTCCTATAAAATCGGAGAAGGCCATCGTGAGATAATCATGCAAAATTTCGTTGAGTAAGAACATTAAGTTTTAATATCTTAAATTGCATCAAATATAAACCGTCATTGCATCCACAAAATGTCTACAATGTTCTTTCATATGAACCCAAATATATAATTAATCACATAAAACAGTAAAAAAAAAAATTGCATTAAAATGATTTAATTAGATTTTTTTAGCTCGCCTATGGCTCTTCGTAGAAGGGAGAGAAGGGATTTGTGCAATGGTATGATGTCAACTGATAGATTAAGGGAGGAGGGAGTGAGCCGAAAGCCTTATGCTTCTTATGGTTCTTGAATTATGTACTAAAACAGAAAATCTCTAAGAGAGGCACTACAGGAAAATCACTTATTACCGGCGGAAATTTCCGGCGGCTTTCCGGCGGTCAAATTTCCGGCGGCTTTCCGGCGGCGTTCCGGCGGTTTTTGACGGCTTAAAATTTCCGGCGGCGTTCCGGCGGATTTCCGGCGGTTTTCCGGCGGCTAATTTCCCCGCGAAATTTTGCGACGGCTAATTTCCCGCAAAATTATCCCGCGGAATTTTCCGGCGGCTTTCCGGCGGCGTACCGGCGGCTTTACATAACTAGTTTATTTTAATAATCAATTAAAATAAAAATTTAAATTAATAATGTTTAATTATAATATTCAGAATTTTTTAATATAAATAAAAAAATACTTAATTTTAACAGTTTTGCAGAAACGGCGCATTGGTCAGGGGGCGGGCAGCGGGAGAGGAGGTCCAGGGTTCGAAACTCAGCGAAGACAGCGCGGGAGCGGGCTCGTTGGCGCACGCGGGCTCGCCTGGCTCACGCGAGCGCGGTCCGACGCGGTCTGGTCCGGTGCGACTCAAAGCCTGGCGCGACCGCCCGCCGGAGCTGGTTGCTGGCGTGCCGCCGGAGCCGCCGGGGAGCGGTACAGCGGGAGCGGCCGGTTCTGTTTTTTTTTTTTTTTTTAATTTCCACCGGCGGTTTTTGACCGCCGGCAAACCGCCGGATTTTTTTGCCGCCGGAAAACGCCGTCGGAAAGTATTTTCCTACGCCGTTTTTTCCGGCGGCTCGAAAGCCGCCGGAAAACCGCCGGAAAATTAAAAAACCGCCGGAAATTGCTCAAATTCCGCCGGAAAAAGCCGCCGGAAGTGGGTGATTTTCCTGTAGTGAGGCTTATTTATAGCAATTAATTGATATAAAACACATTAATAATTTAATAAAAAGCTAATATCTAATAATTGTAGAAGTTGCAGTGCCGGTATCAGTAGCGATGAGAGAGTTCGCCAGACCGCATGAAGACGATGCAGAAGAAGACAAGAAAGAAGAGAGAGAACTTATTTTATTGGATGGTTTAAACCTGAGTACAGTAACCTATTTATAGGCAGAGCTTATAGAGCTATCCACATGTGAACAACCTATTGGTTAACAAGAATGTCATTTACATATTATTACAGCTAAGCTTAATTAATTAGGTGCTAACAATAACCATCAAGCACCAAATTACTTTTATTTCTATGGTTATCGCCCCCTTCATACTAACCTTGTTGTCACGGTCGAGCGTGAACTAGAAATTGGAGGTTGACGGTGTTTTGTGTTGATAATCTTGTTGCGTTAATGAGTAATCGAGTGAAGTCGAGCAGCATATTATGTGGAGATACCTTAATATAATATCACTTCTTTTGTAGAAAATAGAATTGATGAACTCACAAGGTTTTAGCTTGTGGACCCCATGATTAAATAGAAGATTGTGGTTGGTGGCTTGGGATGGTAGAAGGATGACTTGGAGAGCCATGTTGGTGATGACGGCTAAGCAAGTTAACATTCAAGCAAGTTAGTGTTTGCGCAATGGGTACAAGCTAGAAGTTGGATGCTATAGGAGCCTTCAGATCAAAAAGTAAAAAAAAAAAAAAAAATGTAAAATTGCTCTTGGGTGCCTTAATCCTTCTCCATTTACAAGAAGTTATGAATATCATATAATTCTCTAATTCCTTTTTTCCCTCCACAATGAGCTTTTGACAAATGCTATACATAGGCTTCGTTTATGACAACTTTTTATTGTTTTCTAAGGCGGTTTTTTAATATATGAATTTTTGCACTAAGAAGCAGCTTTAGAAAGCAGTAAAAAGACCGTCATAAACGTAGTCTTAATTTCTAGTATAATTATTGTTTTTAATTCAATGCACTTGTAAAGTCTTATATTGTTCACGTAAGTGTTGTACACATATATGCTAGATTGATCGAATGTTAGAACACTTATAAAAAATATAAACGATGATATTATAAGCCTTATACCATTAATCTCTCTCTCTCTCCTATAGCCTAAAAATATCTTTTATTTTAATTTTCTTTTAGCTTATCATATTTCATAACCTGGCTCTTAGTCTTAGCCTGCATCTCATTCAGATTTAATAATATGTTGACTCATAATAATGTTGAAGTAATATTATCATAATAAATTTCATTTGATCTTCGATAACTGTGCAATCAAACTAAGTTAGATATCAATACATAAATTAGGCGAAATACTAACTAAATATAAAATAAAATTTGAAATAAAAATAATAATCTATGATAGGAAGCCACTCAGAAGCACTCTTGACGTGACGTGACTTCTAGTCATCAAGTTCCTACCGGTATTCCCTCACGTGTGGGCGACGACGAAGCCAAAGAAACCACATCCGCCATAGATATTTTAAAATTTAATTATATATAAAAATGAATTTAAAATTTAATAAAATTATTTTGAATTTAATGTTGTATAGAAAAATATTTTATTGTATTAATTTAAATAAAAATTAAAAAAATTTAATTTTTCTGATATGTTAATATAATTTTTTTTATTTTATATTATTTATTTATCACCAGAATAATAACGTGAGCTAAAATTTAAATACGTAAGAAAATGTCGCATCAAAAAATAATATATCCGACAAAATTACGATCCAACTTAGAACATCATGAAGATCAGTCAAACAAAATCTCAAGACTACCTTCTAGCCGTTGGATCTCCCGGTCCATTATGCAGCAGTCAACACCAACCAAAGACTGCTCTAAAAACATTGACTTTTTAATCATATTTTATTATTTTGATATTAAAATTTTTTATTAGAAATTTGTTTTAACAAAATAAGAAAGCTCTCATAGGAAGTTTTAGATTTTATTTGGGATGGCTTTTTTGCTACATCTTAAAGCAACTTGTTAGTACTAGAAAACTGCTTTAAGAAGCAATAAAAAAGCTATTCCAATTAAGGCTTCGTTTGGGACGGCTTTTTTATTACTTTCTAAAACGGAGTTTTAATACAAAATTAAAAAATTTTATACTAAAACTCCGTTTTAGGAAGCAGTAAAAAAGCCGTCCCAAACGAAGCCTAAGTGAAGCCTTAGATTTCATTTGAGACAGAACAGTTTTTTTATACAAGAAATTTCTAGTTCAAAAAAAAAAAATTTATTAAAAATTTGTTTCAAAAAATAATAAGAAAGCAATATGTATTATGATCTGAATTTCATTTGATTTGTATCGCATTTTGATGGGATAATAAAATTCTTCGAAATCAAACACAAATTTGATGCAAAGTGTGCATACCAAAAGTTAAAATAAAAATTTAAACCTATATTGAAAAGAAAAAAAAAACTATTTTGAATGCAAGACATTCTAAAAAAAAATAGAAATTTTTAGTTAAAATTATTGTTTTAACAATGTTTCTAATGATACTAAATTCATCGAAAATCAAACACATTTAAGGCCTAAATGGATCCTATTTACTCAAAATGAATGAGTTGTGGCTAATTCAAAAGTAAACTGGCCCCCTTCTTCCCTATTTGCACGACCAACACATGTCTTGTCACAGATCGGAGCAACACATGTCTTGTCACAGCTCGGTTTAACTCAAACTTACAACATAATGAGACATGATCGAAAGCTAAACATCTAACCTATAATAATAATAATAATAACCAGTTGAGCTAGCCTAATCTATAATTAAATTTTTCGCACATAAATTGAAATATTAGTGATATCCTCAAAAAATTATCTTGATCAAGCACAAATCTCGAGGCAAACATCATGTTCGAAACTTCAAAAATTAAATCCGGGATCATCTGAACTCTGATTTCAGCGAACTTATAGTTGAACTGAGCGTCTCGGAAATACGAACCCAACAACACCAAGTTCAACTCAATCCGAGCTCAAATGAGTCAAAATCAAAGACCCGAAGCACTATTGGAAAGTTCGTACAACAATTTGAGTTATCAAACAGTCTCCGAACTTGACGAGCTTATAGTTGAATCGAGCGGCTCGATGAGACGAATCCAACGAGCCCAAGATTGCTGAATTCTAAAGTCATTAAGGCCTTCAAATACCTGATAAAAGGTCCATAATTGAAGGATTCAATATCGTCCGTTCATCTGAACCACTCCATATTTTGCCCCTGATCTCTCATCTATTTATGGGTCTTTCATGCCACTACAAAAAATCTATAAATAGATCTCTCATTTCTCTTGAGAGGGGGCCAAGACCCAAGACCGAAGCCAAGGTGCAAGCAAGAGAAGAAGAAGAAGAAGAGAAGGATAGAAGGGAAGAAACTCCTCCTCGACCACCGCCGCCGGAACTCTGCCCAACGTCGGAATTCTACCCGAAGCCAGAATTTTGCCTGACGCCAGAGTTCTACCCGACGTTCAAGCAACGCTGGAGTTCTGTCCGACGTTCAAGCAATGCCAGAATTCTGCCCGACGTTCAAGTAACGCTGGAGTTTCACGCGAACTCCAAGAGACGCCGGAATTCCGTCTGACCTCCAAGTGAAGCCGAATTCTGCCTAACCTCCAAGTGAGGCCGGAATTCTATCTGATCTCCAAGTGACTCTATAGTTCTGCCCGAATACCATCTAATGCCGGAGTTTTCCCCGGCTGCTAACTGACGTTGGACTTCTACCCGACACCGCACCTCTGCTCGTTGCCAAGTTTTTACTCGACACTGGACTTCTGCTAATTTTCGGACTTTTGCCAGACATTTATCTGATGATGGATTTATGTCCATTGCTAGACTTCTACCTGACTTACGTCATCCGCCGACTATAGTCCTTTCGACCTCTGTCGTCAGCCGACTATGGTCCTTCTGACTTACGTGGTCCACCGACTACAGTCCTTCCGACCTTCGTCGCTCGCCGATTACGGTCCTTCTGACTTACGTCGCCCGCCGACTACAGTCCTTCCGACCTCCGTCGCCAGCCGACTACGGTCCTTCTGACTTACGTCGACCACCGACTACAATCCTAATTACGGTCTTTATGATCACCGTCGCCCGCCGACTACAGTTCCTCTAAACTTCATCACTAAACTATGGTCCTTCTAAACTAGCAAACACGTCAACAATGATTCTTTGTATTTCTATCATGTAATGTACTCTATAAGATGTACATCAAGCTAAGGCCTTCCCCTGAGGAAGGACCTCATTTGTAATTAACTACAATACTAGTGGATTCATTTATACTGGGCCAAGCCCCATGATTTTTCCCCCTATTCATGGGTTTTCCATGTTAAAAACCTTTGTGTCTCTAATGAACGACGCACTCTCTTTCCTATCTGATTGCGTGTCGGATTTTCGTACAACGCTAAGACGTTAAACTTTATATTTCTTTACCGCCGCGAATACTCCTGGACGCAACAATTAGAGAACCCAAAACATTCAAAACAAATAAAGTAAAGACTTTGCAATTAAATATTAATAGTAAATCATACACAAGTTTGATCGATGCCCTTCAAAACAAAATGACCAGGGAAGTTCTTTTCATAATGTTCAATGTTCTCAAATAGGTAGCTAATATATGCTTAGGACAAAACCCACTAATCCAAATATTAAAAGAAAAATACAAAACTAAAATATGGCTTAATCCATAAAGCAGAGTTCATTTGATCAAGAAATAAAAATGAGAGATCTTAAACATATGAGAAAATATACTAATAAATGTGTTTCATTAGTGTAATGTATATGACAAATCTGAAAAGAACCTTAATAAACTTCAGAAGTCTAACCTTGTTGCATCGAGTGCAATTTACATTAGCAAATGCCAAGTTGAAGCTTATCAAGGAGAAGATCATGGAATAGAAATACAAAGCATAAAATTTACTTATACTATAAGAAGTTTTACATTTCCAACCTCTATCCCCTGCTGATTACAATCTTTTTAAGCTATATCGTCTATCAACTACAGTCCTTCCGACTTCCATCACCCTTCGACAATAGTCCTTTCGACCTCCTGAGCCTACAACGGTTCTTCCGACCTTCATCACCAAACAACGGTCTTTCTGATCCATATCTCCAAGCGACTATAATCCTTCCGACCTCTGTCACTGTGGACCTCCGAAAGGAACACCGCGCGAACGGGTCGATTGGAAGGGCAGATTGGATCGTGCATACGACTAACCATTGAGGATGGAGGCTGACGCCAACATACCTCGATGGATAGTAATATACCCGACCTAGTCACGGGTTTCCCCCACCCGATGCAAGAGCTCGAATGGGGTTTAGTAGATTGTGGGGACCAAGTTTCCCACGGGCGCAAGCCCCCGTGGTTAATTACATCCCAGGCCGGAGCCTGAGAATACTCTCGATTAAGGATCATACATTATCCTTTCTTAAAGTGGGATCGGCACAAGGGTATAGACTAGGAAATCCTACTCAAAGGGAAGAAAGGTCCGAAGGGGCTGAATCAACATGCGTGGCTCATACCAGCACTCGGAGGCTCTAGGGTACTAAATGGAAACTGGAGAAATTAAAACCAAACACTCAATCACATGCGTGAGAGAAGGGATGGAGGTGGCGTCATCCTGTGACGCAGATAAGTAGGATTTAGGGTCCCTGAGAAGAAGGGACCTACCTACTATTTAAGGCATACTACGAGACCGAATGCAGTAGCCTCGAATCCTAAATCTAGGTTGGACTTAGTGTTCGACACACACTAAGACCAGTGTCCTAGCTAATGCGATGCAAAGATCTGGACTTATCCCGGCCTGGATTGGGGGAGCCAGCTAACCACCTAATCGATTTAAAACCATGCTGTCAAGTCAATTATGAAAGATGGGTGGGTGGTACAGTTATTGGAAGTAGGACCGACATCTAGAGAATTTCCTAAGTGGTCCTGAACTTATGTTGGGTGAATGCCCCTAGCTAATGCAATTAAATTTTAATTAGTTGGTTGCTAATGCAATGCATGCTAGTTGAATTGTCAGCTTATGAATGCTATAGAACTTTAAAAAACAGGCTTATATAAAATAATTTTTTGAAAAGACTGAGTCTCCCTAGATCCGGCACTTCATCCTCATAGGCCAGATTATCCGGACTCTACCCGCAGGCAGGGAGATGTCTTATAACAAGGAAAAGAAGAAATGCAATAATATGCATGCGACCCCGGACGATTCCGGCAGTTCCCTAGGTTCGTTAAGTTTCTATGTTGTTTAAAACTTAAATTTTAAATTTTGGTTATGAGTATAAAAGATTTTGGAGTCCTTAAAGAGCCTAATACGATCCAGGCGAAAACAAAATCGACATGCAAGAAAAGAAACCTAGAAAAAGCAGATATTTCTAAGCACAATCAGGTAAACACATCAATATAAATCCACAAACTAATCAAATAAATGTCCATAGGCCAACTGCCCTTTAATTACAACCCAGGGTATGCAGAAAAGTAAAGTGGCCGGGCACCACTGCCAACAACCCGGATTTCTAAACCTATGACAGACGCCAACAACTTTGAGTAAGTAAAATCTCACAGTAGTGACACCCACACAAACTAGTGGGACCCTGTGAGAAGTGGAAAGAGTATCAAAACATCCAAAGGTCTTCTCCAGCAGCTAGGAGTCGGATCTCAATGGGGAAAGAGGTGGTAAAGTAGCTAGGAGAGTTGACTCTGTATCATAGAATCAAAGCTCAAGAAAGAGGTGATGTTGACACCTAAGGCACGACGCCCCATATCACCAAGTGAGAGAAAAAGAGTCAAAGTAGTGAAGAAGTATCCTCTCCACTAAGGGCAACAACTCTGAGTAAGTAAAACTTCACAGTGGTAACACCCACATGAACTAGTGGGACCATGTGGAAAGTGAAAGTGACCTCAACTCATTCATAAGACCAATCTGGCGACTGGGCCTAGTGTATGAATGGTGGGATAGGTCACGAAAAGGAGTAGGAGAACTGATCTTCTGCTAGAAGCTCAAAGTTCTCAAAGTAGTGATGTTGATATCCGAGGCAAGGTATACTATATCACTACAAGAAAAACAGCTCTAGGTAGTAAAGGGACATATTTACTACCTGAGGACAGTAATCATGAATAGGAATGATAAAATATCAGAAGGGTCACAGTGGTAACACCTACCCTGATTGGGTAGTACCCTGTGGGGAGTAGGAGCAACCAACACAACATTCATAGGGCTACTCTAGCAGCTCAGAGTAGGGTACAAATGTAGAAAGTAAGTGAGTAAAGAAACTAAGGAGTCGATCTTTCAAATGGAAAATCAGAGCTCCTAAAACTTTGGTGCTAACACCTGAGAACAGGTGTACTACACCACAGCTAAGAAAAACAACTCTGAAGTGTCAGGGGAGCACACTCGACACCTAGTACAGTAATCATGAGTGAAATCCATAACCATCAGAATGTCACAGTGGTAACACCTACCCTAACTGGGTAGGACCCTGTGAGAAGTGGAAGTAACATTATCGCATTCATAAGACCACTCTGGCAGCTAAGAGTAGTTTATGAATAGGGGAGTAGACTGCCGAAAGATGGCAGAAGGGGATTGATCCTTCCTCAGAAAGACCCCAGCCCACAAGGTAGTGATGTTTAACATTCAGAACACAATGTACTACATCACTTAACAAAGATAATTAAAGTTGTGGAAAATCATACTCAGATATGTGTGCTTTCATCCTTGAGGTAAACACCAAGGCACCTCAAAGGAGAGGGAAGAAAAAGAATTTTAGGAGACTCATGCTCTTAGAGAGTATTATCGGGTTCCTCCTGTGACAAGGGCAACCGATTTTGCTCTACTAAGATCTTCCCTCTTTTTATCACATATATATTTTTTCATTTTTTTTTTTTTTATAAAGGAGATTGTGATTGGTTTTGATATCCCAGACCATATTCGCCACATGAACCAAACTGGGGAGAGAGAAAATCACATAAGATCTTATAAGAAAATAAATCATTGGTTTTGATAACCCAGACCACATTCAACTCATGTGAATAAACTGGGGAGAGAGAAAATCACATAAGATCTTATAAGAAAATAAATCATTGGTTTTGATAACCCAGACCACATTCAACTCATGTGAATAAACTGGGGAGCACAATCATAGTGAAATTGATGTATAACTAAAATCAATCATTAAGATAGAGGATCAACACTACCACGCCTAACTATCGCAGGATGGTGTGGACCCAGTATCCTACTTCTAAAAGAGTCTAAACTAATGACTCTGACATCCCTGATCACATTCAACCCATATGAATGGACTAAGGGGTATAATCATATTACAATTAATGCATAATCAAGATCAACATCAGGATAGAGGATCAACACTACCACACCCGACTAGTATAGGATGGTGTGGACCCAATATCCTACCTCCGAAAGAGTCTAAATTAATGACTCTGGCATCCCTAATCACATTCAACCCATATGAATGGACTGGGGGTTACATCTATCAGATCAAGACTGATAGGAAGAAGAGAATCTCATAAGGATAATGGCTCGCTATCACCCCACATGACTAACATGGGTGAGTATGGACCCAGTATCCTCTCTCAAAAGAGTCTAATCTAAAAGACTACAACATCCCCGATCAGATTCAACTCATGTGAATGGACTGGGGGCTTCCGCTATCAGAGCATGACTGATAGGAAGAATAGAATCTCATCCTAGTAGAGGATCAACATCACCAAACCTAACAAAAGTAGGAGGGTGTGGACCCAGTATCACATCTCTCAATGGTCTAAATCAATGATTTAGACATTCCCTATCACATTCATCTCATATGAATGGACTGGGGGCTTCAACTATCAGAGCAGGACTGATAGGAAGAAGCCATTCACTTTTTAATAAAGGATCAACATCACCGATCCTAACAAGTACAGGAGGGTGTGGACCCAGTCAAAAGTGATAAGTGAGCACATATCCCAAAGGAGTTTTTAGTATTTAACTCCCTCTAATCTTAAAAAGAATCTCAATTTAAATTTACTAACTCAGATCAAGCTCTATACTAGCTAAATCATGACATCTCATTTATATGAGTATTTTCCTCTCTTGAATTGAAATCTAATCCAAAAAGGAATTTAAATTAGAAAAAGAAATTTAATTTTCTTCATTTCTTGTATGAGGATAGACTTCCATATCTTATAGGACATCAATGTATAATGATGATTTCAAAAATCATAATTTTCAGACTCAAGTATCAAAAATATCAAAAGGATATAGATTTTCTAAGGTTTAAAAATTTACTAGAAAGTGAAGCCATTTACTTATAACTTTTGGGCTCTTTGAGCCACTTTCTCAACTTTCATGTGCTTTGCACAACTCTCAATTGCTTGATACACTTTGTGTATCTTTCACTTTGGCGCTTTGCGCATCTTTTCACTTTTTGTAACTGGCTTCCTTTTCCAAATCTTTAAAAGCAAATTATTTCTCAGTTGTAAGATCATCTTCCAAATACAAGAGAAGAAGACTTACTTCTCTTGGACAAGGAAGAAGGATCTACAAAATAAATCATATCCTCTGATAAGAGTGAATAGCTTGATTGAGAAAATTATGAAGTTTTATTCATCAATATACTATAGTTATCCATGAGATAGAGAATCACAAGATAATAGAGAAAATTTTCACTTCTAAATCCAATTTCAATTTGAAAAAGATTTTAGTTCAAAAGAAGAAATCTCTCCACCTCTAAGATGAGATAGAGAGATCATACTCTTTTATGAGTCATCACTACAAAACTAGTAGAACTAAAAGAAGTGAGAGAGTCATCATAATTGCAAATCATTATTTTTTTTTTATTGATTAAT
The DNA here is from genome assembly GCA_016618105.1 of Dendrobium huoshanense. Taxonomy (NCBI): domain Eukaryota; kingdom Viridiplantae; phylum Streptophyta; class Magnoliopsida; order Asparagales; family Orchidaceae; genus Dendrobium; species Dendrobium huoshanense. The sequence goes on along the minus strand of CM028356.1, from coordinate 19,750,945 downwards.
CATCAAAATAAGGGAGAACGAGATCCTCTAGCCCAAGTACTGGAAGGGGGTCTGTCTTCCCTTTTGAGGTTACAATCATTTTTTTTAGCATATTTTTCTAATACAGATAGAAGTAAAAAGAAAATGTGTTCATCTAGCACTATAATAGAAGAAAGAAAAGAAAAACTAGTGCTAACAAAGAAGCTGGAGTGGCAACTGTCGACTTGGCCTTGGGAGACCTCATCTCAACTGCCTCTAAACTCTGCAGAGCTTACTCAATCATCTGCTAAGTCTCCTTGGAGAGTGATAGCTGTCACTCTCCCTCAGAACTATGGAGTAATCTGCCACTACTGCCCTGACTGTAACTCTGACTGTCACTGTGGCTGGAACTGCGGCTAGGACTAGAGATCATCTGAACTGTCTGAGTAGCCTTATCTAAAGGCTGTATCAAATCACTGTCCTGAAGATGGATCTTCCCAGTGGCCATCTGAGTCTGTAAGTGTAAGACTGTGGTGTCTGTAGCTACTGACCTCGGAGACCCTCCTGCCTCGGGGTCTTCCCTCTCATCCTGGTCCTCAGGCTCTCTCTGCTCATCCGAGTGACCTCGACGGGTTGTCTCACAGACCTGGTGTACTGGTATATCCTCATCTGACTCATCCTCGAATGAGTCACCCTCTGAAAAGATCCGACGAAGTGCCTCTATGTAGGGACTCATAGGGGAACCAATCCTATGAGGGCTACGGACTGACTCTATCTCATCCCTCTCTAGGGATCCCTCTGGAGCAGGTGCAATCTCCTCATCGCACATCATCGGGACTGCCTCTGCCTCGGAAGTAACTGCTACATCCATCAAATCATCTACATCGTCCAACTGCTCTGCATCAGACGGTGGTGCTGCCTCTACTGGCTCAACTGGGTCGACAGGGGTGTCCGCCTGCCGACGCCTCCAAACCCACCTCCTACGGTGGGGTACTGCACGGGCAACTGGCTGCTCTGGGACTGCAACCTCTGAACTAACCTGAAGCTGGGCAGGCCTCCGCTGCTGTCTCCGTCCTCGACGACGTGGGCGTCGTCCTACTACAGGAGCCACTGTTGGCGGTCTAACCACTGGAACTGCAGGCTGCTGGGGTGTCTGCCCCCTCTGCCAACTGTAGAGTCTCCTCGCAGTCTGTCGTCGTAACTGGAAGGTAGCCCGAGAAATCTGACGGAGTAAGCCCTCCCGACTGACGGGCCCTCTGCCACGAGCTAGGCAGACGATGTTCCGAATCCTCTGAGTGAGGGCTCGGACACCAGCGTCCCTGGGTACCCTAGCTCGGGGTAGAGTAGTGACGACAGGAGGAGCTGCCGCTATGCGGGCAACGTCCTCCTCATCACCACTATGCGTCAGCGGAGAGAAGCGTCCTCCCTGAACTGCCTCCAACTCGGGGGCTACCACCACCTCTGGAGCAGGTGCAACAACAACTGGCCGTGGCCTCCGCTGCCTGGGAGCCACTCTCCTCTGACTCTGAACGATCTCATCGTGAACGATGGCATCGGCCATCCGCTGCCTCTCTGCCTCTGACGCAGCTAAACGAAGTTTCCTGTTCCTATTCCTCCTGGCCCTTCTCCCAAGGCCGGAGGTGGAAGAGGAAGGAACATCAGAACCGGGAACAGGAACAACGGGAACTGTCGGGGTCTGCCCAACATCCTCAGGGTGAGAAAGTCGGGCGAAAACAGAAACCCGACCAGTGGAAGGTGAAGGCACCTCGGTCTGGGCACCCCTCTTCCTGGTGGAAGTGGGAGGGGTAACCCGAACACGAGGTACTTCCGCTGGAACAACGGAAGTAACAGTAGTCGCAGGCTGCCGGCGCTGAGGGGCCGGAGCAACCTGTGCTGCAGGAGCGGCAGGCACTGGACGCCGGACCGCTGGACGAACGGGGGGAACTACGACAGGCTGCCGGCGCTGAGGGGCCGGAGCAACCTGTGCAGTAGGAGCGACAGGCACTGGACGCCTGACCGCTGGAACAGGAAGTGGACTAGGCACTGGTCGCCTAGCCACAGGGCGCACTGGCTGCGCAGGAACAGGAACAGGACGTGGTGCTCGGACTGGGCGCCGAGCAGCAGGACGTCCAAACGGGCGCATGACTGCGCGTCCTCTCCTCTGGGGAGGAGAGAATGCCGCAGCCTCCGCCGGGGTCGGCCCGCCAAGGGTGACGAAAGCCGAGTCAGTGAAGGAACCAAAAGTGATTCCTCCCACTGGCGGACTAGCGAGTAGGGACTCAGGGAGAGTCACCCGCGCGTCCGAACCAAAAGCGAAAGTAACGGAAGGTACGAAAGAAGCCATGGCACTGCTGCCAAGAAAAGAAATCGACAAGTTAGAAACTAGAAATAATGAAAGAATAAAGGATTTGATAGGATAGATAGGAATTGAAAGTGAAAGGAATAGCCTGTAAGGCTGGAAAGAAGTAGAGTAGGGGGAACCCTAGCTAAGGAAAAGAAATCCTAACTAAGGAAAGACCCTAACTAAGAGTGGGACGGACCTAATCTAAGGAGTACCAATTCCGGAGTACACACAAGAAAGGATAATATAGAATCCAAAGATGGTGAGAGAAACTGGTCCCACCGTGGTCGCCAGAAACCTGTGGACCTCCGAAAGGAACACCGCGCGAACGGGTCGATTGGAAGGGCAGATTGGATCGTGCATACGACTAACCATTGAGGATGGAGGCTGACGCCAACATACCTCGATGGATAGTAATATACCCGACCTAGTCACGGGTTTCCCCCACCCGATGCAAGAGCTCGAATGGGGTTTAGTAGATTGTGGGGACCAAGTTTCCCACGGGCGCAAGCCCCCGTGGTTAATTACATCCCAGGCCGGAGCCTGAGAATACTCTCGATTAAGGATCATACATTATCCTTTCTTAAAGTGGGATCGGCACAAGGGTATAGACTAGGAAATCCTACTCAAAGGGAAGAAAGGTCCGAAGGGGCTGAATCAACATGCGTGGCTCATACCAGCACTCGGAGGCTCTAGGGTACTAAATGGAAACTGGAGAAATTAAAACCAAACACTCAATCACATGCGTGAGAGAAGGGATGGAGGTGGCGTCATCCTGTGACGCAGATAAGTAGGATTTAGGGTCCCTGAGAAGAAGGGACCTACCTACTATTTAAGGCATACTACGAGACCGAATGCAGTAGCCTCGAATCCTAAATCTAGGTTGGACTTAGTGTTCGACACACACTAAGACCAGTGTCCTAGCTAATGCGATGCAAAGATCTGGACTTATCCCGGCCTGGATTGGGGGAGCCAGCTAACCACCTAATCGATTTAAAACCATGCTGTCAAGTCAATTATGAAAGATGGGTGGGTGGTACAGTTATTGGAAGTAGGATCGACATCTAGAGAATTTCCTAAGTGGTCCTGAACTTATGTTGGGTGAATGCCCCTAGCTAATGCAATTAAATTTTAATTAGTTGGTTGCTAATGCAATGCATGCTAGTTGAATTGTCAGCTCATGAATGCTATAGAACTTTAAAAAACAGGCTTATAGAAAATAATTTTTTGAAAAGACTGAGTCTCCCTAGGTCCGGCACTTCATCCTCATAGGCCAGATTATCCGGACTCTACCCGCAGGCAGGGAGATGTCTTATAACAAGGAAAAGAAGAAATGCAATAATATGCATGCGACCCCGGACGATTCCGGCAGTTCCCTAGGTTCGTTAAGTTTCTATGTTGTTTAAAACTTAAATTTTAAATTTTGGTTATGAGTATAAAAGATTTTGGAGTCCTTAAAGAGCCTAATACGATCCAGGCGAAAACAAAATCGACATGCAAGAAAAGAAACCTAGAAAAAGCAGATATTTCTAAGCACAATCAGGTAAACACATCAATATAAATCCACAAACTAATCAAATAAATGTCCATAGGCCAACTGCCCTTTAATTACAACCCAGGGTATGCAGAAAAGTAAAGTGGCCGGGCACCACTGCCAACAACCCGGATTTCTAAACCTATGACAGACGCCAACAACTTTGAGTGGGATATTGGGTCTTCAAATCTTTAGTCTTCTGGGTATCTTCTCCTTAGACTTCTTGGATCTCTCCTCCTTGGATCTCTTCTCCTTGGACTCCTTGGATCCGTCGTGGCTTGAATATCCAAACGAAGAGACAATTCTCCTCAGTAGGGGTGTTGCCTTTTCTCTTTGAATATCTAAAGCCATCCAGCTCGATCTTCCAAATGGAAGAAGACTCTCCCCTTAGGGATGCCTTCTTCTTTTGGAACCGAACTGGATAAGAATATCCCAACTCGAAGTTGTTTTCACAACTCTTAACATTACAAATTTTTACATTAATTGAAAAGCATAAAAAAAATCTAAAAGGACCTGCATGGTTATCCTAATAAAAATCCCAAGCAGTTTATAAAGAATGAAAATGCTAACACCATTGACCCTGTGCCAAGCCATGCTCTTAATTTTGAGGGCTAAGCCTCCACCTGTGCAGTTATAATTAATTTAGCCCTCATTTTTATTTAGGGGGAGCTGAGCAAGCACCTGCATAAACACATTATTAGAAATCATGACATTGCTCCCCCCTTTTATCAGCATGAGCATGGCCACCTGCACGGAAGAACAGTATATATATGGCGCTCCTAACCTAGGGGTAAATCTAACGCTCACATCCAGAGTGCAGAAAAAGTAAGCAAACACAGCATCATTTTTCAAACAGCATGCAATGAAAACCACGGAAAGCTCCGGCACACAGCAGAAAAGTAAAACACAGCGGCCTAACCTTAGGCCCTAGAAGTGGTGCCCTCCAGAACCATATTCTATTGTTGTTGTTAAGGCTTGTGTAGTTTGGATAGATTCTAGGCAGGATATTTAGTTAAAATTGTCTAAAGTTCAAATCTATTGAAGGCCAGAAAAGGAATTTTTGTTGAAATTCGAATATTAATGAATTGGGGTACATTTTAGTTAATTAGTTTGTTGATCAATTTTAAGAACTTAGGGTGATGATATTTGAAGTTAAAGTTATTAGCCAATTTTGGAAAGTCCTGGGTCCTCCTAGGAACTAGACTATGGGTCCAAAAAGTCACTATGGGAAAAAGGCTAAGTCTGAGTCTCCTACCACCTTAGGAAAATACTAGACCTTAATACAAGTAGTTAGACAGGTAGTAGGCTGGAATCGGAGTTTCCTATCCAAAGTTATGAATTTTCTAAGTTTCGGGCAATTAAGGGAATTTTCTAAATTAACTAGGAAAGGGCCCTTTTTTACTGTTTTGATCCAAATGAGCTCCAAACTGATTGGAATCACTCCCAAAAGTCAGGGATAACCTGAGAAAGTGATCCAAGTGTTTGGGAAAATTTGGAATTTTTAATAATTTTTAATGATTTATTAGGGGCAAAACGGTAATTTCTACCTATGGTCAAATTAGGGGTCAACCTGAAGTCAAACTAGGGAGCCCTATTTATCTAAGGTCAAGAGTCATATTCTGGTCAATTCAAGGTATTATAGGTAATTTTCTGACCTAATATGTAATTATTGCATTTTTCGGAAGGTCTCGGGGCCTTAATTAGCAGGTTAATTAGGGTTAGTTAACTAAGGGGTCTAACAAGCCCTAAAAATCCTAGAAAATTATGAAAGGCTTATGATGTCACTAAGTTTAAATGTTGAAGTTTTCATGTCGTTCTGGGATCTACCCTAGCTCCTAGAAAACTTCTAAGTTCGCTAGACGGGTCCTTAATTATTGTCCTTAAGGTGTCACTACGTTATATGGGTTTAAACTGAAGTTCATACTAACCCTCAAGGTAGTAAATGCATGGAATACATAAACAAAATAAACACGCCATGTCCTTAGATCTAGGAGAGCCTAAACTAAGTGGTGGTGGTGCAATCCTATACATGCAATCTACGAAAGATAAAAAAGAAGTAAAGACACCTAAAGAGATGATTAGTGAATGATTGGGACTCAACCATTCACTAACCCACTCCCCCATGATTGCTCTTCATATCCAGAATCCATATCTAAAATTTCATGAAGCAAGTCTCCCAAGGTTAAGAGATTTAATATATAAGTAGTTTCAAAGTAGTTTAAAAATACTTAAATATATATATATATATACATAAATTTTGGAAATTAAGATAATTAAAAATAGGTTGGATTATAGTGAATAGGTATATGGGCGACTTGCTGACCACTCTCACACGGTATCAAAACGATTTAAAAATAATTTGTATCCTGAAAGTAATTATTATACTAATTGAGTAGATAATAATTAAATAATCAAATAATGCCCCAAAAATAGAAATCTGTCAAAACAGCCAAAATCAGGGGCTGGAAATAGTTTCAAAACACAAAGCTCGCTTTTCTGAAAAGAACGAGGGGTTACAAGTCAAAATCCGACATAGAACGGCGAAGATACGAAATTTGCAAGTTCAAATATGATAAAATAATATTTTAAAATAGTGCAGTTTCACTGTTTTTGAAATTACAGAAAATACAGACAAAATTTTCATCTAAAAATAGTTTTAAAATATGCAGAATTCAGAGTACATCCAAAACAAGGTATTGTGCGCAAAAATCCGACTTGAAACGAGAAATCTACACAATTTCGAAGTTCAAAGACAATAATTGAATAATTTTAAAATAGTACAGCTGGCTGTTTTTAAAATAACTATACACAGACCCAAAATTTTAAATAAAACCAATTCCAGAATGTGCAGAATCCGAATACGCTCAAAACAAGACGTTGTGCGTCAAAATCGGATTAAAAACGAGAAAGATATGGATTTTGGAAGATTTAAAGCAATAAGAAGGATTTTTTTTTATTTTTTATTTTTATTATTGAAATCATTTAAATTGATATTATTTAAAAATAAAGATAGGTATATATATGCTTTTACAAAATTAATTTTGAAATAACATAAATCTCTGAAATTCATCATCATATATATATAAAAATAATAATAATAATAACAATAATAATCCTAATATTAATGATAAGCTAATTTAAAATAATATTAATATTAGAAATAAGATTAAAATTAAAATAATAAATTAGCAATATTAAACTAATAATAATTCATAAAATGAATAGTAAACTAAACATTTAAAACATTACTAATTATAACTAATAACCATAAATAATAATATAAAATAATTATATTAAAATAATGATTTAAGTAATAATAAAAAAAAAAAGGTTTTTTACTGTTTTTAAAATAAATTAAAATATACGGACTATTTTTATAAAAAAAAATTTTTATCATGTAGAGGACGGCGATACGAATCCAACGAGGTATTATGCGCAAAAATCGGAGCAAAAATGAATTTTTGACGAATTTTTTGAAGTTAAAATACTTTTAAAAATAATTTAAAACAATTTAAAACAAAATTTGTCTGCGGGTGACACGTGGCGGCATCTGATAGGGCGCCGCGGTCCGCGCCAATCATTGGCGGCGGCGCAATGATTGCGCCGCCAGCCAATGATTGCGGTAATCATGGCGCAATCACGACCGAGACCACTTATCCACGTCGGCTCGATCCAGAGCCGTTGGATTCGCGCGGTTCGGGTGGGCGTCCGAGATCTCGCCACGTGGCCATCCGAGACGCGGCGTCGTCCGCGCGGTGAGCTCCAGACCGCGAGCGGTCACGATCTGGACCGCTGATCGTGGATCCGACGGCCTAGATACGTCTGGCGCATACAAGGGTTCGGACCGAACCCTAGAACGATAAAATCGCTCGTTCTCGCGATACACTAAACCAAATCAAACGAAACTTTAAACATAGACTAAGGGTATGAAGAGCATCATTGGGGATGTATTTTTATGATTTTATATGCAACGTATAAAATGTTATTTAGATCTAAGTGTTCTAGCTAGGGTTTGCAATATACCTCAATCCACACGGTGGATTCGGAAGATCTTGGTCTCGTTGGACTCGTGGGATCGTCTAGAACAATTCCTCTCTTGAACTCCGACGCCAAAACAGCCTGGATCGGACGGGATTCGCGTAGAGAAGGTTTCACGCTCGGGTTCGCCGGACTTCTCGTCGCCGGCGGCTCGAGCAGGTCGGGATCTGGTCGGGAAAGGTGGAGGAAGGAAGCGGGAGCTCTCACCGAAAATTTGGAGGCCTGAGGTGGTCTCTCCAAAGAGCAAGAGCAAAAAAAAAGATCTTTCCTAAACCTAATTTTTGCTATTTAAAGGCTCTACCCTATCATGAACGGTTGGGATTGAATCCACCGACCATTAGGAGGGAAATTAAAGCTATTTAGGCCGTGGTTTCAATTTGAAATCCAAGGGGATTGAATTCGAGCATTAAATGGGCCTTAATAGGGATTTAAATGAGTCTTAATGGGTCGATTTGACCCATTATGACTTGGATTGACCAAGTCACATGTTGACTTGGTCAACTCAGTCAAATAGGTCCAATGGGGTATTGGGTTTGAGCCATGAATGAGTTTGAATTTGATTTGGACTCAAAAGGGGCTTAATGGGTCAAAATTGACCCATTAAGACTTGGGTTGACCAAGTCAACAGTTGACCTGGTCAACCTAGTCCCTTGGGTCCAAGGAAGTGAGGTCGAGTCAAAAAAGAGGTCAACAGTCACCTACCACTATCATTCTGACATTGATTGTCATACAACAATCTTTCTGACTCCTGTCTCCTGTCAACTATGGCCTTTTTTATCTTTTTTTCAATATTCGTCGCTCGCCAACTACGGTCCTTCCAACCTCCTTCGTTGACTAAGGTTCTTCCAACCTCTATCACCATAAAATGATCTTTCTAACTCATGTCTCCTGTCAACTACGTGTGATATCCCAGGCATCTATAGTGAAAGGATTCGTTGACAGTCTTGATCAACCATCACTTCCTGCTCCCTTGCTCTGACTTGAAATTGTTAAACACATATAATGAGCTTCAAAAAGCCCAGCAGGTCACCAAAAACCTATAACTGAAGTCAAAGTACGGTACTAAAATAATATGCATGTCAATCAGTCAAATCAATAATAGTCACTTGCACATGATCATTGAATCTATGCATATACGAAAATTAGCAATCAATGCATAATCAGTAATCAATACAGAAACAGAAATCAATACATAAACGAAAATCAATGCATAAATAATAAAATCCAAAATCATCAATAGAAGAATCAATAAACAGTAGAAAAATTCATAAAGCTCAATGAACCAGTAGTGCATCAAATCTCTACAGTAGTCGTCTTATTTATAACATCAGTCAAAACAATGTAGCAGAATCATATCAAAACATACACTTACAATTCTAGTTATTCAATATCACTTGCTCTGTAAATCATATGCAATCTAGTAATATATATCACGTGTATAATGTCAGTATAATGAATCAGTAGTAGCAGCGTATGTATCAATATCAGTAACAATCCAATGACGATATGAACAATTATGCTATAACAGTGAAATCGTGTAGTAACAGTAAATCTGTACAGTAACGATAAATCCGCACAGTAACGATAAATCTTCAGTAAATAAGTTCGTACAAATAAATCCGTCAAATCAATATCATATTATTAACATCAATCAATAAATCAATCAATACAGTAAAATCATATTCTATATCACGTGCTCGATAAATCGTAAATCACATGAAATTCAGTTAATATATATTCACTTGTTCGGTGTATCACGTGCCATAAGATCAGTGCAATTAATCAGTAGTATCGGTGAATCAGTAGTATCAGTATCGATATCAGTATCAGTATCGGTAGTATCAATGAATCAATAGTATCAGTGTCCATAATATCAATGAATCAATGTAATTTAGTATCAATGAATTAATGCAATACAAAAATATCGTCTCAGAAATATACCAAAAGTTACACAGTAAAAGTTTTGTCAATACAAAGATATGCACGTTTTTCGATAACGGAAATACAAAACTAAGCAGAAAAATATCAAAACACGAAATTTTCGAAATCAAAAATAGGATTCAGATTCCTTACTGTGAGACGAACAAATCTTCCAACTACGTTGTCGGACAAAAATCGCTCCGCGGCCTCCAAAACCAAGCCTTTTCCTTCCTTTTTCCTTTTCTTTCTCTCTCCTACTTTTTCTCTCTCCTCAAATGATTCAAAATATCTCAATCCAATATATACACATGCAGATCGTCCCGGACGAAGCGTACAGACGAACCAAATTTCGTACTGGAAAGAATTGCTCTTTGGACAAATTTCATCCCGACGGTTCGTACAGGTTCGTACAGACGAACCATACAGATTTTTCACAATTTTCTTCTGTTCGTCCCATACTAAAGTCAGTTCGTACGGATTAACAACACTAAAAAAATGAAAATTTGAGGGGTTTTACACTACGGTCCTTCCGACATCCGTCGCCTACTACGGTCCTTCCGACCTCCATCACCAGACAACGATATTTCTAACCCTTATTTCCTGCCGACTACGATCCTTCTGACCTATGTCACCTACTATGATCCTTCCGACCTCCATCGCCAAACAAAGGTCTTTTTGACATTTGTCTCCTGCTGACTACAGTCCTTCCGACCTCTATCGCCTATTACGGTCTTTCCGACCTCTATCATCAGACAACGGTCTTTCTGACCACAGTCTCTCACCGACTATGTTCCTTTCAACCTCCGTCGCCGATTACGTTCCTTTCGACTACCGCGAATATTTCAATCCATAACAACACTATAAATGTTGTAGATTACACATTATAACTCCTTTAAAAGTTTTTTATATATTTGCTACTTCAGATTAAATATTAATATTTTCAAAATCTTTAGGCCTATTTTACCGCAAATCAAAACAGCCATGCCATTGAAATGAAATAAAATAAAATAAAAAAAGCCTCGCCGGTCGCCGTAACCAAATAAGCCTAAGAGTTGTTTCATTTTGGATGACCGTATTTTCCTCCTTACGTGGTGATTTTATATTGCATTGCGCAATATTCTTTGTTGTTTCTGCGAAGGCAAAAAAAGCCCAGTGATTATTGTTCCACTTGACGAATGCACGTTACGAAGCAAGTAGGAAGCCACGGGGCCGTGAGACAATTCAGAGCACACTCGGTGGGGCCATTGGCGGGTGGGCTATGGGGCCCGCTATCCTAATCTGATTGCTTTCCAGATCCCTCCTTGTCTAGGAACACTGAATCCTCCTCGATCATTGACCCGCCACTGGGACCCATCTGATAAAGTGGTACCCTACGTAAAAGCTACGAATGGGCCCCACCCTCACGGAAAATGCCCGGTTCGGTTAAGAGTCGTATTTAACTACCCAGGAGGCATAATTAATGGCGTATTACAAACTTGGCTCGCACGTTCCTCTTTGCACATTTTTCACATGACCCTAATCATTAACCGAGCGTTAAATGAGACATTAAAATGGATAAAGGGTGTAAAAAAGGCATTTTCTATAGTGTTTAACTTTGAGGCTTACATGATCGGACTTAAACTAGGATTTTTATTTGGTCCGGTGCAAGGAGCTAGAGGAAGGTTCGGTTTTGCCTAAAAAAGTACAAATACCGAGTTTTTTGAAAAAATACCGAGTTTTTCAAAGAAAAACTCGGTATTTGCACTTTTTGACCTATTTTTGCCTAAAACCGAACCTTCCTCTACATCCAGTGAAAGGACCTAATAATTGCTCCTTAAACTAAGGCTTTCTTTGCGACGTCTTCGAAATATTTTTACTAAAAAACATCTTTATAAAACATAATAAAGCCGTCTCAAATGAAGTCTAAAGCATCATTTGGGATGATTTTCTTACTGCTTCTTAAAATAATTTTTTAGTATAAATTTTTATACTAAAAAGTTGTTTTAAGAAGCAGCAAGAAAGCCACCCCAAACAAAACCTAAGATTTCGTTTATAACAATTTTCTTAATGTTTTATTTTTTTTTAATAATAATCGTAATTTATGTTTGATCATTACTTTTTAAAAAAATTTGTATTATAAAGCTCTTTTCTAACTTTAAAAATTTATTTTCTATACAATTATTTTATTAAAAATAGGTTAAGGCTTCATTTGGGATTACTTTTTTATTACTTCTTAAAACAAATTTATAGTACAAAAATTAAATTTTTTGTAATTTTAGTTTAAAGAAGCAATAAAATTTATACATGATATAGTTTTTTTTAGACATTAAAAATTTTTAAATAAAGTGATTTCTTATATAATACAAATTTGATCAAAATAAGCGAAATTGAAATCCTCGTCTTATTTATCTAGCTCATGTCTCACCCCATCAACCAGACCCCTATGCACCCATCTCTGCCTATGTTGCCCATCTTCTCCCATCTCCAATGGCCACTCAAGCTTACATCACCATCTTTATAGCCCTCCAATCTTGCTTCCCATGGCCACAAAATGTAGAAATTATCGTGCCATTTTAGTGTCATATATGGAGAAGTATGTTGATGATGTTGTGAGAGATTTGATCATCCAGAATTTTCCCTCTTTAATTAATGGTCAAGGGACTTAACTTTACAGGAATTTTTTTTTTTTTTTTTGAGGCTAAAAGCATAAAAGAGTACTTTTTAATAAAATTTGTATAAATTTGCATTTGTATCGGGATGAAGAGTCATCACAGAGTTTTCAAAGTACATTTGATATATCTCAAAAAAAATTTCACCTAATTGGCACAAATCTTAATGCACTATTTATTTTTGTTGCGTCCACGAGTATTCGCGGCGATAGAGAAATATCATATTTAACGTCTTAGCGTTGTACGAAAATCCGGCACGCAATCAGATAAGGAGAGAGGGTCTAGCATTTATGAGACACCAAGATTTTTACTTGAAAAATCCCTGAAAAAAGGGGGAAAAACCACGGGGCCTAGCTCAGTTTGAACGAATACACTAGTAATTGCAGTCGATTACAAATGAGGGCCTTCCTTGGGAGAAGGCCTTAGCTTGATGTACATCTTATAGAGTACATTACATGACATAAATACAAAGAGTTACTATTGACATATTCGTTTGGTCGGGAGGACCGTAGTCGGCGGGCGACGGAGGTCGAAGGGCTTGTAGTCGGTGGGTGACGTAAGTCAGGAGGATCGTAGTCGGCTGGCGACGGAGGTCGAAAGGACTGTAGTCGGCGGGCGACGGAGGTCGGAAAGACAGTAGTCTGACGACGAAGATCAGAAGGACAGCGTTAGGTAGAAGTCCAACAATGGAAAGAAATCCATCTTCGCGTAGACGTCCAGTGAAGTCCGATAACCGGTAGAAGTTCGGCGTGGGGTAGAAACTTGGCGAAGAGTGAAGGTCCGACGTCTGTTGGTGGCAGAGGAGAACTCCGGCTTCACTTGGGCGGAGTTTCGGCGTCAGGAGGGAACTCTGTTGCAAATTGAGAAGAATTTCAGCATCACGTGGAAGTTGGGCAGAGTTCCTGCGTTCTCCCGAATATCATGCAGAATCCCGGCTTGTTCGGGCAGCAGGATGAACTCCGGCGTGGGTCGAGGAGGAGAGGATTCTCCCTTTCCCCTTTTTCTTCTTCTTTCCTTCTTCTTCTTTCCTTCTTCTTCTTTCTCTTCACTTGAGCCCCTCTTGTGAAGAACGAGGGCTCTATTTATAGTTTTTCTGGAGTGGCATGGCTTTTAAATATGTGTGAGATCAGGGCCGAACAGGGAGTGGTTGAATGGACGGCTGATATTGAATCCTTTGATCATACATTGTTCGTGAGCCATTTGAAGGCCTTAGTGATGTCGGAATCCAGCGATCTTGGGCTCGTTGGATTCTTCTCGTCGATCCGTTCGATTCGTGTATAAGCTCGTTAAAATTGAAGACTGTTTGATAACTCAAATTGTGGTTTGAACCTTCCAACAGAGCTTCGGGTCCTTGATTCGGACTCATTTGGGCTCGGATTGGGTTGATCTTGGTGTCGTTGGGTTTGTATTTCCGAGACGCTCAGTTTGACTATAAGGTCGCTGAAATCGGAGTTCAGGTACTCCCGAAATTAATTTTTGAAGTTTCCAACTAGCTTTTGCCTCGAGATTCGTGCCCGATCAAACTAATTTTGTGATGCCGTATCAGTTTTAAAAAGAATAAATTAAATTCAAAATGGTTTGTATTTGAATTTAAATAGGCTTAATAGTTAAAATAAGTGTCTTGACTAGACGAATTTAATGACACAAAAACTGATGATCTAAGTCCAAATGAGTCAAAATCAAATACTTGAAACAAAATTAGGATCTTTGATTGAAGAATTGGATGATTTTCTACAAATTTTGTATACTTGAACTCAAAACAGGCTGCTCAACGAGACCATTCTTAAAAAAAAAAAAACTTCCCCAACAATTTTATCAATTCAAAGCTCTAATGCAAGTAAATATGTGTCATCTAAATATATGCAACTTTGACGTTCTTTATCGAATTGTATGAAAGATCTTTATGCAACTATAGGTGTAACTTTAAATCTCTACAAAAGTTAATGTTTATGCACAAAATAACAAAATCATTATGTTTATTACTTCATTATTATTGTGTGCTGGAATAATTTGGCTATGGTAAGAGTAAGTTTTTTACCATGGTATTGCACAAAAAATGTGCACACACATAAACAAAAAGAGTTTGAAGCTCACTGGTGATGCAAAAAATTTTAGATGAAAAGCTTTTCCGTGAGAGCAGTGAAAATTGTTGGAGACATTAATGACTAATGTGTGTCAAGGTTGGTCATTGGTTAACAAAAGCAATAGATGATAATGATAAAAAAACAATCAACTTTGGCATCAATTGATGGCCTATGATAACAATCAAGCCATGGTGTGCTTCAATGTCAATAGACCAACAAAATATTAGGATTCTTCAAATTCAAGAACTATGTTCATCGAAAAGTTATCCTTTCATGAGTAGATTGAAGGCATATTTATATATTTTTTGTTGAGTTGTTTTGATTGTTTTTGTCAAAATCCTCAATACGACATCAGACAACCTAAAATAATCACCCTTAAACATTTAATCATTTTTAAACTTTTTTTTATAACATCAAAATTGAGTGATCATATGATTACTAGATTTGTCTTGTCTAGATGCATGTTTCAACTATAATAGGATTTCATATGATCTTGATATTGATTCTAGCGGTTTTTAATTTGAAAATCCTAAAAGTTTGAGATATGGAAGTAGTTCAAAGACTTATGTTGTTATTTTATCATCCAAAGAATCTTCTAAAATATACCTTAATATTTTTTTTTAACTCTTACTACAATTTGATGAAACAATAAAAAGAAAATCATTTACCATTTACATCTTAGCCCATCATTTCTTTTCCAGAACACTCGTTCAATGTAAATACTTTGATGCAAAGCATAGAGTGAAACAATGAATGACTAAAACTAGAGGATCCTCTAAACCCTATTATCTACAATACATTCACAATCTTAGTATTACGCTCGTGTCTAAAATCCTCACCGAAGAAAACAACCCTTCATGGAGTTGTGCTAAGATAATATCCCTCTCTATCAGGGGCAGCGCCAGCTTTAATGTTCGGGGGGGGGGGGGGGAAGTGTAAAGATTTTTTCTTTTCATATATATATCATTTGTGACTAATGATTATTTGTACTTGAATACATAATACATACATTTTAAAAATATCATCAATATCTTATATAATGACAATTATTTTTAAACAAAAATTAGGTTACACCTCTACACAATGTGTTGGGGGTCTAAGGGGGCAGCACCCCTTGACGGGGTTCGACCTGCCCGGTCATATTGCGGGGTCAAGGGGCAGCGCCCCTGCGAGGGTTTAAGGGGGCAGCGCCCCCGGAACAAATTTTGATTTTGAGTATATTTTTGGATTCTCATTACTATATATTTCTCTTTGTATTTGTTTCATCATTCCTTAAAAATAACTCCTCTACACAATGTGTTTAATTATGCTAGAGGCAATTGCCTAAAATCCCTTGCAATAACCTCTCTACACAATGTGCATAATTCTTCGAAGGAGCAATCGTTTGAAGATCATAATATTTTCATTTTTTAGTGTGGGGGGGGGGGGGGGGGGGGGGGGGGGGGGTTCCACCCTGCTCTCTACAAAGAGTAAGTTAGGCTTTATTGATGATTCTATAACAAAACATGAAGCCGACTATATTCTCGTCAGCTTTTGGGCAACAAATAACCGCATGTAATCACTTGAATCTTGATTTCCGTTTCCAAGGAAATTACATCTAACATAACTTACATGGAGAAAGCATTAGGAGTTTTGTTGACCTAAGGGATCAATTTCGAATAACCTAATGGGCCCAATATTTTCAATTATGGCTAAAACTTGTCAATATCCGATAAGAACATAATAATAATTATGGCTAAAACTTATCAATTAAGTGGGTTTATATTTTTTTAATAGAATAATAATATAATAATATTATTATAATTAATTTTTAGTATAAAATTTATATAAATACTTTTAGGGATTCAAAAAGTTATAAAAAAATATTCATAAAATTACGCATTTTATTTAAAAAATTATGGTGACATTGGTTTGCAAAACGGACATCTGACGATCACAAAACCCCCACTTGTATAACCCAAAAAATTATGAAAAAATTGGAGAAAATAAAAACACAATAATATATATGTTACAACGAAGACAGTTTGTGATTTGTACTAATAATGATTCATAAATAAATTTTTTACTGATGTAGGTAAAAATATATTTTTCAAAATTTTGAGTTATAATAGGTTCGGGTTTTTAATCTATAAGGGGATGGAGGAGAACTCAACCCTTCTTGAAGAGAAAAAAATCATCTCTAAGGGTGAGGAGTTCCATCAATCCTTTGAGCGACTAGGCTTTCTTTATGACGGATAGCAAGCTAACATATTTAAGTTTTTAACCAACAGAGTAGCCAACCAACAAACGAGAGGTCCTAATCTTGCGGACCTTTCAACAATTTCAACCGCTGAGAAAATAATTTTGATAAGAGGAGAGACAAATGACAGAGAGAAGTCATTGGATGCAGGATCTCTATTAGTGAGGTTCGATCACCATTTTAATCCAAGAGGAGCCTTGGAAGGGCTCAAGGGGGCACCAGAAAGTGGAGAAAATGTTAAATCCTTCTTATATTTCCACTACCAAACACTTAGGTCTTAAACAATTAACTAAAAGCTTAAATATGACGTTAGAACTATTTAAATAAATAAGGACGAAGCCGATAGAATATACTGACATTCACAAATCACAATACGTCTACCCTTCCAAAGTTAAAACCCATATGAAGTACGGCTTCTTTTTTTTTATTATTATTGAAAAATAAGCGCCACATTTAATAACAGAACAACAATGTGAAATTAAAAAAAAAAAAACCAAGTGTCAACGTTTATTTTCCACCACTAGCATTAATTTCTTATAGCAAGTTGCAGAACAAATAAACAATTATTGACGCAGATGGCAATTTTCTGCCAGATAGAGATAGGCCTTCTTCTTCCAGATTTTCAAATTCAGATATTTTGGAACAATTAATTGCTAGGAAGTGCAGTATCAAACCTAATTTGCTGAGACGTCTAGAAATTGTCTACAGTGACCAACTTAATAATTAGATTCATTAATGAATAATAAAGTTTGGGCATATAGAGAAAGCTGTTAAGAAAATTGGATTATGAATCATATAACTGTCATATATATATATATATATATATATATAAGTTATCATAAAAATGAATGATCTAAGGAATAGCATCTTTAGGATGACTTATGACGTCCTATTTGGACGTAGTTTGTATTAATTGATGCGTATTTGATTGATGGGGGATCATCAATAAGGTGTGCATTATGATAGGTGGGCAGATTTTTATTTATTGCGCGCAAAAAAGAAAAAAATTTATAGATTTTCTTAAATAAAAGTGGTAAATCCCAAATAGAGATTTTAGCATGGGAGGATTAACATTTAAAAACTATTTTGATAGGTATTTTTAGAATATAGCATTTTTCATCAGAAAATTAAAAAAAAAAAACTTCAGTGATGTATGTTAGTGATTATTCATACCTCATAAAAAATAAAATAGAGCATACACAAATTTTTGATACAAATATGATTTAGATTTGATGATCATGCAAACTCTAATTTCAACAAACCTATAATCAAATTAAAGGTCTCGAAGAGACGAACCCAACGCCCTATGACTACGGTCCTTCCGACCACCATCGCTCGACTATGGTCATTCCGACCTCCGTCGTCCGCCGACTATGATCATTCCAACCACCGTCCCCCGACTACAGTCCTTCTGACCACTATTGCATGACTACCATCCTTCTGACTACTGTTGCCCGATTATGATTTTTCTAACCACCATCACCTGATTACGATCCTTCCAATCTTCTTTGCCTGCCAATTATGATCTCTCTGACCACTGTTGCCCACCAACTATGATCCCTGTGACCTTTGTCGCTTGCCAACTTCCATCCCTCTAACCATCTGCGCTCGCCAACTATTGTACTACTGACCAAACGAGCATGCCAACATGATCTTGAAAATAATTCTTATATCATTGGATTTTTCTCAACTCTCATATTGTAATACACTCTATATGATGTATATTTGCTACATTGAGATAAGACCCTCCCCTCGAGGAAGGACGTCATTTATAATCAACTAAAAATGCTAATATAATAATTTTTAACTGAATCAGACCCCGTGGTTTTTCTCATTTTCTAGATTTTCCACATAAAAATGTTCGCGTCACTTATTACTTTTGCCCACTCTCTCTCTTATATGTGTGTGCTGAATTTTCGTTCAAAGCTATGACACTAAATTATACATCTCTCTTCCACTACTAATATTCCAAGACGCAAGAATTATATATTTGTCTCTTTCTTAGAATTCGATCACTTGCTTAAGAGCAATAAGCCATTAATTAAACTAATCATTTGTGATTAAGTAATGGTTGATTGTTTATATAAAAGGATGTATATATTTAATCTTATTAACATATGTTTATGATACAATGTTAAATTGCATTTGTAGGATATTTCTTGATCGTTTAATATATCAATCTACTAGAGAATTCTTATAAAAACTACAATTTCTAGAAATCCAATGTTTTCTTACACTTTTTTTTTTTTTTGGCAAAGAATTTCCCAATTAATTTAAGATATGGTAAGTTTATTCTTAGGATTTGATTTGGCAACCAAGTGCTATACTAGTTGAAATTTTCACAAATTTTTTTTTTTTTTAAATTGCCAACCAACAAAATTAGCATAGCCTAAATTTAAGCTAGAAGATAAAAACTATCAAATATCATGCTAACAACCAAATAAATAAATAAATATCTAAGTTAAGTTGAGCACTTGATCGACAAACAAAATCCCCAAAGAATAAAGGCTTAATCCTTCCTCTAAAAACTTTCTTAATGCACCAACAACTCCTCTCTATAAATGAAAAAAGTATTATGTACAGTCACCGGACAGTCCAGATACGAATCATAATGCGCGAACATTACTCTTCATAATTCGTCTTTGAATGTCCTTTGATAACCGCACAGAAAAAACTTCTCTTATAAATGACTCGTAGTTCTTTGATATCAAATAATATAATGATATCATTAAATAAACATTTAGCTTAAAAATAAAAGTAATAGAAAAAAAGTATTACTTATATTCCTCGTGTATTTTTAAATTAAAATACAAAAAAACCCACGTGCTCTTCATCCGGAAACTTCAAGGAACCAGTTCAACTTGCCTCAAACCTTTCCAGCCTCCCGGCTATATAAAGTTATAAACCATTTCACCCCACTTCACCTTCCAAACTTCGCTTCGACTCTCATACCCCAGCTCCATACCCTCACCGGAGGTGAGCACAATCCCAACCCAGAGATGCACAGCCTCGACTCCATCCGGCGCCACCTCCTTGACGATTCAGAGATGTCTTCCTCCGGGGTAACAGCAACTCCCCAGCCCCTCTACAACCGGAGCTCCAGCTTTGGCCGACTAGTCGCCGATCACTGGATGGAGGTCCCCTTCCGCCCGGACGACTCCGACGACATGGTTATCTACCTCACCCTCCACGACGCCTTTAGGGACGGATGGCTTCCCGAAGGCGGCAGCGCAGCAGCCTCCGTTCTTCCGCCTCTGGTGAAGCCCGATTCGCCGGATATAGGGGTGCCGGCGAAGGGCAAACACTATCGAGGAGTGAGACAGCGGCCGTGGGGGAAGTTTGCAGCGGAGATTAGGGATCCGGCGAAGAATGGAGCTAGAGTTTGGTTGGGGACATTCGAGACTGCGGAGGAAGCCGCGCTCGCATACGATCGCGCCGCATATAGGATGCGCGGTTCCCGCGCGCTTCTCAACTTTCCGCTACGGATCAGCGAGGAGGCTGATTTATCGCCGGCGTCGGGAAAGCGGGTTAAGCCGGAGCCCTCATCGCCGTCGTTGTCCTCTTCGTCTTCGTCGCTTATTTCCCAATCTGAGGGATCGACTAAGAGGAGGAAGAGAGGAGACGCGGCGGCGAGGATGGAGCCTGCTTCGCCGGCGGCTGTGTCGTCGTCTCCGTCTGCGGCGCCCTTACAGTTGCCGGCTCAGGCGCAGGCCGGTCTGGGGTTTGGGATTAGGCCGGTCGAGTTCCAGGGAGGAGCAGTGGAAAACCTTACACATGTCGGGCAGCTGCTGGTTAGCTGAAGTGGAGTTGTGTGGGTTTGGGATCGAAGGTGAACGCCTACCCAGTTTTGGAGAACTGTAAATGATTGAAAGTTTAGGGGACAATAAGTAAAATATGGATGGGCAATGCCATTGGACAAAAAAAAAAAAAAATATTTTTTTTTATGAGGAAGTACTATCTTTAGTCCAGTGAAAATTCCGGTCGATCTAGCATGTAATCTACACCAATTTACACGGGCCAATACTTAAGACTTTCACTGCTTGTCAAGCGATTCAAACCAGGGACCTGAGCTTTACCCAACCGGCTCTTCACCACCCAGACAAACAGCGGTGGGTCCATTGGACAATCTTTGATGCATTTTAAGGATTGGGTGAGGTTGATTTGTGAATTTGGAATTGGGAGTGTACAAAGATATTTCTATATGAGTCTTTTCTATTCTTTAATTAAACTCAACATGAGATTTTTATCAAAAGATAAGGAATAAATAAATGATGATAAAATAAGAAAAAAATTTATAAAATGTGTGCCAATGATAAAAAAATTAAAAATTATTACTTTTCATGAGAAAAATGATTATGAAAAATTAGTATGATTTTTTCATAAATAACCCAAAAATATATTCTTACTATCTCTAAGTAGCAGAAAACCAGAACAAAACGGCCACCTCCACTCAGTAAAATGTTTCTTCAAAAAAAAAAATCAATCTAAAAATGTAAGAGGAATAAATGGTGATACAAGATCAGTGACTATAGAAATCTCATCAAGGATATCAACATTATACCAAAAAAGTATTATTATTTCACACAAACTTACAAGGAAACTGATCACAGGTTGGTTTTGGTAATTGTTGATCCGTAAACCACCAGTAATCGTCTAAGATCATATTCCACGGTAGCGGCTTCATGTTAATTTGAAGCCTCTCTTAATCGGGGAGAATGACGTAAAGCATATGTTCTATTTAATAAGCCAAACCTTTAACTTTTAAATTCCTATTACCAGGAGGTTTCTTTACAGCCAACTGACCCTCTTCCAAGCAGTAAACACTATAGAATCCCCTCCCAAGAAGGGAAAATTATTATGTCCGGTGTCCGGATTCGTCTGAACACCAATCCAGATGTGCCACGTCGCCCAGATACACTCGGGGCCTAGTGTATTCGGATGATGTGACGTGTCTGGATTGATGTCCGGACAGTCCGGTGACCGGATGTAATAATTCGCCCCCAAGAAGAGCCTGTAACTACTGTTCTTCTCACTGACAATCAAGAAACAATTGTCTATCCATTCCAGCAACCAAGAATAGCATAATTCATGATTCTTAGCCCAAATTCAGCAATCAAAATTCATCTTGGCTGCAAATTTATCCTCAAGACAACTATCTTGATTAGTTCTATTTTTTTTTTTTTTACATGTCTTGGTTATCTTGTAGACTTGCAATTAATAAATTATAAATTACTTTTTTTCTTTTCCTATTTTTTGCTCATATATCTGGTGTCACTAGTAAGTGATACGAATATTATGTAATAACTTAATAATTATGAAAATTATTTTAACATGAAAATTTGAAAAATTCCAAATTTCTTAAATGGAGTGCCACAACGCTGTGCTTTTGAGAGCAGCAGTGCTAGGACGAGGGAAAGCAACGCTAGAATTCGACACGATAGCGCTAAGTTTTATATTCTACAGTAACTCTAAATTAGGCATGCATCGTTGGTGTATCGAGCTCATAGCGTTGCGGTGCTAGTAAATGAATTATAATTATTTATATAACTTATCTCCACTCAGCCATTCCTAAAGAAAATAGAAAGAAGGCTTCTTGGATTTATTTTGTTCGTCGCTCTAATTACGAAAAGTCTTTTAATCGTGATAGGTAATCCGAATTCGACTTTTATTTTCAATTATTTTGATTTCTTAAATTTATCTATTTTAAAAGTAATTAAAATGCATTATCTCTCATTTTAATGATTTTTTAAC
Source organism: Dendrobium huoshanense (assembly GCA_016618105.1). NCBI lineage: Eukaryota > Viridiplantae > Streptophyta > Magnoliopsida > Asparagales > Orchidaceae > Dendrobium > Dendrobium huoshanense. Next base: position 19,728,432 of record CM028356.1, on the reverse strand, counting down.
ATTTAACTTTTGATATGTGATAAATATCATTCTCCTGAGTATTTTAATAGGTGATAATAAAATTTCACTGGGTGATTTTAGTTTTTTACTATTTTAACTAAAATAAGTAGTATAATATTAACTAAAAATTAACTAAAACTGACCATTCTTCATTAACTAAAAATTAACCCACTTGTGTGTAATAAGCCTAAACTAAAAAATATCTCACCAAAAGGTCGAGGATAGACTCAGACATTAAGAATAGAATATAATAATTCAAGTGTTGTCCAACAACAATAGTTATGATATATAAATAAGCATTTCATAAGAAATGTAAAGGTTATTGGGTTACACAAAGATTATGTAAATTAGCGATAGTAGAATGATAAATCATTGCCCATCACCCGATGATATCAAAAAAAGGAGAAGTAAAATGCCTGTAATGTCTAAAAGACGGCAATTCAAACAACTTCCAATAGAAATCACACACATTATCTAACAAAGTGCATAATAGCCATTCTAAGCATAAGAATGAGCGTGCATCTAAATTCAACAAAAGGACATATTATAGAAATTAAATTCCATAAGGAAGAGTAAAAACTATAAGTACAATGCCCATCAACAAAATGAATCAATCACAACATATAAAAAATTATGAAGAAATAGAGCAAAAAAGCAACATATAAACATTCTAACATTAAAAAGTTTAGCTAAGAGAAGAGACAATAACTGGTTGCCAAAAGACAATCCATTAGAGAATAATTCCCCCATAATATCACAACAACACAAATATATCATTTTAGCACCAAGCAAAATAATGATAGCACCAAGCAAAATAATGATATATATATATATATATATATATATATATATATATATATATAGGCAATATCATCCATTCTTAAAAAATTTCTTAATTTCATATGCCGAAGTGTATTTAATAGTCCAACATTACAATTTTGAGCAATCAAACTTCTTACTTTGGTAGTAATGCACCTCAAGCTCTCAGATTCTCCTCTGAAGAATCAATTATTTCTCTCTCCAAATGCAATAAAGCACAATAGAGATGATAAGAATATTAAAAATCCTTATCTCATTTGAACCAAATTTAGAAGAAAAGGAGAGAACTTGGGGTAATTTTGGTGCATTTGTAATTGATTACATAGGAATAAGTTTTTTGATTAACCACATAGAAATGAAACATCCAAAAAATAGGCGAGCATGATATTCAATTGAGTTCATCCAAAGGGAGCAACTGTTTCGAATATTCAGTCCTCCAGCTCACAACTTATCAACAATTTTAAGCTTTTTATTAAACATCATTCAATAAAAGATAGAATATTTAATAAAGCGACTTTTAATTAAATTATAAATATACCAATCCACATATGGGTTATTAATAAACATACATTTTATAAGCTTTCTTTAAACTTTTTCCCCATTCCAAGTTATAATGTATGACCCTCTCATGATAGGGATATTGATTATAGCATTAAAACATCATATGTTAGCTATTTTTAGAATTACTTATAGATCCCATTGAGCATTTAAGATGATTGAGCTAAGAATAGTTAACGATAGAAAAGCATTCATTGCCCACTATATCAAGCAAAGAGTTTCCTTCATACCAAAGGTCCAAGTAAAGAGAATGCATAGTATTATCACCAACTGAGTGCTTGAAGTTACTGTTAAATTAGAGACTTTTTGTTTGTGAGGAGAGTATAAAGAGCCATATGTGTTTGCATACCAGTTGAATAGAAGAGATTAGGAGTTATACAACCTCCAAATAATCTTAGTTATGCATACCACATTTAGGTTTGAGATAGAATCAAAGTTAAGGGCACCCTTTGCTTTTGACTTGGTGGTATTACTCCAAGAGATGATATATATGTTTGACTATAAGCACATAAGATTTGAATATTATTTGGATATCCAATTAATGTCCTGAAATTTTTAAATATGTTTTAGGGTTCATGTGGACTCATATTGGATCATTTGTGTTGTTGATGAATTTGTTTCATTGAGACATTCAATTTGACTACAAGTTTGTTAAAATTGGAATTCCAATGATTCTAAATTAAATTCTAAAGCTTCTAATCTAAATATTATCTCGAGATTCATGACGATCAAGTGAATTTTTTAGAGGCGTATTATTATTTTCCTTTCTATTTTTGATGTCAAAGCTTATGTCATCCGTATAAATTTATAAACTTTTTGATAAATTTAGTGGTGCAAAGTTATAATTTTAAAACATTATAAGTCATGATCACTCACTAGACATAAATGTAGACCTCTCCTCTGGAGGAAGTCTCAACAAAGACAAACATTTTGATGAGACAAATCTAAGAATATCAAATATATCTTGATTTGGGTCTAAATTGTCTAAAATGATCTACAAATTTTGTATATGCTTATAATCAAAATAGACAACTTAATTAACAAGTGGAATCATGTGTGTCAAAGGTCACTCAATTTAGTATTATTAAGCTATTTAAATGTAGAACTTGCATGACCAAAGGAATACATATGGGTAATCTAATGGAGTATTTAAGGATTTTGGCTAAATTAATAAAAAAATATGTCCAAGAAAATTATAAATAGAATCTTATTTTACACATAAAAGGGACATGAAGTTAGAGAGAGCTTACATATTTAAAGAATCACAAAGCTCCACTTAATAATCAACTTCAGTGATCACCATTAACAATGGTACATTGTCGCCCAAACACAATTTACTAATTGATGTCAATACTACTGTCACTAACTACTGTCTCCCAATGTCGGCTTTTGTCATTGCCCAATGCCCATCTCTTAATCAGAACATCCCAACTCCTTCAACCAATGTCGGTGACAATTATCAACCAAATGTCTTAACTAGCTATGAAGTAACATTAACGTCTCTATCATCCCTTATTGTTTCTCCAACATCTCTACTACTCTCACAAGAGACCAAGTTAGCAATCTAGACATTATAGCCTTCTCTAATTAGAGTGAATGATGAACTTATATAATTTTCATCTACATAGTTAATTATTTCAATTAGGTTAAAACTATTGCATATCTTGTGAGGTTCACTTATTTATTTATTTACATATCTTTATACAATACTATAATAAAAATAATTACTTTAAAGGCATATAAATTTTGAACGCATAATCATTTTCCATACAAGAAATCTTATTATAGAAACTCAACTATCTTAACCAACTATTTTACTTACAACAAGTAAAAAAAGGATGCCTTAAACATGCTTTCCATCAGGGTTTTAAAAATTGGGCTGGACCAGTTCAACCAACAAACCATTCTCGATTCCCTTGACCCAACCAATTGAATTTTTAAATTATGTAAGTAATTAAATAAATTAATTTAATACATTAATGATTAAGAATAAAATATTAAGTAATATTTGCAATTTAATAAATTAATTTATATTTAAAATGCTTAATTTTTAAATTAAAAAAAAATCAAACTAAGCATTTCGTATGGCTCAATCACTCCATGTGAATTCTTACCCTATTCAAACTCAAAAGGTAATATAAAATGTAAACATTATCAAGAGAAAGTTCACTAAATGATGTGGGACTAAATAAATTGAAGTTCTTACTTCTTAAGTTTACAACATATACTATATATTATAAAATAAAATTTTAAATAATTTTTTATGATGCAAACAACATTTATTTTTAATTAATAATTTTAAATATATTATATAATTCATTTATTATTTATGTACTATAAAAATTAATTAATTAATTAATTATTAGTAATAAATTATCTAATTTTAATAATGTATAAATATAAATTTATATTATGAATTTAATATATAATTTATATGCGTAAATTATATATAAACAAATTAATAATGTAAATTATAATAATTTATATTAAATTTATCAGTTTATATGTAAGCTAATTTTTTCTTAAATTTGAATTAAATTTAAAGATTAAATATATTTAAATTTAAAATTACATAAAATATTATTAATGTGTGAATTCATTTTATTTTTATTCAAAAATTATATTATTATATAATTATTCTATCATTTAAATTTTATTTAAATAAGTTTAATTTTTATTACATCATTTTCTTGTGCACCAATTCAACATAATAAATTTGAACTCTGAACATCTCAATCTTCTGGTTCTATATTCGGTGAGATTTTTACAATATATATATATATATATATATATACATTGGCGGAGGGAGGGGGGAAAAATTCCTGCTAGGCTTATAGTATGCAAGGCTAAGTATAATAAATGTTTCTTATATTTTAAAGCTAATATTTTTATTATTTTTTAATTTCTTTACATAAGTAATTTCATGCTATTTAAATATAATAAAAATTCACATGTTAGTTTTTTAAATATGATAAAAAAATCATGTATTTTTATGTTATATAACTTTAATAAATATTATATAATTAGAATTTATTAGGGACAATTTTTTGACTGATTTGCTATTAAGATAGTAATCAATTTTTTTTTCTATTATTTTCTAGTTATTTTTCAAATGTTTTTTTATAGAGTAAGTTTTTTTTACTATCAAAGTAGCTAAATTAATTTTTTTATGCTACCAAATTTTTTTTTTAAGTTGTTTATTTTTTATATTTAATATTCAACCTTCTTAAATAATAATTTAAAAAAAAATAAAATTGTCTATGTTTATATCATTGTTTTGAAGACCGGACCGGACCGGCCGGTTCGACCGGTTCAACCGTGAACCGGTCTTACAGCCGGTTCGGTCCTATCTAAGAACCGGGCTAACAACAAACCGGCCAAAACCTGCTTGAACCGCCCGACCGTTGAACCGGTCCGTTTTTTAAGAACCGGCCGGTTCAACTAATAATATATTTAAATATTTTATTTTTATATAAAATGTTTAATTAATATTAAATTAATTTAAATATCATATATCTTATTTCATAATATGATTCAAAAATTTTATTATATAGTAAATTAAATATAAGTAACCAAGCTCACATGATGCCATAATACCATGAAAGCTCTTAAAGCACAAGTACAAGGAAAGGTATATAAACAACACAACTTATAATTCCTAAGTGATGTGGGACTAAAGAACTAGTTGTTTTTTGTTTCAACATTCAACAATGTGCATTATATTTGTTTGAATGAGAACTTGTTGAAAATTTTTTTTGTAGAATATTTAAATAAAAAATAATCATTATAATTTTTAAACTTCTTAAATTTATTATTAATTATATTTTTATAATTATTTAAATAAAAATAATTATTTATCATTTTTCTAAAACATTTTCTAAATGCTAAATTAAACGATAGAAAAATAAAAATCTTAAAAAATAATATTGTAAGACTTTATAAATATAGTTTTATAATGTAAAATTTATATATAATTTATATATGTAAATTATGCATAAATATATAACATAAAGCAATCATGTATATCAAATAAATATATTTATATATAAACTAAATTTTTATTAAATATAAATTAAAATAAAAAATTGAATATATTTATATTTAAATTTAAAATTAGTAATTATTTATATTTAAATATATAGCATACATATAATAATTATTTATATTTAATTTTAAAATTATGTAATATATTATATATGTATGAATTTTATTTATTTTTTAGTCTAAAAATTCTTAGAATTATAAAAATTTTATGAATAAATTGTCATTATTATTATGTTAATTTTATTACTTTTAATTATATTCTTATTTATTATGTCATCCGGTTCGACCCCGATTCGACCGGTCGAACCGGTCGAACCATGAACCTCTCATTCTTCCGATTCATTGTCCGGTCCGATTTTCACAACCTTGATTTATATAACGATATGCATTTAAATATTCCATGCTGTAAGTATCATGAATGAATCAATATGTTTGCATAAAATGATATACTAATAATATTTTAATAATTCCCGCACCCACATGCTTTATAGTTTATTCCGTTACCGCCCAAATGACATGACTGTTTCTTTTTTGTATTTTTTTTTTATTTTAGAGCATTTTTAAATAAAATTAAATATTTTTTTTCTTTTTTTCCTGACAAGCCGGTGACGGCAGCTAGGGTGGGCCTGGAAAAATTATTGCGTCCTCCCATCACGTGCGCTTACTCTTGACCGCGCGGCCCGATGACCCGACCCGTAATGGACCCGGGAGTTTGCGTAGCTCGGTATTACTAGGTATTGATCGATGATGCTCGACAAAAAACGAAAAATACTATTATGTGAACACCAATACTGAGAAATACCGAGCAATACCGAGTTTTTTTAGGTATTACTCGGTATTGCTCGGTATTGGTCTTCATAGAGCAATACCGAGCAAATACCGAGTAATACCTAGTAATACCGAGCAATACGCGAACATAGTAATCCCAGATTCGGTCCGAGTTGGGTCGTCGGGCCGCGCGGTAAAAAATAAGTGCACGTGACGATATATCATAGGCTACCTGATGTAGCTCTACGTCAGGTGGGAGGACGCAATAATTTTTTGGCGTCGGTGCTCTGCCTTTCCTCATATAAAATTGAAGGCACTGCCAATATACTAATGTCATAACTCTTGATAATTAGTTCTAATCGTTATCTTAACGACATTAATTATGCATTTAATGACTAGGATTACGTATGATAATATTTTCATGCTTTTTTTTTAAAGCTTGAATTTCAAATTATTTTAGATTTCTTACATGCCATCACAAAATTTGGCAATTCTTTCATTTGTTTCATAGTTACTTTGTAATTAACGTGATTTATAACTAAAAATATAAAAATATATTAATTTTAATATAAGTATATAACTATGTATTTATGACTGGCATTGACCTTATGAGTAAAAAAAAAAAGCTAAAATTGCTTAATTATATAATTATTTAATTTGCAAAATAGACAGCAATCCTTATCCTTAGGAATTAAAAATAAAATAAAATATAAAATAAAAATGACAAGGGAATCTTGGTTACCTGGAGCTTCCAAAGTCTGTCCAAATCTTAAATTGCCAATTGGTCCACACGAACAGATCTAATGGTGAAAAAATATATGCCCTGCTTCTAGAATGGCATCGGACTTTCGAGTTGAGCAAGTTGCAATATTTTTCTTTCTTTTACATTTATATGAAATCAGCCAAAAAGTATATATTTTCCATCAGATACACCTCAGCAGCATTTTTTTAGGTTTGTTTTTGCAATAATTTTTTTATTATTTTATATAACTGTTAAGTTATGAAAATCTATTTATGATGCCCTTAACATCTATGGAAGCAACAACAACCTTACATATTTATGCCTTCCCATCTCGATCAAAAGAGTTCATCTCTCTGATTTCTACCATCTTGTTCAGAAAGTTACCCACCACCTGGAAAGTCAAACTTCTATCATTTGCTCGAAGATTTCAATTCATCATATTCACGATATAGAATACAACGGTTTTCTGGATCTGTGGTTTCATTTAGGGGTGTCAAAATCAGGTTTTGGGTCGGGTTCTGGTTGAACCTGGAACTAACCTGAGTTTAAACGAGTTGACTCTAAGCCAACCCGATTTTATAAACGGGTCAAAAGTTTAGAACAAGACCCGACTCGTCTGGTCACCGGGTTTGACCCGGCCCACACAACAACCTAGATTTTATCGGATCAAGTTATTCTAGTGAGAACGCTCATTACACTTGGTCCGTGGTCACGCTTGCCCTCTGGATGCAGACACCGCATCTCTCGAGACGGGTACAGCGCAGCTAAGCAACAGGAGCAGCGGAGCCAGAGTAGGCGCGGGGGAGCCAGCGATGGGCGATCTAGGGTGCAGGTTTTACAAAAGTGGCGAAGCGGGTGAGGCAATGAGGCAGTGAAGCATGATGCATGAGCTAGACCGTAGGGATGGCATAGCTGTGGGACTAAGTCAGAGGTAGATCCTGCCATCCGGGTCGCGAGCGCGGATCGAGAGGGTAAGACTACGCACCGGCACTGGGTAGGCGGATCCGCAAGCGGGTCCTTCTCGGATTTACGGGTCAACTTGAACCTGGCCCAATTTTTTAGACGTGTCAGTTTGTTGAACCCAAACCCAACCCATTTGACAAACGGGTTGACCCTAACCTTGAATTTTTAGGTTGATTTTAGAATCATGTCAAATATTGACACCCCTAGTTCCATTATACCTAAATCTTACTTTAAGCTTATTGGTAAGATATGTTCAACTTTTTATATTTTGGTGATATAAAGGCCGAAAAGCTGCTTAGATATCTTAGAAAAAATCTTATAAACCAAAGAGAGGACGTAGCCTTCGTGCAATTCAAGCTCCTCAACATGTGCACTCATGCTCTCTTATAAGCAGATTTTACAATACTAATAGCTCTCTTTCATGTTGGCTTAGGGCCAAGTACACCTCCTCTTGGAAACGCCTTCCTCCTAAGTCTTCTACTTTCTGGAAAAAACATTTGCAAAATTGCTGGAATAACTAAGATGTGTTTTTCTTTTCATTTATCTGTTATAAATCATGTTGGCTTTGTGCCATGGGCGATCCCCATGTATCCAGGGTGGACATAGAGGGAATATTTTAGTATTTTGCACCCCCCTAAAAAAATTCTTTTTTGCTCTAATTTTATCAATCTAAACGACTTTGCCCATCCCCTACAAAAAAAAATTTTTTTTTTTTGCCCATCCTAAAATTAAAAAAAAATTGGATCAGGCCCTCGTTCGGGCTAATCACATTTTCTTTGAATGTGATTACACTTTCTTGATTATATCTGTGCTGATACATGGGCTTAACATTTTCCTTCTCAGACCTAGCCTGCTTCAGATTTTGGAATTAGTGTCTGAAATGAATTTCCTGTCTTGACTAAAAAAACTTTTACCTTCTTATTATTTTCTGCTCGATCTATATTATATGGGGAGGAAGGAATGATAAGAAAACTCGGCTCTAGCCAAGCTAGTTCATCCACACCTGTCACAAAATTAAGAGGGTTGTCAATGAACTTTGCCTATTGCTAATGCTGCCTCAGATAAGTCCAGAGATGCTTCTTTTCCAGGCAATTGGTTGTTCTTCTAGTTTGATAGGGTTTTTTATATGCCCTGTGTGTAAACGACCGTTACAGTTCTTTTGTTTTTATTACTTACTCTGCCATGTATTCATTCTATATATAGATATCCTGTACGCATTCTTCTGTATTAATTCAATATACAATTCCTTTCTCCTTCTATTTCGGCTTCCCTGTTTCTCTGTACCGGCTCTCCTCATTTCTGTCATGGTATCATGAGCCAATCCATGGGAGATAAAGATTCCGCAAATTTCCTCCCTCCTGTCTCCGCCGCCCTCTCCGGCAACTCCACAACCGAGATCCACATCTCGCAGCAGCTCAAGTTCCTCATCTCCAACATCAAGAATCACGTTCCAAATGCTCTCACCACCGATAACTACGCCATATGGCGCATTCAACTTCTCCAACAATTCACCGCAAACGGCTATGCCGGGCATCTCACCGGCTCCGCTCCCTGTCCAACGGATGTAACCTCTCAAGAATTTCAACGTTGGCAATTAGCCGAAAACAACCTTTTGTCCGCTCTTTTCTCCACAATTTCCCCCCCTCTTCTTCCTTACATCATTTCTTGCCCCACTACTCATGCAGCCTGGCTTGTTCTTGAACGACGTCTACAGCCCACTTGCCGATCCCGCGTCATACAGCTCAAGAACGAGCTCCATCATGTGCAAATGCAGAATTTGACGATGCAACAATACCTTAATCACGTCAAAGTCATCGTCGACAATATAGCAGCCGCCGGATCCAATGTCGATGCGGAGGACGTCATATTACACATTCTCAATGGACTTCCGGCAACCTACAACCCCTTCAAAGCCGCAATCTGTACGTCGCCACTTCCAATGACACTTGACAATCTCTACTCTCTTCTATGCAGCGAAGAGATTATTGTCAATCAAGAAATCTCCAAAGAAAGTTCCACCACCGCCGGCGCCACTGCTCTCTACGCCACGTCCTTGAATCAAAGCAGAAATAGACCTCCACGCAAATTCGGCAAGATACGCACCTCTCCCGCCGGGCAACCCTCGTCATAATCGAACAATTCGCCGATCACACCAAATCCGGCTTCAGCAAACCTGGCTCGGCCAACTTGCCAGATCTGCAACAAAGTCGGCCACATAGCCTTAAATTGCTGGCACCGCTCCAATCCGCGATTCGCCCCGACCAATCCTCGATCACAACCAAATCAGAACGCATCTCAAGATTGGATAGTAGATTCGGGTGCTTCTAATCATCTTACGCCAGATCTTAGTAATCTGCAATATCCCGCAAACTACCAAGGTCAAGACAGCGTCTCAATTGCAAACGGCTCGCAACTTCAGGTTGCTCACTCGGGATAAGGTCTTCTTCGCCTACCCGACACTCCCCGTAAGATCTACCTACGCAAACTTCTTCATGTTCCACATCTGTCTCATAATCTTTTATCCGTCTCACAACTAACCACTGATAATCCGATTTCTATAAGTTTTGACGCTAACAGTTTTCAAATTAAGGATCGCACGGACCACCGTCTACTTCTTCATGGGCCTCTTCGTGACGGACTCTACCAACTTCGTCGTCCCAACACCCCCAAACCGACGGCGCTTCATGCTACGACGAACCAAGAAACGATCTGGCATGCACGTCTCGGTCATCCTCATCATCGGCTACTTAAAAATCTGCTACCTCTCTTACCAGACATTTCTCACATTTCAAATAAATTTTCTTGTTTTTCTTGTACTGTTTCAAAATGTCATAAATTTATTTTAATAAAAATACTTCTGTTTCACTTGCCGCTTTTGATCTCATACACTCCGATGTTTGGGGTCCTGCACCCGTAAATTCAATGGATGGCTTTCAGTATTATGTAATCTTCACAGATGATTTTACGCGTTTTTCGTGGTTGTATCTTATGAAATCAAAACAGGAAACGCTATCTAAATTCCGATTACTTCATCAACTTATTCACACACAGTTTCATACCACTCCAAAAGCTTTTCGGTCAGATGGCGGAGGCGAATTCACAAGCCACGAATTCAACAATTTCCCTCAGTCACAAGGCATACAAAGGCAACTCAGTTGCCCTCACACGCCGGAACAAAACGGGATCGCAGAAAGAAAACACCGTCACCTACTCGATCTCGCACGCACCATGCTTCACGCAGCCAATCTCCCGATCAATCTTTGGGCCGAAGCCATTGCCACCGCCAACTACCTGGTAAACCGCCTTCCTTCCTCCTCTATCTCTAATCAAACACCCTTTTATCGCTTGCATGGTCACCACCCAACCTACACTCACCTTCGCACCTTTGGGTGTCAATGCTTTCCCTGGCTTAGACCTTACACTGCTAACAAACTCTTGCCGAGATCTCAAAAATGTACGTTTATCGGGTATTCACCCATCCATAAAGGGTACAAGTGCCTAAATCCTCTCTCAAACAAAATATTTATTTCACGGCATGCCACCTTTAACGAGACCATTTTCCCTTTTAAATTCACTCCCACTCAATCCACAACTACCTTCACCTCCTCCAGTTACATTTCCCCTCTGGTCCTTATTCCACCGTCTCTGGCTGTTAATCCCATCCCCTCCACCTCCTCTCAAACCACTCAAATTACCACACCTGTTACTCAAATTGAGCACCCTAATCACATATCTAATGAGACTTCTCCTAATCAGTCCACGCTCCCACTCGTGTCAGCTCCTCCCATTACCAATCCACCCTCACATCATATGCAAACCAGGCTCAAGACAGGCATCACCAAACCAAAACATATCCTGTCTCTCTTTACTTCCGTCCCTGCCGACTCTACGCCAAACACTTACGCCCAAGCCATCAAACATCAGCACTGGCGTCAAGCCATGTCCGAGGAATTTCATGCCTTACAGAAACAGTCGACTTGGACACTTGTCCCAGCTCCAGCCCAAACTCCCATTCTCGGGTGCAAATGGACATTCAAGACCAAACTACTTCCCAACGGTCAAGTAGAACGGTACAAAGCACGGCTTGTAGCACAAGGCTACGATCAACAATACGGAGTCAACTACACGGAGTCGTTCAGTCTCGTTGCAAAAATGACAACTATTCGCATTCTTCTCACGCTAGCACTCAACCGAAATTGGGAATTCCGTCAACTAGACGTCTTGAATGCTTTCCTCCACGGTGATCTAACCGAAACGATTTACATGCGTCAACCTCCGGGCTTCGTTGATACCACCTCGCCGCCCGCCGTCTGCAAATTAAACAAATCACTCTACGGTCTCAAACAAGCACCGCGACAATGGTTCGAGAAACTCACGACATTTCTTCAAAATCAAGGATTCAGATTTACTCGTTCTGACCCTTCTCTCTTAACCTTTCGTCGCAATAACATACAAATCTTTCTCTTAATATACGTCTACGACATTTTAATTACAGGAAACAACCATGCTGCTCTTACCGAACTCCTTTCCAAGCTGCACGAACATTTCTCCCTCAAACAACTCAGTCAGCTCTCTCTTTCTCGGCATTCAGATCATTCGGCAGCCAACAGGACTATTCCTCACGCAACAGCACTATGCCGAGAAATTACTCAAAGATTCCGGGCTGGCTGACTGCAAAGCAGCCGATACACCACTGTCTCCTAAATCCAAATCCAACACTACTCCCAGTCCGCCGTTTCAAAACCCGACTCTCTACCGACGCCTAGCTGGATATCTCCAATATCTTTCAATCACTAGGCCCGACATCGCATTCGCTACAAATCAAGCTTGCCAGCACATGCATCAGCCGACCATCCAAGATTTTCAAGCACTCAAACGCTTACTACGGTATATAAAAGGTACCCTATCTTTCGGTCTTCCCATAACTACAGGCGATCTTACTCTCCGGACTTACACCGATGCGCGCGGACTGGGCTTCCGATTCCTCCGACCGAAAATCAATTTCAGGCTTCTGCACTTTCCTGGGTCCAAACCTTGTCTCCTGGACCGTTAAGAAACAAGTGACGGTGGCCAAATCTTCTACTGAGGCCGAGTACAGATCACTTTCAGCTGCCACCTCCGACGTCATATGGTTACGCCATCTCGTTGAAGAACTTGATCTTCCGCAATCATCCCCCACACCAATCTACTGCGACAACACCTCGGCGATCGCACTCGCTCGAAATCCTGTCTTCCACGCGCGGACGAAACATATAGAGATAGACTATCAATTCATTCGTCAGCACCTCAAGAACGGCGCGATCTCCATCACTCATATTCCGTCAGATGCACAGATAGCTGATATTTTAACAAAATCTTTTTCCATCTCTCGTTTTCAAAATCTTCGTCACAAATTAACCATTCGATCACCGAATGGTTAATTTGAGGGAGGCTGTAAACGACCGTTACAGTTCTTTTGTTTTTATTACTTACTCTGCCATGTATTCATTCTATATATATAGATATCCTGTACGCATTCTTCTGTATTAATTCAATATACAATTCCTTTCTCCTTCTATTTCGGCTTCCCTGTTTCTCTGTACCGGCTCTCCTCATTTCTGTCATTGTGGACAATGATGACTCCCACGTACGATATCAAACCTCCTCCCCTTGGATTGTCTTCAGGTAACCAAGGGAGGCGACCGTTAATGCTGATTTGTTCTGAATTTTTCTCTGTTATGTTCCAAGTCCAGGCGATGAATAGGCGATGTTGTTTCCATTTCATTTATCGCATTTCCACTTTTTCAAGCTCTTTCCTATTCTTCGTTATAGGAGTTCTTTTGATTCATTTTGAATGAACTTTGCTCCTTTGTGTTGCAGCTTGGTCATGCAACTTCATATTACACTGTAATTTTATTTTTTTGAAATATTTTTGCTGATAAATGAATCGGGCTGAGCCTTTCATATTAAAAAAAAAAAAAACAAAAAAAAAAACCAAAAATCAAAGCAGTAAAAAAGTTGTTCCAAATGAAACTTTAATAAATCTTTTTGGTTCTTGAAAACATCAACTTTTCGAATAACAGTGCAAGTAAATAAATATTTTCTACCCACCGTTGCTTAGCTTGGGTGGTGGGTGAGTGTGGTTGGGTGCCCCCTAACCTGTGTTCGAATTCCCTCGAGCGGCATCGCCTCTTCAGTTAGGCACAATCAAGTGCAGCTCAGGAGATTTCTGAGATGGTTGCTTCTTCCAGGTCAGCCGAGGATTAGTCACACCGCCAAGCACCTCACAAGCTGAGACGGCAGCGGGTGGATACCTCATTCAAAAAAAAATATTTTTTAGAAATTTTACATATATTATAAATAAAGAAAATGAATTCACGTTTATAAAAAATTCTGATGATTTTTAAAATATGACTAACTCGACTAGGGCTTCATTTGGGATAGATTATTTAACTTTTTAGTATAAAATTTTTCAGAAGGCAATCAGAAAAAAGCTGTCAAAAACTATCTCAAACATAGCATGAAGCATCTAAATGAGACGGTTGATTCCCAAAGAAGATCAAAAAGACATTCCATAGCATAAATGAGGTGTGAACAAGGCCTTTCTATGCCAACCAAAATCTCCTAAAGCCTTCCTACTTGCTTCCACACACCACAAACAATTTCCAACGAATCCATGATCTGAAGTTCCAGTTTCCAGTCTTACCTAATTTTAAACGCAAAGTCCACTTCCTGACTTCCATGGTCAGTTGTAGCAGTCAACGACCAACCATCCAAATCAAATCGTTTTGACGTCTCAAGTAACGTATGATCGAAGCAGCAGCACGGATGTCTTTGAGCCACATGATTTTTTTTTTTAATGTAGAAGTAATCTGAAAGGGAATAAAGTGGAAACAAAATTATAAGGAAATGGTCCCTTCAGGAAATCTGACGTTCACAAGGAAGAAGCCTGTACGCAATGATCTCATGCAGTGGGACCTAAATGGGCCACTGCCACGAGAAAATGAAATCAACATATAGATTTTTCTGTCTTTTGATTAATAATGTGAATTTGTTTTGATTTATTTTTATTTAAGTTTGTTGCGTCCTGCACTATTCGCAACGGTAAAGAAATATATAGTTTAACGTCTTAGCATTGTATGAAGATCTAGCACACAATCGGATAAGAGAAAGGGTGTAACGTTTATAAGAGACACCAGAGTTTTTACGTGGAAACCCCTTAAAAAGGGGGAAAAACCACGGGGCTTGGCCTAATATGAATGAATCAACAAGTATTTGCAGTCGATTACAAATGAGGCCCTTCCTTAGGAGAAGGCATTGGCTTGATGTCACAAATGTACATCATATAGAGCGCATTACATGGTGGGAATTACAATAATCAATATAGATATGTTTGTTTGGTCGGCACAACCATAGTCGATAGGATAGAGGTCGGAAAGACCGTTGTCTCGTGATGGAAGTCGGAAGGAACATAATAGGCGACGGAGGTCGGAAGGATCATAGTCGGCAGGAGACCGGTGTAAGAAAGACCGTTGTCTTGTGATGGAGGTCAGACTGATCATAGTAGGCGATGGAGGTCAGAAGGACCGTAGTTGGCAGGAGATCGAGGTCTGAAAGACCGTAGTTGGCAGAAGACCATGGTCAAAAAGATCGTTTGTAATAGGGCGGTACCCTGGTAGAATTCTGGGCATCAGATGGTGGCCTAATAGAAGTTCAGGCCTCATGTGGTAGATGTGGTGGTCTGGCAGACGTCAGGGCCTCAGGTGGTGGTCCGGTAGAAGTCCGGGCGTTAGGTGGTGGTCCGGTGGAAATCCAGGCCTCAGGTGGTAGTCCAGTGGAAGTCCAGGGCCTTAAGTGGGGGTCTGGCGGAGCAACGACGTCAGGTGGTGGTCCGGTAGAGCTTAGGGCCTCAAGTGGTGGTCCGGCGGAGTAACGACGTCGGGCGGTGGTCCGGCGAAGGTGAGGGCCTCCAGTGGTGGTCCGGTAGAGGTGAGGGCCTCAAGTGGTGGTTCGGCGGAACAACGATGTCAGGCGATGGTCCGGCAGAGGTGAGGGCCTCCAGTTGTGGTCCGGCGGAGGTGAGGGCCTTAAGAGATGGTCCGGTGGAACAACGACGTCAGGCGGTGGTCTAGCGGAGGTGAGGGCCTCTAGTGGTGGTCCAACGGAGGTGAGGACCTCAAGTGGTGGTCCAGCGGTGGTCCGGCGAAAGGTGAGGGCTCAAGTGGTGGTCCAGCGAAAGTTCGACGGTGGTCGAGGAGGAGCTTCTTCCTTCTCTTCCTTCTCTTCTTCCTTCTTCTCTTCTTGCTTCGGTGCCCTTTCAAGAAGAATGAGGGGTCTATTTATAGATTTTTTGAGTGGCATAGCCCGTAAATAGATGAGAGATCAAGGGTAAATGAGGAGTGGTTAGATGGACGGCCGATGTTGAATCCCTTGATCGTGAACTGTTTGTCATACATTTGAAGGTTTTAATGATGTCGGAATTCAACGATCTTGGGCTTGTTGGATTCGTCTCGTCGAGCCGCTTGATTCCACCATAAACACGTAATGTTTAAAAACCGTTTAGTAATCCAAATTGTGGTTTGAACCTTCCAACAATGCTTCTGGCCCTTGATTTGTACTCATCTGGGCTCATATTGAATCGAATTTGGTGTCGTTGGGTTCGTATTTCCGAGACATTCAATTTGACTATATGTTTGCTGAAATCGGAGTTTGGATGGTCCCAATTTTAATTTTGGAAGTTTCCAACTTGATTTTACATTGAGATTCGTGCCCGATCAAGATAATTTTTTGAGGACTTATCAAAGTTCAATCAAATCAGTGGTGAAACAAACTTGAAATCTTTAAAAAAAAAAACGCTAAATAAAATAAATTTGAACAAAATCAAATTTATTTATTTATGTTAGCAAATTGATTTCTTTATTGTTCAATAAATAATTTATTAAAAAATTTATGTCAAGCTTGATGATAGCTCTTATATTATTTAATTAAAATTGGGTTAAATATAACTTATTTAATTGCTTATTCAATTAGTAATATATTATATATTTATTTATTAGTTTAACATATTTTTCTAATTTTCATATTAGAGATCCATACATTTAAGTTTTATCACCTTCAATCTGTCTAATCTCCCTAATTTGACTTCCTAAATAAATAAGGGCACTCCAAGCGCACAACTCATGTGAGCATGCACCTATGGGTGACAATCACATCTTTTATTCTCCTCCTTAACTCACTTAATAATGCCTCTTTGAGCAATCCATGGCACATCATCTTAGCCCTAATGGGCAAGAGGCTTGAAGGTGGTCAACATCAGTAGGGGCTTCAACTCCTACAACTTTCGCTACTTTCACAGTGATTTCATGTCCCCCCGTTGAAAATTGATGTCGATTTTATATACGAAATTTTGAACCTTCAAAATAAGCAGTTAATACTCTTTAATTTTGATATGTCATAAAAATTTTTATTGGATGAAGCACGAATCTCAATGTAGCATTAGAATTAATTTTCAGATCATCTAAACTCCAATTTCAAGAAACATATAGCTAACTTGAAATTCTCGAGAGACAAAACCTAAGGACATTAAGAGTAATCAAATATGAGTACAAAAGAGCCAAAATCAAATATTCATAGTATTACTTAAATAACCAAATAATCTCTAAATTGAAGAAGAAGAATCTAGCATGTGACTCAATGACAACAATTCAACTAGCCTGATGTTATTAACTTAAGTATTTATAATCAAAACAATCAACATTGATCATTTGATAAAGTGAGACAAAAATAGCCATTTTGTCACTAAAAACTATAAATAGACCCTTGTACTCAATACAAAGGGGAATTGATGCAAAAATTGAATAAACTTGGAGTCAAATCTGGACTTAGAGTTGTAGAGAGCTTTGCACAATGATCAACATCAGTGTTCGCCATCACCTAACCACCTTATCCAAGCACAATTTCCTACCTACAAACTCCAAGTCACTGTTACTTGATTTCATGTGCAGTCTATTGAACATTGTGGTTTAACTACAATCTCTACAACACTATTGCTTAACTATAGTCTCCCACTGACGAATGCATACCGCTGAAACCAATGTCAACGATCATCAATTTCATCATTCGTCTTCTCCAATTATATTGACACACCCCGTCACCTATAAGGCATATGCACCCACTCGATACATGCCATCACTTATAAGGTTGTTGCATGAAGTTGACACATGCGATCGCCTATAAAATTGATGCATGTCATTAACATCAAGGTTGAAGTTCTTCTGCTTTGTCACATGTCATCACTCACAATATTGATCGATATACACTCCGATTACCCACATCAACACAAATATTATAGTAAGTTTCTTGGTCTCCAATCTACTCTCCTTAAATGAGAACCAACAAATATATGATAAATTTAAAATAAACGGGGGAGTATAGTCATTTCTACTCAAGAGTAAGCTTAATTTAAATAAATTTTAATTTTAATTTTCAGTCAAAGTTATCGAGTTAGAATACGATTTTTTTCCCCTAAATTGAGAGCGAAATAGAAAATACAATACACACAGACTGGATTGAATTTGTGAGGGCAAGAAAAAGGCGTAACAAATGACTGCAATAGCACATAAAGGAAGTTTAAAAGCAAACCAAACAACAACTCATCATCCATGAAAACGTAGAGAATGGCTAAGAAATTAAATTATAAACATAGAACAAAACTGTTTACAGAAGGACAACAAAAATCTCAAAACCAAAGATCTCTTGATGAATTAACCCACAAATGGAAAAAAAAAATTCTTAATTAAAAAAAAAAATTCATGAAAAAGCTGCCAAAACCCCTATATAAGCCTGCATAATAGATGGAAATAATAATAAAATATCAAATACCATAGCCCATGAAGCAAATATGAGAATAAGTAAAACCAAAACCTAATCAGGTGATTTAAGCTATTATCAATGTGTCTCATGCTCTTTTATAGAAAGAACTTCAGCATCTGGGGCCTGCCTCCACTGCCCCAAGTAAGGAGAAAATAGCAACTGAGGAGTTTTTGGGCAGGGTTTTTGTCCCCTCAATTGATCAATGTTGAGGTCTTCTTATCCGTATTGTATTGGCTACCGCAATCATACGGGAACGCTGTTGTCTGGAGTGGTACTTTATTTACTTTGTTGGTGCCCTCTGCAAGACTATGGGGAACCTCTCATTGTCAATTGAGAGGCTTTTTTTCTATTTGCTCTTTTCCATTTTAGTTGTTCCTTGTTTGATTTTCTTTTTCAGACTGTTCTTCCCTCCTTTTGTATTGGAGAGGCATAGTTGATTTTGGTTCAAGTTTGTACTCTATTGTAAATCTTTTTGTTTTAATGAAAATAAAAAAAAAATTGCTTAAAAAAATGATGTTCTAAAAGCAACTTAAATGAGATTTGATTTTGTGAATAATTATGATAGATTTAGAAATTTTATATTTCATATGTAATATGTCACGGTAATAGTAAGCTCAATAATCTTTTGCTAATTCCTAGCCACAATAAGAGCAATATAGAGTCTGTTTGGAATGACTGCAACTATTTATAAAAGTGATTGTAAAGTTGCTATAGAGAAAATAATTTTTTCAAAGTTGTTACAGAAAGTAGCTTCTTATTATAAAAATGTCCTAAAAGTAATGGAAAAATAGTGGAGAAATAAAAATAATGATTTTGTGAAAAATAAAACAATAAGAAAGCAATTCCAAAATAAAATAACAATAGCATTTGAATGAATGTGGACCTTAGTAGGAAGAAATTTCAAAAGGACACACTACATCATAAAAGTAGTGAAAGAAAGTGCAATTAAAAAAAAAAAGATTCAAGCTTTCATTCTCAGCAAAGAGCATTTAGGGTCAGCATTATCTTGATGAGTTACTTCTAAGTCACTTTTTAAAATGGGCCAAATAAGAATCTTAAAGTGGAGTGAAATTGGCCTAACAAACATTAAAATAGTGGGAGAAAAGGTTTCTTTCAAATCATGAATGTTGGATTAGGCTTACCATACAGGTGATGGAATAATCACCTCTGTTGATAATAACAGAAAAAATAGTATTGAAAATAACATTATAGGGGAGAATCATAGCTAACACTTCACGAGTAAAGGTATGGACTAAAGTATTTATTTTTGTGCTTCCCTCAACTGTCCATGCCTTTACTCAAGTGCTTCTGTAATGGTTAGCAGAAGTCCCGTGTACACATATTATTCACCAACAACAACATAAATTAAAAGTAAAAAACAAAGCACAAATAGCAACAACCAAACAAAGAACAAGAAAATGTAAGCATGGGGCACCAACAGATAATTTGCTTTAGAATATTCGCCTTTGGGGGGAGACGAAGTCTGAGTCGGGCATTAATTAGTCACTTGGAACTCAAACTCAACTGGTTGATAAAAAAACTAAAATTTAGGCTCGAGTTGTGTTCATATATTTAGCTTGAATTTGACTCATCCATAAGTCGTAGTCTCGTAGATGCAGCCCACTGAAGAAGGATCGATAAGACCATCAACTTGAAAAAGAAGAGGAAGTTGTGGGATATTGTTAGAGAAAGCATTATCAAAACTAGCGACTAAAGATGTAGAGGAAGTTGTGGTGGGTGCTTGCTGGGAAAGGATTGACAAGATGAGTACTGGGAAAATTATTTTGTTCATGGCTCTAAGGGAGGAGTGATCGTTGATGCTCATTCATATTTTCTCGGTTGTCTCACATGTGCTTAATGTTTTCCATTAGAAGAACCTGAACCTAATATATCCTAGTAGCATATACTCAGCTAAAAATGGTCGAGTCTTCAGCTAGAAGAACTTGATAGTATAGGATTTTCATTCAACTTGACAAAGCAATTCGAGAAGATTATCTCCTAGAGAAATTCCAAAAAATCATGCAGGACCTTTCAGGCGTTGAGAATTCGCTTCCTCTGTTGGAGTCACCCTCCCAGAGCAACTCATCGTCACTTATGTTGGCAAGCCACCAATAGTATTCATCAATCAAATCATAAGGATGATTTGCCTCCATGAAGACACAAATACCCTTGGTCATGCTTGGCCAATGATGCACTCACAACTACCATAGCTAATTAAGGTGGGCTCGTCCATGACATCGTAACAACCCAAAAAATTTGAATCCAAGAGGTCCCCAATGTGGTAAGAAAACTCATTGCCATAGACCTTATTTCTTTACCCATCCCGAGGATCTATGTTCATTAACTTGCCCATCAACACTAGAAGGTCACCAATATGGCTTGGGTTGTCAATTTCGGGTCACGGGTCGGGTTCGAGTCGAACCCGGAATTGACCCGGCACTATTCGGGTTCAGGTCAACCCGACCCCTTTTGACAAATGGGTCGATTTTTCGGACCCGACCCGCTTCGGGTTCGGGTCAACCCGGACCCGACCCGATTCGATTTGATATTTCGAGTTCCCGCGCGGTGTAGAGGCAGGCCGGCAGCAGTGCAGCGGCAACAGTGCCGGCGAGGCAGCGGGCCCGATGTGATGCGACTCGCGAGTGAACGGAGCGGTCATGACTCACGCGTGACCCACACGGCGTGGGGCTCGATGGCTCGATGCCTCGATGCAGGCTGTCGGGCAGGCGGGCAGCCCGGGTAGCCGGGGCGTGAGACAGCCAGGTAGAGTCGGGCAAAGTGGGGTAGAGCGGGGCAGCCGGGTAGTCGGGGCGCGGGGCAGCCGGGCAGAGCCAATTCCGGGTTTCCGGGTCAACCCGAACCCGACCCGATTTTGCAAACGGGTCGATTTTCCGGACCAGAACACGACCAGCTTCGAGTTCGGATCAACCCAAACCCAAAATTTTTGGGTCGGGTCCAATATTGACAGCCCTAAATATGGAAAAAGGACTCCTTGTCATAGACCTTTCCATCTCGACATATTCTGAGAACTTACCTTCATCCAACCATTGACAAACTTGCCCTATATAATAGACTATATTTTGATATAGTCAAATAATATTTTAGAAATTATTATAATTCCATTGTATAAATCATCTTCGCTCTTATATATATTTAATTTGAATAACTGAAATATATTTAATTTCCAATAGATTTACAACAAGAATTAAAAAAATTTGCCTAATTTATTTTGAACTAAATATAAACAATTTCTTTGTAGTTCTGCACTCCAAACGTAAGCCAAGTCGTACGGCAAATAGCCCCTTGCGAGTTCCTATTTCGTCCTCAGCCGTTTGCAACCTCACCGATGGCGCGAACGCCGGCTGAGGCTCACAGCTCCACCGTCGCCGTCCAGGCAACAAACGACGATGCGGCCGCCAGCAAATTGTATGCTTTCTTTTCCCTTATGGTTCTTTTTTCTCCTCTCTGTCAAACTACCGATCACGAATTTCTTACATTAGATCAAAATTAAATGAGGAAACCTAGGGTCCAAATGTAGGATTTTTTAGTCCGACCCATTCTTTGGTTCTTTAAATGCTGGTGGTTTCCGTTTTTCTTGGGAATTTTCGTTAGTAATGCATGCGGGCTTCAAATAAGGACGTCTCTAGATGAGTTCTCTAGTTTATGGAGGAATTTATGGTTTGTCGTTTTCGCAATTGCTTAAAGACTTCGTTTTTAATCATGGAAGTTGAAAGTATTTCATGAAATCCATCAGGATTCCTTAGAAGGTTTTAAGAAAGTGCCTGGTTTAATTTTAGTATTTTATGGGAAAATTTTGAGTGATTTAGCAACTGTATATTCAGTGAAGGAAATTCTATCTGGCTGTGGTCTGTAGAATACGGATGAGGGTTTTGTTCTCATGTAACAATGAGGAAATCATACATAATTCCTACGGCAACAATGGAGAAATCACACATAACTCCTAGGGCTTGATAAACTGTGATGGCTCAATATTGACAGTGGAAAGTTTGAACTTTGAAGTGTGTACTTAAGGGAAGTAGCGGAAATGAAAAAAAATTACTGGCCTGACGTTTGTCCATTAAGTTATGAACCAGAGATGTAATGTTATGGTAAAAAATGTTTGGCCATTTGCTCAATATTTGATTGCTTAAGGCAAAAATTTATCTTTCTGTTTTAGTGCCACGAGCAATAGGTTTTGTGGTGCTGATTTTTTTTTTTCTGTTTTAATATGGTGAGCAACAATGGTGCCCCATTTTTGTGAATGCTTGCAACTTGCTGTCATTTCAACAGGAAATATTAACCCTATAAAGCTTTGTGATGAAAAGTCTTGATAATGGAAGTAAATTTGTGCATGGTAAATATCTATGGCATATTTCTTTGCTAATGTAAAGCAGAGATAATTATGTGTCTTAGAGTGTGCAGTGTTCATTCATTTTATTCTTCATTGTGGCCTTAATCTGCAACTCAGTTTTGTTAGGCACCAGTACTGTTATTTGATGCGGATCACGATACGCTTTTCTTACCCTCAAGTGCATTTTATCTTTTCCTTAGGCTTCACTATCTCATTACCAGCTTTATACCAATTCTGTTATGAAGTACTATCTTTACCTTTTTACATGTTATACCTAATACGGTAGCTATGGATGCCTGATGCAGTACTAAAATGCCAAAGCGATGTTAGAAAAGAATCTTGCACAATTTAATTTAGAGAGCTTTATTAACTAAAGTATTTATAGTGATTAAACGATGAAATAAAATAAGAAAAAGATGAGACTAGCTTAGGCCAAGTCACATGCATAGAAGTTAAGATCACAAAACAATCAATTACTCAAGCGTTGTATACATGGATGGTTTTCAACAATAAATCCTTACGTTAACGATGAGACTAGTCACTATGAAAAGATTCGTCACTCAACTTTCTAAATCACAAGGCTTTAGCGGAGGGAAATTAACACTATTTTTATGAATCAAATACGACCACAATTGAAAAGCAACTAGAAAGATATAAGAGTTGGAGAAAGAGTTTACCAAAGGAAAGAAGATACGAAGCTTCGGTGTGGTCGTTTGGGTGTTTGAGAAAGAGTGTACAACAACATGAACCTCCTAACTGCCTTTGGACAACACTTTGGTAATTTCTTGATGGTGTACAACACTCTAACTTGGGTTGAATTCTTTGGACAACAAACTGAAACCTTTGGACAACACAGGACGATCTCTCAGTCGGCTGGACAGCAGGGAGAAGTGCAAAACTTTTTTGGATAGCTAGCAAACAATGTCCAGGAAATCTGGACAGCAGTTTGGAACCCTAGAATTAGGGTTTAGGAATTGTTTTGGGAGAGAGGAAGGGAGGAGGAGGCTGGGAAAGGCCGACGGTTAATGGGGGAGGGGAAAGGAATTTTTCAAAATCTGAAAATAGTTCCCGATTTTTGTTTGGAGGGATTTGGGGTTATGTAATTTGAATTTCAAACAAAAGGGAAGAAATGAAGGTAATCCTTAATGAGAGATTTGATTGAGGTCTTTAGAGGGAGGGGAGTTAATGTGGAGAGAGAGAGTAATAGGGAGTGGGGGGGGGGGGGGGGTGGTGGCATGGTGAGGTGGGGTAGGGCTTAGGGAAAGAGAATTAAAGCTTGCTTTAATTGGAATCTTAAATTAGGGATGATTAATTTAAATCAAATCCAATTAGAAATTTAAATGGATCTAACTTAAATAACTTTCTTAAAATAGGAATCCTTATTTAGGAAACAAATTCAAATTCAAATTAGTTTGAATTTTGAATTCAAATTTGTTGCTAAAGTAAGATGACTAAAATAGGAAGGGCTTTGAATACAAGATGAAATTTGTGGAGCCAAGAGAAGAGGGAAGTGGCCGACGGCTATGTGGGGATTAAGGTTAGAGATTGGTTTTGATGTGGGGGGGTTGTTGGTCGGCGGTGAGGGTTAGGTGGAGTGGGAATTGGCGGCTACTGGGCTTGGGTTGTGGTGGCTGGTTGCTTGAGAGGGCAAGGGGAAGGGGATGGATGCTTGGCCGGCGGGTTAGGGTGTTTCGACCGGCGGTAGATGGGGAAGGAGGAGGGAAGAAAGAACGACGAAGATGACCATGAGCCCGGACGCTTCCTATAGTTGGTGGGTAATCTGATTCTCTCACCTAGGAATTTCTCTTCGAAGTTCTCTAGCTCTCATAAAACTCATGGATGCAGAAATGTTCATAATAATCATTCATTAGCCCTCACAGAAAGAGGGGACGACTTTAAATAGCCAAAACAATAAAGAAAATACAAAGACTTAATTGCCCATAGGGCATACATAGGACTAGGCCCTTAAGCGAGGGCATAAAAGAAAAAATACAATAAACTCATAAAACAAAATAAAATAATAAAACTAATACAATAATACTCAAAGGTAGATCGGTGCGATCATGGCTGTAGATCGTCGGCACAGCCTCTGGTAGATTCTCGAAGGCCTGATGCCCTCATCAATACCACATATTATAGATATACTTTTATGTACTGGAGGGAGGATATAGAAAATACAACTATAATATTAGACTACTATTTTTTTCCTTTGTTTTGATTTTTCTCTACTACTGTGCTTCGTTAAGTTCGTATCAGAAGCTAGTAGAAGGGAAAATTGCAGAAGGGAGCATCTGCCCAACTCTTTATAATGATCTGAGTTTAGATGCTCTGTGGGTTGCACAAATTAGCACCATTCGGCGATTGGATGAGCTTAAGACATTTTTCTTGCTTCTCTATTAAGATGAAGATGAAGCTACAACATTTCACAGTGATGGTGCATAAAACCAATGTTTTTCGACCTAGCATGCCGGCAACCACACTGGCGACCAATATTCAACTCCATACCGAGTGAATAGGACGTCATCCACCCATTGTTCTTCTCGAAGTTTCTAATTCAAAGGAAGAGTTATAGGTCGAGGTCTTAGAGAAGTTTCTGTATTCATAGATGAGGAAGCATTCCATTGTTACGAACGCACTCGAGAATTGTAGAAATTCCTAGGGGGTTAGATGAGTTTCGTGTCAAAATGGATATTCCATTTTTTGATGGTCCACTTCATATTGAAGACTATTTAAGATTGGGAGAGCCGTTGAAACCCTTTTTGAATACATGGAGATAGCTCCCAACAAACAAGTAAAATATGTAGCTTGTCATTTGAAGGGTGAGACCGGTGCTTGGTGGCTACAACTGTTATAGACCCACAAATGAGAAGGGAAGGGACAAGTCCATAGTTGGTACAAGATGAGATAATTACTAAGGGGTCACTTTCTACCAGCAGACTTTGAGAAAATTACATAAAGTATAAACATTGTTTGCAAGGATCTAAAACTGTAAATGAGTATATGGAGGAGTTTTATCGCCTTAGCACTTGGAATAACCTTAATGAAACGGAGAATCAATTACTGGCACATTACATTGGAGGATTGAAGGAAGCTATACAAGATAAGCTACAGCTTAATTCTATTTGGTTGATGTCCCAGGCTGTGAATTTCGCACTAAAGGCTGAATCTCATCTACAACGTACTCCTCACCATTACCCTTCTCGATGACATTTTTATGACCAAGTGACAGACCCCTTCAAGTACACTCAAACAACTCAGCAGCAATTCAACAATCAAGTGATTCTCCTCCTGAAGTTGGAGTGCAACCCAAATCAAGGCCGAACACCGAGGAGAATCCATATAGTCGGGCCACTACATTGAAGTGCTTTCGATGCTTCCAACCCGAGCACAAATCTAATGAATGTCCTAGGCGCAACAATCACAACTCCTTGAGGGAGAACAAGATGAAGATTAGGTGGTCATCGATGTTGAAGCCAAAACTGATTTTGAAGAAGTGCGAGCGAATGAGGGTGAACTTGTGATTGGTGTAACCGAGAAACTTCTTCTAGCATCACGACTACCTCTCAACTCAGAATGTCATGCTCTGTTTAGAACCCACTGCACTATCAATGAAAAGGTTTGTGACTTGCTAATAGATAGCAGTTGTACCAAGAATATCATATCTAGCTCAACAGTCCATGCTTAGCAACTCAAAGTCACAAAAAATCCCAACCTTATAAGATTAGTTGGGTCAAGAAGAGATTGGACATCTATCTCTCAGAAATGTGCCGCCTTACCTTCTCCGTTGGGAAATACTATGTATGTGAAGTCATATGTGACATTCTTGATATTGATGCGTGTCATCTTATACTTGGGCGACCTTGGCAGTATTGTAGTGGGGTCATTTATGATTGCTGAGCCAATTTGTATTCCTTTGACTAGAAAGGCAAAAAAGTACATTTGCTACCTAATGCACCAGATTCTGCCTCTAAAAGCAACACAATCAATTTTGTAGCTTGCATCATCTCTGGACAAACAATGTTGCTATTAAAACTGCCACCTATATCCATACTTGCTCTAGTATTAATTGACACGTCCACTGGTCTCCCACCACAAACTCCGCCCAAGAAAATTTATGACTTAGTATCTCAGTTTGTTGATATTGTCCCTCCAGAACTACAGTCGATGTTTCCTCTGTCAAGGTCCATTCAACATCACATTAAACTTATTCCATGTGTAGCATTGCCTAATTTGCCTCACTATAAAATCAATCCAAAGGAGCACTCTACAAGCGTAGATGACCCGCTAATACAAAACAATGTTAGTCCGTATGCCATTCTTGCACTGATTACCCCAAAAAGGACGGGCAATGGAGGCTTTGTGTTGACAGTCATGCCATTAATAAGATTATAGTAAAATACCAATTTTCCAATTAGTGATATGTTGGACTGATTAGCTGGTGCAATTATTTTCTCTAATCTTGATTTAAGGAGCGGGTACCATCAAATTTGTTTACGCCTTGATGATGAATGGAAGACTGCCTTTAAAGATGCTTGAATGGTTATATGAATGGAAAGTTATTCCCTTTTGCCTTTTTAATGCACTGTCCACTTTCATGAGACTCATGAATGACATCCTCAAATTGTTTTTGGGCAAATGTTGTGATGTATACATTGACAACATCCTAGTCTTTGACACTTCTGAGAATGAACATTTGGATCACCTAACACAAATTCTAGAATGTCTCCATTACAACCAGCTCTACCTCAATCTTCCCAAGTTTGAATTCACCACTTCTACAGTTCATTTCCTGGGGTCAAGATTTCATAAGAAGGGGTTCACATGGATCAGCGCAAAATATCTGCTATTACCGAATGGTCGGTTCCTCAGTCCTTGTTCAATGTCTGAAGCTTTCATAGCTCAGATAACTTCTATAGGTGGTTTATTAGAGGCTTCAGTATCTTGATGGCCCCCATCACAGACTGCTTGAAATCACACTCTTTCCTTTGGTCTCCAACTCAACAATGCAATTTCAAAACTTATTAAAGCTACTACCATTTCGGCATTTTTTAAAGCTACTACCATTTCGGCATTTTTTAAAGCTACTATCATTAAAGCTACTACCATTAAAGCTACTACCTATGTTGCACCGATACGGATACGGCGATACGGATACGACACGATACGGATACGGGACATGCCAATTCTTAAAAATACAGGATACGGATACGGCGCGGATACGGCATTATAATATATAAATAATACATAAAAATTAATAAAGTAATCAAAGTGTAATATTTGAAATGACAAAAAAATTGAAATAAAAGTAAACATTAAGTATTGAAATGTCTAGTACAACAACAAAAACAAGAAGATAAATTGCCCATCACATGAAATTTCAATTATTCAATAGAAGGAATGATAGGATTAGCTTCTTCAGTGGTTTGTCTTAGAGTTTCTATATCATCTTCAATAAATATCATAGCTTCTAATTCAGGCTCATCAAGTGAAAGATTAGCAATTTCTAATATTCCCATATCCTCAAGAGATTCAAATCCATCTCCAGCAACATCCCACATCCTGTTGTCTCCTTCCATATAAGTTGGAGTTTTCCTTGAGAGAAGTCGAAGGTTTGTATGCACGTAAACTAAATCTTCAGCCCGTTGTGGAGTAATTTTATTTCTCTTCATTGATTGGATCAATGAGTATGTGCTCCAATTTCTTTCACAACAGGATGAGGATGAAACTTGGCCAAGCAATTTTATGGCGATTGTTTGTAGTAGAGGTGCTGAAGCTCCATGTATAATCCACCACATTTTCGGATCAATTCTCCACCTATCACGCAATGACTCTTGGTCACCAAAGTCCTCTAAATAACCAAAAAATTTAGCAAGCTCAATATTGACACTTCTTCTCTCCTCCTCATTTGGAAAATAACGCTTCAAACATGTCTTCCTCATATTTGAAATTTCTAAATCTTTCTATGGAGAAACTCTTTGAGGATCCTCTTGAAGACATTCTTTAGTTGAATATCTTCAAATAACATTAAAATGAAATAATGAAAACATGTTGAAATTACAAAACAACAAATTGTGAATTCATAATGAAAAATGTTGAAATTTACCTTGGATTTAGTGAGTGAGCCAAGCAATGTAAAGGTGTATTACTTTTGCTCCACCTATCTTCTAGAATAGCATAGATAACATCCCAAAAGCTTGAGTCTTCATGAAGTGTCTTCCTCTCATGTCTATATATAATTTCTTTTACTTTGGCTAGCATTGAATCCCACATCTCATAAATGAGATGTAAACAAGACTTATCCGTATCAGCTACTCTCAACATCTCATAAATTGGGTCTGTGAAATTTATGATGTATTCAATCTCATCCCACCATAAATCATCTAAAAGCTTCTCTTTTACATACCTAGCCTTTCCAACATCATCTTCCCTATAACATGTCCATTTGTCACTGATTTGTAAATTAAATGCTTTCTCCAAAGCACTATCTACAACATGTTTTCTTTTTTTTGGTTCAAATCCCTCCATTCGAAAAGGTCCTTTGTTTACAGTACTGTCATCACATCTAATTGAAGAAGATGATGAAGGATAGGAAGCATGAGTGCTTGGAAGTGGAATATGTTTTGGAAGCTCTTTTTTACTCCTTTGCTCAGCTTCACTGATTTTTCTTTGTAATTCAGCCATTTGTGATGAGCTTATCTTCGGGCAAACTTTGATTCCATGACCACTAATCTTCAACAAATGAGCTTTCACTCTATAATATGATCCTTTGTATGATGTATTACAAAAATTGCATTTGAATGCAATATTGCCTCCCCCTTCTGATGTTTTACCTATTTTTGTAACATAACCCCATAAAGGTTTGTTATCTTCAATATTAATTTCTGATGGACCATCATCAGAACCAATTCCTGCTCCACTAGAACTCATTATCCTACAAAGGATCTATACAAATTAAAACATATGAATTTGAAACATGAATTTAAGTGAAAGTGTAGATATGTCGCGACTCTGCCAGGGGTCCAAGGGGGCGCTGCCCCCTGGCGGGGTTCGACCTGCGGGGTTTTAGGGGGCAGCGCCCCTGCGGGGGTTTTAGGGGGCAGCGCCCCCGAAACAATTTTTTTTTGTAAGAGTAATTTTGAAGTGCTGTTTATTTTTAAAGTTGTTTTACCATTCGGTACCCCTCCATACCGAGCAATACCGAGCGGTACCGAGTAATACCAAGTTACAGTACCGAGCGATATTGAGTTCCAATACCGAGCAATACCGAGTTCCAATACCGAGCAGTACCGAGTTCCAATACCGAGCAGTACTGAGTTCCAATACCGCTCGATACCGAGTAGTACCGAGCAATACCGAGTTCCAATACCGAGCAGTACCGAGTTCCAATACCGAGCAGTACCGAGTTCCAATACCGAGCAGTACCGAGTTCCAATACCGAGCAGTACCGAGTTCCAATACCGAGCAGTACTAAGTTCCAATACCGCTCAGTACCGAGTAGTACCGAGCAATACCGAGTTCCAATACCGAGCGGTACCGAGTTCCAATACCGAGCAGTACCGAGTTCTAATACTGCTCGGTACCGAGTACCGAGCAATACCGAGTTCCAGTAACGTTCGGTACCAAGCGGTACCAAGTTTCAATACCGAGCCTATGATTAAGAAAACGAAGAACGATGAAGAAAACGAACCTACACTGCTCACGTCGCCTTCACTGTTCGCGTTGTCAAGCCGCTTCGTCGACGAAGGATGATCCTATCGACTTTAATGCTCGCGTCGTCAAGCCTCTTTGTCGACAAAGGATGATCCTGTTTGCTTCTATGCTCGGGTCATCGAGCCGCTCCTTCAACTATAACGAAGAAGATGAACACGTGTGTGGAAAGTGGAAACGAAAAACCTAGCTCTTTGAAATGTTTCAGCCGCATAAATGAATATGGATATTGAGCGGAAACGGTGGAAAGTCGAAAAGAAAAGGGTAAATCGTGGCTCAGTGTTTTTTTTAATAGGACACGCGTATCCGATACGCGTGTCCAGACAAATTTAAATAATATTTTAATCGGACACGGCAAGGCCGTATCCGACACGTATCCGTGCCGTATCGGAGGCGTATCCGTATCCGACACGTATCCGATACAGCATGCCTCGTAAATAGGAGTATCCGTGCAACATAGGCTACTACCATTTCGGCATTTTTTAAAGCTACTACCATTAAAGCTACTACCATTTCAGCATTAAAGCTACTACCATTTCGGCATTGCCGGATTTTAAAGCTACACTCGGCATTTTTTTTATTTCATTTTTAATAATATTATTTTAATATCTAATACATTAAAGCTACTACCATTTCGGCATTGCCGGATTTTAAAGCTACACTCGGCATTAAAGCTACTACCATTTCGGCATTGCCGGATTTTAAAGCTACACTCGGCATTTTTTTTATTTCATTAAAGCTACTACCATTTCGGCATTGCCGGATTTTAAAGCTACACTCGGCATTTTTTTTATTTCACTAAAAGCGATGAATGAAAATAAAAAATAATAAAAGAAATGTATGCATCTTGTTATTGGATTTTAGCAAGCCTTTTCTGATTGAAACAAATGCCGAGTCCATTGGAATTGGTGCTGTTCTCTCACAAGATCAAAGGCCCATTGAATTTTTTAGCAAAATGTTGAGTGAAGCTCACCAAAAGTGGGCTGCTTATGAACAAGAACTCTATGCCATCATTAGATTTTTAAAATAGTAGGAGCATTATCTATTGCATCAGAACTTCATCTTGTGCAGTGATAACCAAGCTATCCAATATATAAATAATAAAAAACACATCAACAAAATGCATGTTCGCTAGGTAATCTTCCTACAAAAGTTTACTTTTGTTCTCCAACATAAAGCTGGAAAATCAAATGAAGTTGCCAACACTTTCAGTTTCCAGACAAACTTGCTAACACCGCTCCAAACAGTGATTACTGGCCTCCATGCACTAAAAAACTTGTATGAGACTGACGAAGACTTTGCAGAAATTTGGGCTCAATGCAATCGAGGACATCCTGTAGGTGATTTTACATTGCGGCATGGTTTCCTTTTTAAAGGCAATTGCGTTTGTATACCTGAATCATCATGGAGACCTCAACTTATCAAAGAAATCCACTGTGGGGGAATGGTTGCTCATGCAGGTAGGGATTAGACACTAGTGCAGCTACATGCTTGATTTTTTTGGCCGCACCAACAGTGTGATGTGTCTCATTTTGTGAAACATTGTTCTATTTTTCAAATATATAAATGAAATCATCAAAATACAAGCCTTTATCTTCCCTTAATAGTTATGGACTCAATATAGGAGGACTTGAGTCTCGATTTTGTGTTGGGCTCCCATATACTAAGCATGGGGTTGATTTCATCATGGTCATTGTCGACCGCTTCTCTAAAATAGCTCTCTTCATCCCTTGCAAGAAAATTTTTGATGCACTAAACATTGTGCGTCTTTTTTTAAGAAAAATTGTCCGCTTACATGGCTTACCTTGTAGTCTCACTTTCGATCCAGATGTTACATTTGTTAGTCACTTTTGGCGGGAGTTGTGGAAGCGTTTACATACTGAAATCAAACTCTCAGCCTACTATTCGCAAACCGACGGCCAGACAAAAGTGGTGAATCAGACCCTTGGCAATATGTTACGTTGCTTAGTTCAACAACAACCAAAACAATGGGAAGATATTTCGACCAAGCAGAGTTCACCTACAATTCAATGCCTAATAAATCTATAGTTCAGTGTCCATTTAGTATTGTTTATAGTAAAGTACCTAACCATCTCATAGACGTGACCATTCTACCGAAGTGCTGCAGTCCTATAGCAGCTAAAACCGTAGAACAATTCGCTGATATGCTGAAAAATGTCAAGTTGAAGTTAACAACAACAAACATGCATTACAAACATAATGCAGACATTCATCGGCGCTACACAGAATTCTGTTCAGGCTAGTTAGTCATGTTGCGACCAATGAAGGAATGCTTCCCGTCAGGAATGTATTCAAAACTAAGTCCCAAAAAAAGTAGGTCCTTTTCCTGTCCTCCGCAAGTTTAATGATAATGCCTATATCATTCATCTACCACCCAGCCTACTTACATCCTCTACATTCAATTTCAACGACATTTATAAATATCATCCTCCAGACGAAGCTCTCACCTCAACCCACTTGGAGGATTCAAGTTTGACGATTGAAGGGGAGAACTGATGCGGATCACGATACGCTTTTCTTACCCTCTAGTGCATTTAATCTTTTCCTTAGGCTCCACTATCTCATTACAGCTTTATACCAATTATGTTATGAAGTACTATCTTTACCTTTTACATGTTATATGGATACCATATATTATAAATATGCTTTTATAAATATATATATATATATATATATATATATATATATATATATATATATATATATATATATATATATATATATATATATATATATATATATATATATATAGCTTTTATGAACTGGAGGGAGGATATAGAAAATACAACTATAATATTAGACTACTGTATTTTTTTTTAAGTTTTGATTTTTCTTCATCACTATTTCTCCACTATTGAAATGCACCCTTATGTTTTGCATCCATGCTATAATTTATTTACAGGTCATGTGTTAAAAAGGGATACATGAAGGATGAGTATGTTCATTTTTTTGTGAAAAGGCCGGTTAGGAGATCACCAATAATAAATCGTGGTATGAATAATTTCTTTTGTCGCCTAAAACACAGCATTTCTGCTCCTTGACATTCTGATTCTTACTCCATTTCATACTCAAATGATTTGCAAAGGGTATTTTGCGCGTTGGGCTGTTCTTCGGAAGCTTCTTTTACAGTTTTTAGAGCCCAAGGATGATTCAAGCGAAAGAAATGTCATGAAGAAACAAATTTTGTCTCTTGGAGCTGGCTTTGATACTACTTATTTCCAATTAGTGGTAAACAAAAATGCAGTCTTCTGCAATCCATATCTATGTCACTCCAATATCTTAGTTTCTTGTTTTTTTTCTGTATTATGTTATTAATGAGGAAAAAATCAAGAATATTTTCTTTGTTTTGACTTTTATTGATATGTACCTGGGGAATAGTGGATATCTCTTATTCTCCTCCTTACAATGGAAAGTGTTGCTAAACATTCATGTTTTGATAATAATTTTTATTGACTTGTTATCTTTCCAGCAGATTAATTTCTAGATTATTGATTTTGGCTTTGCCTTTTCCATAGGAAGAGGGAATCGCACCACATCTATATGTGGAGCTGGATTTTAAGGAGGTCTGATTTTTGAAATGTTTATATGTTAGCTCAAATCATTTTCCCAGGAAATCGTAATTACTACTAAATTCTTAAATTATATGCTTCTTGTTGTTATTTGTTAATCAATCCATTTTTATTGTTGTTAGGTGACCAGCAAGAAGGCAGCCCTCATAGACCACCATAATCAGTTGAAGGATAAGGTTGGAAGTGAAGCTTATATTTGTAAAGGTAATAAAGTCCTACTCTTCAGATTTTTATACATTGTTGGTTTTCTACCCTCACATTCTTGTATGCCTAATTTTTCTTATAGCTTAATTTATAAATGTTTCCATATTTTTCATGTTTGGGCATATGCATTTTTGTTATTCATGAGCAGCTTATGAAATGTATTTTTGTCTCGAATTAGTGCATAAAAAATATTGTAAGTTTTGATAATTATAGAGCTGACTTTGCTTTCCTCGATTTTTGTTTAAAAAACTTGCCTTTTCACTCTTAAATATGTGGAATTAAAATATCAATCAAGCTACCATTTATGAGAAGATAAGATTTGCAGTATTTCATTGCCCTTAATATGAATTAACAATGAAATATTTTCACCACTTTTCCAGAGAGAGGTGAAGTTTTAAGTGATCATTATAAACTTCTACCTATTGATTTACGCGATATAAACCAACTGGATACTATGATGGAGCTTGCTCAATTGGATTGTAGGTATGTTCTACTAATTTTCTCTATTTTAAGTTAATACTTTATTACTTCAATCTTAGTAAAAACTCTTTCATTTTGTTTTAACATTTCATACTAGTTATCATAATTGCTGTGGTTTTTTCCTTTTTTATATTCATTTATAATCAACTAAGCCTAATTTTTGGGAGATTCAGGTTATTTCTTTTTGTTTCGCATCTGTTTAGTCTTTATTTTAATGATGAGCAAGTCATGAAATGAAAACTTTGATGTGTGTGGCTTGCATTTTGAAAAAGAATGTGATAAATTTTGTTGTTTTAATTACAATTGAATTGATGCATCATATCTTAGTTTGAAGGTTCTTAATGTAACTAAATGTTGTAACATATATTAGTTTTAGAAATTCGTAGTTCAAAGACCATCAATTAAAATAAGAATTTTTTTAATGTAGACCCAAAAATACTAGAAATCCTTACCAAAAGATAATTTAATGATTCCTCAGATAAAAAAACATTATAGAAAATTTAAACCACCACCAAGAACCACATGTCGTTTAAGGCTCATTTTACAAAAATAAATCTAGTTGTACTGAATTTAACTAAAATCAACATGCTTGCAAAAAATTAATATAAATATAGTCGCGATTGGGAACGAACATCCAATTTAGCAAACAAAATTTAACAAAAGAGGAACTTTAACCAAAGCCTATTCTTCTCAGAAGGAACGAACATCCATACCAGCAGCTTGAGTATGACTTAAAAAACATGTATAAAAAAAAATTTTATGAGTTGATTGTGCAACCTATGAGTTAACCAAGCATAAACAAGTTTTATTTTCCAAACAAAATTGAGAGATGTCATATACTCCCTTTTACCTTATTCATAATGATATATGGGGACCTTAAAAAGTCTCTAACATTTCAGGGTTCGATGGTTTATATCCTTCATTGACTATTGTACTCGAGTCTCTTGAATCTTTCTCCTAAAAAATAAATCCGATGTTAGTATTATTCTCCCCATTTTTACACCATAATCCATAACCAATTCGAGGCAATAACAACAACAACAACAAGCTTTTATCCCACTACGTGGGGTCGGCTACATGAATTCTTTTTCTCCATTGTGTCCTATTAAAGGTCCAATTCTCGTTTAAATCTAATAAAGAAAGGTCATTCATAATATTTTCTAACCAAATTTTTTTAGGTCTGCCTCTACCTTTCTTAACATAAGTCAAATCTAATACCTCTACTCTCCTAACCGGGTCATTGGAAGGCCGCCGTTTTATGTGACCAATGTCCATGTGGCAGGTGCCACTTAGACAAATATTACTTTCCCAAAGCCTATCATCCTACTTTCGAAGGTAAGTTATCATTCATGAGTTTTTTTGCATTCACACCCCACAACAAAACGAAGTTGCAGAAAGAAAAAAAATGGCCACCTTGTCTTCACCCGTGCACTTCTATTTCACCACAATGTACCTAAATCCTAAAGGGGTAAGCCCTTTTTACTATCACATATCTCATAAACCGACTACTTTTAAAAATCTTGGGACTAAAAATACCAATAGATATTTTTTCCTCCTTTTACGCTGAATTTTGAACCCATAACAACCTCATACACAGAATCTTTGGGTGCACTGTCTATGTTCGCATTCATAGCCAAAATAGAGGGAAATTAGATCTATGAGCACTCAAATGCATCTTTGTCATATATTCATCCACCCAGAGATGTTATAAGTGTCATCACCCATCCACCAAAAAAACCCTTATATCTGTTAACATCACTTTTGACAAACAAAATCCTATTTCACCAAACCTCATCTTCACTGGGAGACTAAAATTGAGGAAGATGAGGAAAGTTATTTTGCCCCTCTTGACCTTCAAGCTCCACCTCAAATCAATCCACCTAAACCTGAAACCAAAGATTGGAAAATTGAGAACAAAACTATTATGGATAACATGATGTTTGAAAAAGTATATTCCAGAAATACAAATCCAAACTATGCTAGAGTTGATCCAAGAAGCTAAACCGTCTCCTAAATTGATGTAAACACAAGTTCACCAAGAAAACCTCCTATGTACCCATAACTAACTTTGAATCCTTTCATAATTTCTCACATTTACAGAAATTTTCTAGTCACACTAAATGATATTTATATTCCTAATAATATTTTTGAGGCCTTATTTGATGAGAATTGAAAAAGTGCTATGAAAGATAAAATATAAACCCTGGAGAAGAACAATACATAGGAGATCTCCGACCTACCAGTTGGAAAAAGACTAGTGGGCTACAATATTCTCTTTGAAATATAAAGCTGATGGTACACTAGAAAGGTACAAGGCAAGATCGGTAGCAAAAGGGTACACTTAGACGTACGACATTATGATGAGGACATCGATCCAAAGTCCAAATATGTGCATCACCGATCGATGGCCACGATTCAGAGCTTATTTTTCTAATTGTTTATGCATTTTTATTTTTATATTTTCCTATTGTACCCTTATGTTGAGTTGAGTTATGTTGGGGTCCTGAGGGCAATTTAGTCTTTATTTATTCATGTATGCTTGAGACCTATATATATGGGTCTTTCCTCTTGTAATAGCTAATGAAGATTTGAATGAAAAATTTGTGTGTTTCTACTTCTTCTTCTTGCATGAGAGCTTGAGAAGGGAGAGAGCTCAAGGGGAGCAAATCGCAAGGCCCACCAGTCGTTGGAAGAGTCCGCGGCTCGTGGTTAGGTTTTTTTTATCTTCTCCTTCGTATTCACCTCCATCTTCTTTCTCCTCCACCACAAGAAGACCCCTTCCTCTCACCCAAACCCGTCGGCCATCTCCCTCCTCCTCCATTAGCCGCCGGCCATCCATGGCTTTCCCCCTTGGTGATGCCATCAATCCTCCTAGTGGTTCCTTGATTGTTGCCTAACAATAATTAAGGGAGTTACTACTTTTGAATTTCAAAATTTGAAATTGAAAACTTTCCTGATTTGAAAGTTTCCAAAAATGGAAGGTTTTTGAATGATTCACTCCAAATCTCATGACATGTGGATTTGATAACTTTCATCCTAGGTGGCATCGACTCAATTGGAAAGTGCATACTCTCTCCCTAAATTCCCTCTCCTCCTCCTCATCTTGCCGCCGGCCCTAGGATGGGCTCCCCCATTGATTGCCTCCTTTAATGCTACCTCATATTTGAAATTCAAATTGATTTCAAATAAATTTCCCCTCCAAATTTACTTAATCCTGAAATTAATTTCAGGATTGGGAATTAATCCCTATTCTCCCCTCTATTGGCCGCC
Organism: Dendrobium huoshanense; assembly: GCA_016618105.1. Lineage (NCBI taxonomy): Eukaryota > Viridiplantae > Streptophyta > Magnoliopsida > Asparagales > Orchidaceae > Dendrobium > Dendrobium huoshanense. Next base: position 19,690,085 of record CM028356.1, on the reverse strand, counting down.
GGCCTTGCTTGGGGTTAATGCCCATTAAATGCCACTTTATGGCATTGATCGCACGAGGTTTGAAATTCAAATTCTAAGTAACCTCCCTCCTAATTTAATCAAAATCTGAATTAATTTCAGATTTGGTTAGATCTCTCCCTCTCCCCTCATCTAAACCCAATTCTTCCTCCCATAACCCGCCGCCCCTCCCCTTCTCCCACCTTGGCCGATCCTCTCCCTATCCTCCTTGGGGTGACTTCGAAGATTACGGATGGACTATTGAAAGCACGCCGTCCGTGTGTCCTCCACCACCGGCAACTTCTCCGTGGCTCGAGACCCTTGGCATTGCAACCTTCCTCGTGGCATCGTTTGGTGTGCTGAAATCTTCTCCCGCTAAGCCTAGTTTAGTTGAGTGGTTAATCCCCAAGGTGAACTTCTCGTTATTAAATTACGGATTGTTGTTTAATAGCTTTTGGTGTTGCTACTATCGTTGTTTATCCATGAGTTTTGGTCAATCTACGCATACTTCTTCGCCTAAGCTAGTTAATAACACGATTTCTTTAATGATTTTCTTGCTATCTCAATAAGATATTAATTGAAATTACGTTGTCATTCACTTTTAATTTTCTTAAGAAGCTCCTTGCATGTGGTATCACATCATCTTGGTATTAGAGCATGGCTAGCATGCTTTGATCATGCTAGATGCATCCTAGGTGTCGCCTTTAGATTGTCTTTAATTGTCGCATGCATAACATCGTCTAAACTGGTTTAACTTACTGTTTTCTTTTGCTGTCCTTCAAAATCCTGCATTAGAATTTTCATATTTCATGCTCGTATTTAAGTGTTTAAGTGCTGCCATCATTACATTCACATTCATAATAGTCTAGGCCACTTAGACTTTTGCTGTCCACTGTTTTTCTGCACTTGATTTCACCCTTAGAGTGAGTATCAGGTTGTGATAGGTTGCTGTCCACCATTTCCTGCAGCGGTTAAGCACCCGATAGTGACCCTAAATTCACTGTTTAGGTGCTGCCTTCACCCAAAAACTTTGCCTAGACAATTAGGTGACTTCACCCATCGTTGTGTTTGCTGTCCAGCACTTTACAGCTGCTGGAATTTCATTTCCAGCAGGTTTTGCTGTGATTGTAGCTGCTGCCCTCTCGATTCCAGCAACTGCAGGCATCATTTAGGAGAGCTTGAAGGTGCCGTTTAAGTGCTGTCCTCACCTTAAGACCTTGCTTAAGCGCTTAGAAAACTTCAGCTTTGGTTAAACTTGCTGCCCCGATTTTCCTGCACCTAGTAGTAGCCTTTTGGAGGGATTTTAAGTGGAGATACCCTGCTGTCCCCACTCCAAATTCCACCAGAACTGCTTAGGGAACTTCGACCTTCATATTAGTTTGCTGTCTTGAACTTCCCTTCTGCTGGTGGTGCCCTTTTAGGGAGCAAATCTCTGTGATTAGTTGCTATCCGTGATATTAGAAGACCTCCTTAGTGTTCCCTAGCAAACCACCATGGACCCGATAAGACTCCAAAAGAGTTTAGATGACATCGTTAACCTAGTGGGAAATATGACTAGGATTATGACGGAGCAACCCGTTGACTACCCCCACTCTAATTACATGCCCCACTCAGCTTATCACCCGAGACCTGATCCTAAGCCTCTTCGACCTCACTTAGAGTCACCATATCGTCTGCCTACCTTTGATGGCTCTTCGGACCCTCACTACCTCAGGGAATGGATTACACGACTAGAGGAATATTTTGAATCATGTCATGTCCCTGAGTCCCATCAGATTAACATCGCTAGGTCTCACCTTAAAGGTCGAGCTCTTCAATTTTGGGTAAGATTGGAAGATCATAGGGAGTCTCGCGGTGAGTACACTAATTGGAAAGACATGAGGAGAGAACTCAACTTCAAATATAGACCCTCTACCTGGGGACAACCTGCTGATTCTATGTTTAGGTCCCCCCATGCCCATCAAACCACTGGATATTACACTCTCAATACACCCACCCCTAGTAACCGGCATTTAGAGTACCACCCTTGCAAAACAAGCCGTGGACCTTACTGTGGTCGAGACCACCCACCAATTAGTAACATCCGGGTCGCTGCCCCACCCTATAGGTCTTCACCTAACCTTGATAGCCGACCCTCTACTGGGCCTTCTGTTAGACCAATCTCTTATGACTCTCCGCTTAGGCCTACTTCTAGCCATCCCAGTCAACCTTTAGCCTCCCTAGTCCTTGACCCTGCAAGTATGATTATAATAAAGGAAGACATTAAGATGATGAGGTTCCCTGAACCTAAGACTGAGTGCATCCATTTCATGGATGCTAGTGATATCACTAGTGACGAAGAATTCTTTGAGGATGGAACAGAAGTGATTGAATCAGGCTCCCAGAATGACTTAAACCCTGAGCTAGGAAAGTTAGAACCTGTAAACGTCGACACCTTAACCCACCCCGACCCTAGTCTCTTCAAGGATAAGCCTTTGGACAAAGTATGCCTGGATGATAGTAATGAGACATCGAAAGGAGCTAATCGGACGTCAAACACTTTGAATTTGAATCTGGAAGACCCTAATTTAGTTGTGACGCCTACTGAGTTGACTCCGGATAATTTTGATAATTTTGATTTAATTATGGATAATTCTGATGGTGACTTAGATAATCTTGAGTTGGAAGTAAGTCAATTGAATTCAGCACCGAAGTTAAGTGAAACGGAACCCATGGATCTTAGGGTTGCAACCAAACCTGAGTCTCTTTCGGAAGACTGTACTTTGATTCTAAAAGTTTTTAAGCCTGATTCGAACAACGAGCCCCCTCTTATTTCATTAGAGTCTAACTTTGGAGCTGCTCATTTAGATTTATATTTAGCAAAGTGTGTCATTCCCGATTTGAATTACCTCACCGCTCCTTATACCAACTTTAATATTCGACAAAGCGTGAGCCCCATACCGTCTGACAAATCTTTGAGCTATCCCCTTATGGATGTGAGTCAGGACCAATCATCCTATTTATTTCTGATTCCTACATTTTGCCTGTTATAGCCTCGCCCTACCATGATAAGGACCATATTTCTCCTAGTTGGATGAGTTTACTGGATGACACTGTCAACCCTAGGAGACTACCCGCGACTTTAACTCAAACTTCCCATAGAAGTACCCTGGTAGCTAAGAACGTTTTCATTGCTCCCCCTACATCAGTCCCCTTAGACCGAACACTTTAGACCCCTCTTTTCGTGACTCGTCCACCTTTTCTAGCTATGTGTTCGTGTTAGTTAGTATACTGTGTGTGTGTTGTAGTCTGTTTTCTTCCAAGTTATTTCTGTTTAAAACTTTTATGTGAGCCTTGATTCTTGTCAGTTATCATGCATACCGGTTCTTTTGTATATGCATTTGCATCTCATCTCCAGGAGCTTTGTAAAGAAATTAAAAGAAGAATTGAACAATGTAACTCCAATTATAAGCTTATTTCAGATCACAAGAAAAGATTTAAAGAATTCGAGGTTAGAAACTTTGTGATGGTACGGATCCCTCCGTGAAGAAGTTGCATGCTAGAAGCGCCAGACCTTTTAGGATAATGTCAAAGATAAATAGCAACGCTTATGTGCTGGACCTTCTCAAAGGTTTTAACATTAATCCAACCTTTAATATAGAAGATTTAGTAACCTTTGAGGGACCTGAACTGAACCCTGAAAATCCACTTCAAATTGAGCCTTGTGAGAACCCACCCAGTGAGATCCCTAGCCTACCTCCACTCCCCAAGTTATCCCATTTACCCAATGCGGAGAAGATCGATGCTATACTTAACGATGAAATCATTTCCATGAAGGAAGGCGGGTGCTACAGGTACTTGGTTCATTGGAATGGGAAGCCGGTGACCGAAGATACATGGATTGATCGCGAGGAGTTACAGAGATTGGATCCAGATCTTTTAGAGATGTACGAGAGCTCCAGAGATTTTCACTCGACGGGGTCGAGTTTTCTCCCACCTGGGGAGAATGATGAGGACATCGATCCAAAGTCCAAACATGTGCATCACCGATCGATGGCCACGATTCAGAGCTTATTTTTCTAATTGTTTATGCATTTTTATTTTTATATTTTCCTATTGTACCCTTATGTTGAGTTGAGTTATGTTGGGGTCCTGAGGGCAATTTAGTCTTTATTTATTCATGTATGCTTGAGACCTATATATATGGGTCTTTCCTCTTGTAATAGCTAATGAAGATTTGAATGAAAAATTTGTGTGTTTCTACTTCTTCTTCTTGCATGAGAGCTTGAGAAGGGAGAGAGCTCAAGGGGAGCAAATCGCAAGGCCCACCAGTCGTTGGAAGAGTCCGCGGCTCGTGGTTAGGTTTTTTTTATCTTCTCCTTCGTATTCACCTCCATCTTCTTTCTCCTTCGCCACAAGAAGACCCCTTCCTCTCACCCAAACCCGTCGGCCATCTCCCTCCTCCTCCATTAGCCGCCGGCCATCCATGGCTTTCCCCCTTGGTGATGCCATCAATCCTCCTAGTGGTTCCTTGATTGTTGCCTAACAATAATTAAGGGAGTTACTACTTTTGAATTTCAAAATTTGAAATTCAAAACTTTCCTTATTTGAAAGTTTCCAAAAATGGAAGGTTTTTGAATGATTAACTCCAAATCTCATGACATGTGGATTTGATAACTTTCATCCTAGGTGGCATCGACTCAATTGGAAAGTGCATACTCTCTCCCTAAATTCCCTCTCCTCCTCCTCATCTTGTCGCCGGCCCTAGGATGGGCTCCCCCATTGATTGCCTCCTTTAATGCTACCTCATATTTGAAATTCAAATTGATTTCAAATAAATTTTCCCTCCAAATTTACTTAATCCTGAAATTAATTTCAGGATTGGGAATTAATCCCTATTCTCCCCTCTATTGGCCGCCGGCCTTGCTTGGGGTTAATGCCCATTAAATGCCACTTTATGGCATTGATCGCATGAGGTTTGAAATTCAAATTCTAAGTAACCTCCCTCCTAATTTAATCAAAATCGGAATTAATTTCAGATTTGGTTAGATCTCTCCCTCTCCCCTCATCTAAACCCAATTCCTCCTCCCATAACCCGCCGCCCCTCCCCTTCTCCCACCTTGGCCGATCCTCTCCCCATCCTCCTTGGGGTGACTTCGAAGATTACGGATGGACTATTGAAAGCACGCCGTCCGTGTGTCCTCCACCACCGGCAACTTCTCCGTGGCTCGAGACCCTTGGCATTGCAACCTTCCTCGTGGCATCGTTTGGTGTGCTGAAATCTTCTCCCGCTAAGCCTAGTTTAGTTGAGTGGTTAATCCCCAAGGTGAACTTCTCGTTATTAAATTACGGATTGTTGTTTAATAGCTTTTGGTGTTGCTACTATCGTTGTTTATCCATGAGTTTTGGTCAATCTACGCATACTTCTTCGCCTAAGCTAGTTAATAACACGATTTCTTTATTGATTTTCTTGCTATTTCAATAAGATATTAATTGAAATTACGTTGTCATTCACTTTTAATTTTCTTAAGAAGCTCCTTGCATGTGGTATCACATCACATTAACTACAAGAAAATTTTTGTACTTGTGGCCAAGATGAACACTATTTGGACTCTAATCTCCCTAGCAACTAATTATAACTGATATTTGGATTAACTGGATGTTAAAAATGCATTTCTACATGGGGATGTGGAGGAATAAAAATTTATGAAGATTCTACTAGGATTTAAGTAGAATTCTGGTGGTGACTAAGTGTGTAGCTTAACGAAGACTTTATATGGACTAAAGTAGTCACCTAAAGCTTGGTTTGGAAGATTCTCAAAGGTCATGTGTTAGACCGGTCCAACCAGTCTAAGAGTTACTTGTCCAGCTGATCATTACGGGATCATCAATTACATCTAACTGGCGAAGAGGGAACCGCAAGAGAGGAGAGTTGATTTGGAGGAGATTAATTAGAAAATACTTCCTAATTGAAGAGGGTAAATTTGGGGGCTGATTTGGAAGGGATTAATTAGAAAATATTTTCTAATTGAAGAAGTTAGATTTGGGAGTTGATTTGGAGGGGATTAATTAGGAAATGTATTATAATTGAAGAGAGCAGATTTAGGAGTTGATTTGGAGGGGATTAATTAGGAAATATTTCCTAATTGAAGAGGGCTGATTTGGGGGCTGATTTGAGGACTGATTTGGGAGGAAAATAATTAAGGAAATATGAAAGATTTGGGAGGGAATTAGGGGTAGGGCTGCTTGGGTATTTGTTGTTTATTGTTTGCTTTAAAAGTAGGTGATTTATCTAAGGTTAAGGGTATGAGGTTATTTGCTGAGTTTAGATTGTTCTTAGAGAGTTTTGGGCTCTAGCCGGCGGTTAAGGATTTGGAAGAGTCGGATCTTCCTCTCCAATAGAAAATCCATTGTATCTTGTTATTTTCTTCCGTATATCATCCATTAAAAAGAGTTTTCTCTTATTATTACTTAATTCCTCTTGGAGATTGCTGTTTGAGATTGCTGTAATTTAATTTCAGCCAAGGGAGATAGGATTTTTACAATTGCTTTCTATCAAATTGGTATCAAAGCGATTTCCTGGGCTCAAATAGAAGTCTTCATCGCTGATTTTTGCTACATTTCCTCTCCGCTCTTGTTGTTTTCCGGTGTTTAGAGTCCATATTATCATCAAAGTTGCTATTTTTTTGGCTAGTGCCTATTGGAGCCTAAATCTGTGTACCTATGGCAGTAAGAAAGGTAGAAGTGTTTGAACGGAAGATCGGTCATTTGAAATCTAAAATTTTATATCTCCAAACTTAATATCCATATCTCAAAAGTTAAATTTCAGCCATCCACGAGAAGATGGATGGGAAACTTTTTATCCTAGAGGAGATGTTGAAGAAGTTGTTCGAGAGCTAGCCAAAAATGACGCATCAGAGGCAAGGGAAGCCTCCGACGACCAAAGAAATGGGGAAAACCCTGATCTGATAAGGTGAAGGAAAGATCAAGAGGTCGAGTTTCTAGAGGGAGAAGAGAGAATGCCTTCTATATATCCTATTCATTGGGAGGATCCGGGTAGAGGGTATGAGAAGAGGCGTGAGGAGATCAGGTATGAACAAAGGGGTAATGAATTTGAGAGGATAGGGACGGAATTTGAGAGAGGAAGGGCTAATTATGACCAAATGGGTGTTGAATTTGAAAGAAGAGAGGTTGATTATGGTCGAATGAGTGTTGAATTTGAAAGGCGAGGGGCTAAATTTGAAAGGAGAAGAGATGATTATAATCAAAGGGGTGCTGAATTTGAAAGGAGAATGTGAGAATTTGATGAAATGTTTGGTTACGAGCGTAGAAGGAATGATTGAGACACTTGGAGGGAACCATCCCCTTGGGGAATGGGAACTTATGGAGAAATTAGGGGAAATGAAGGAGATCCAAGGGTGAGGAAGTTGAAGATGCCTATTTTTGAGAGAGATGATATCCATGGGTGGATCTATAAGGTGAAAATATACTTTACCATCAATAGGTTGATAGAGGAGGAGAGACTGAGGGTAGTTGGGATGTGCTTGGAGGCAAAATTGTTGGCATGTTACCATTGGAGAGATACGAGACGATCCATATGGACATGGAGGGAGTTTAAAGACTGCTTGTTGGAACATTTTTGAACCAACATAGGAGGAGAATTCTATAAGTAGTTCTTCGATCTAATGCAGGAGGGGACAGTGGTGGAATACCATGAACAGTTTGAGTACCTGTACATCAGACTCAATCTTCTTTAAGAGACTGTACTAGAGTTGAACTTTATGAAAGGGCTCAAACCCAAGATTCGGGTGACAATTAGAGTGATGAGGCCTCATGATTTGGGAGATGCTATGGAACTAGATCAGTATGTGGAAGATCAGAGGCACTTTGAGAGTGAGACTGGAGGCAACATCTTAGGAGGTTCATACGGGATAACCACCACCTTTTTAACATCTAAGGAGCCGACACCAGGTACTCTTAAGGAGACCTCGAAGGATAAGACTGCAAAAGGGAGACATGGGGAAAACTTTAAGAAGCTCACATAAATAGAGTTACATGAGAAGAGGGCGAAGGGGCATTGTTTCAGATGTGATAAGAGGTATACACCAAGGCACCTGTAAGAACCAATCTCTTCTGTTTCTCACCATTTGTGATGATGAGGAAATTGAAGAAGGAGCTTTCTTTTCACCTTGCGGACAAGATGGGTCTTTGGGGAGGGGTATTGTTAGACCGGTCCAACCGGTCGTTACGGGATTGGCAATTACATCCAATAGGAGGAGCAGGAGCCGCATGAGAGGGAGGATGATTTGGAAGCGATTAATTAGAAAGTATTTCCTAATTCAAGATGGCGAAATTGGGGGCTAATTTGGAGGGAATTAATTAGGAAATATTTTCTAATTGACGAGAGCTGATTTGGAGAGGATTAATTAGGAAATGTTTTCTAATTGAAGAGAGTAGATTTGAGGGCTGATTTGGGAGGGAAATAATTAAGGAAATATGGGCAGATTTGGGAGGGAATTGGGGGAGGGCTGTTTGAGTATTTTTTGTTTATTGTTTGCTTTAAATAGGTGATTTTTCTAGGGTTAGGGATATGAGGTTACTTGTTGAATTTAGATTGTTCTTAGGGAGTTTTGGGCTCTACACAGCGGCTAGGGATTTGGGAGAGCCGGATTTTCCTCTCCAATAGAAGATCTATTGTATCTTGTTGTTTTCTTTTGTATATCATCCATTAAAAAGAGTCTTCTCTTAGTATTGCTCTTAATTTCTCTTGGAGATTCTGTTTAAGATTGTTGTAATTTAATTTCAGCCAAGGGAAATAGAATTTTTTCAAACATTTCCTATCATCATGCTACTCAATGGATATTAGCAGAGCAAAGAGGACCACACAATATCCTTCAAGCACTTAGATTCAGGGGGAGTCATAGTTTTGTTAGTTTTTGTGGGATGATGTTATCTTGATTGGGAATGATGAAAAAGGAGAAAGTGATTATAAGGAAATGTCTTGCTAAAGAATTTGAGATTAAAGTATTTAGTAGATTGAAATATTTTCTTGGAATTGAAGTGACCCACTCCAATAGAGAAATCTTTATTTCACAACAAAAATACATTGCTAATCTTTTTAAAGAAATAGGTAAACTTGCTTGTAAACTTACACCAATATCAGTAAAACCAAATCTCAAATTAGGGGAAGCTAAAGAGGATCCAGACATAAATAAGGAAGCTTACTAGAGACTTGTGAGAAAATTGATCTATATTTTTCATACTAGATCATATATAGCCTTTGTCGTAAGCTTAGTCTGCCAGTTCACGCAGAATCCAAAACAAACTCACATGCAAGCAGTAGATAAAATACTGCACTACCTCGAGGGGAATCCAGGAAAGGGGATTCTCTTCATAAGAGAATGTGGAATAACTCCAGAAGTTTGTACTAATGCAGATTACACATTATCCTAGTAGATATACTATCTATGATGAGGACATCGAAGATCAACGGCTACGATCGTGACTATTTATTTTCATGTATTTTATTTGTTATTTATACTTTTCCATTTCTACCCTCACTTGAGGGCTTTGTTTTATGTTTGCCCTAGGGGCAATTGTGTCTTTTTATTTTCCCTCATGTATTTGGCTATTTAAGCCCTCCCCTTCCTCTTGGAAAGGGATGATGATTATTGAATGAAAATTTGGCTCTTGTGTTCTCTTTGTGAGTTCCGTCTTGAAGATCGCTTAGTGAGTTCTTTTCTCCTAGATCTCTGTGTGAGTTCTATGAAAAGCCCAAGGTGAGGGCAAAAGCAATACCCGCCAGTTGTTAGAAGCGTCCTTGACTCGTGGTTTATTTTATCTTATTATTTTCTTCTCCAACTCTCATTTTCCTCCTCTCCACGCCAAGCCCTACTCGAGATCCCATCATCCACCACTTTACCCACTAGCTTCCTTCACTACAACCCAAGCTCCATCAAGAAATCCCCAAACCCGACGGCAAGCCCCTCTTCCTCCTTTGGCCGCCGGCCACCCCTTGCTCCAAGCCATGATGAAGATGTCAATCATCATAATGGCTCCTTGATTGTGGCCTAGCAATAAATAAAGGAGTTATCGATTTTGAATTTCAAATTTGAAATTCAAAACTTTCCATATTTGCAAAATACCTAAAAAGGAAAGTTTTTGAATTGATCCAATCCAAATTTCATGACATGTGGAATTATTATTTTATCCTATGTGGCATCAACATGATGGGAAGGTAAATGACCAAGCCCTAGTCCCCATCTCCGCCATAGCCGCCGGCCACCATCCACCTCCTCATCCCCATTGAAATCCTTGCCTAATTTGGGTGGACATATTTTGGGCTGATTTCAAATTCAAAAATCATGCATTTTGAAATTCGAAATCTTTCCTAATTTATGAAAGCTATTTTTGGAAAGTGCTTGATTGAAATCAATTTTGAAATTTAAATTCAAAATCTGATGTATTGCCTCAACGGACCTTTATCAGTAGCAATTGGTTAGTAATAACTTCAGAGGTGCCCTGGGGGGGGGGGGACTTTGATAATTGAAGGCTTCTGTAGATAAGTATAGGAATGTTCTGCACTTTCATAACTCCTAAATTCAAATCTAAGAGCTTTAAACCACCTCATTCAAAGCCCCCCTTATTTCATGCAAGCCGCCGGCTCCATTAAGGAGTCAATTAGGATTTGTTTCTTAATTCCCCACCTCCCCTCAAGGCAATATTTCTAAATCCCTTCCTCACTTATTTGGCTGAAATTTGCATATCCCGTAACTCCTAAATTAATTCCCACATATAAGGAATTAATTAAGGAATTCCCAAATCTGAGAATGCTCAAAATCTCAGGGAATTAAAGCACCATTTAATTCCTCATCCCTCCACGTGAAATCCCTTCTAAAATCTGATTGGAATTTGGAAATTAAATTCCCCACTTCTTTCCCAACCCGCCACCCTCTCACTCCCGTGAATTTCCCCTCAGCTATTCTCAGAAATTCTATTCAGATTTCAATGCCAAAAAAATCTGAAAGTGCTTCAGTTTTCCTGAACATGAAATTTGGAATTTTCGGAACTGAATTCTGAAATAAATCTTCTCCGATTTTGAGAAGAAAACCTGAACTATTTCAGGTTTCCTGAACGCCAATTTCAGATTTTTCGTTCTACATCAGTTATTTTGAGAAGAAAACCTGAACTATTTCAGGTTTCCTGAACGCCAATTTCAGATTCAGATTTCTTGAAGGAAAATTCTGAGAGCAATTCTTGAAAATCTGAAATATTTCATTTCGTGGCTAATCGGTGGTGCGAAGAAGCTCATGGTGGCTGTCCTAGTCGTCCCCAACACTCAAATCATCCTGCAGGAGTGCGTATCTCTCTTGTCTTTGGGTAAACTCAACATCCGATTCGCTATCTTCATAGTTACATCCTTGAATGTGAATTTATTGTCTTCATGAAGATCATATTAATGCGTCTCCGCTAAAGCCTAGTAATTAGAAGAGTTGTGTGAGGGATCTTTCATAGACTAATCTTATTGTTAGTATTGGAATTTATTGTTGGAACAATCCATGTATGCAAAGAAAGACTTAGTTGACTATTTAATGATCTTAACCTCTATGCATGTGAGATAACCTAAGCTAGGCACCACTTTAATAGTTATTTTATCGTTCAATTCTGCATAAGATCTTGCTTATTATTGCCTCTAAATCTAAACGTGCAAACTTCTTTTAGCAAATCATTTTCGCATGGGATTGTTTCACATCAATCTACCTCAATATACTGCACGCTCTTTGAATGAAACCTAGTTACTTGGAGGATCAAGAAATAGAATGTGGCGGCAAGGTCTAGTGCCGAGGTAGAGTTCAGAGCTATGGTCTTAAGTATATGTTAGTTATACTATTGATCAAGATGATTCTAGAAGGCCTAAGGATCAAGTGGGAAGGGGCCATGAAATTGCACTGTAACAACAAATCAGCAATCAGCATAGCTCACAATCCATTTCAATATGAAAGAACTAAGCATATAGAAGTGAACAGACATTTCATAAAAGAGAAATTGGACAGTAGACTTAATTGTATTTACCTGTCTCATCAAAAGATCAGCTTGCTAAAGGTCTTGATAACTCTATCTTTCTTGGACTAATTAGCAAGTTGGGAATGACAGATCTGTATTCCCCAACTTGAGAGTGAGTGTTAAATCTCAACCGCCCCTTGGCCCTTGATCCCATGTCCAACTGGGGATCCGTGGGAGGCTCACCTTGTTAAATCCTAGCCATCCCTTGGGCCCTTGATCCTATGGCTAGCATCGGGATTCATGAGTGGCTCACATGGATCACATCAATCTCCTTTTAGATTTGGGTAGATGATTTAGGAAGGATTGTATTAGGGCAATTGTATATTATTCCATAATTATTTGTTTCCTTATTAAAACATCTTGTATAGATCTATAAATGGGGATGACTCTTTGCAATAAAATTAAGTCATTCCCCTCTCCAATTATCTGAATTTAACATGTTCTAAAGCTTTCAATTGCATTTTAGGCCCTATATTTGAGCTCATTTGGGTTGGATTATACCACTGGTGTTAGGTTTTTGTTGTCGAGACCTTCAATTCGACTATAAGTTTGCTGAAATTGGAACTCGAATGGTCCTGAATTTAATTTTGAAAGTCTTTAAATCAAATGTTCCTCAAGACTTTTGCCCAGATTTTTGGTGATGTATCATAACTTAAATGGATTTGACTAAAATCAAGCATGCTTGCCAAAGCCAAAATCGAATTATGTAGAAGAAAATAGAATAATGTTAAGAGTTAACAAAATATAGAACACATGAGTAATTAAGCCTAATATTTCTTTACGTGCCTCATAATTTACTATTTATTAAAATCAAAGCCCTAGACTTTATTATCTCTGAAATTTCCGTGGTGCATTTTCTTTAGATAAGCATGAACATAAATCAACATAAATTTTTGGGTGAATAACACGGAATCAGTGACGCTTCATGACATTTCATATGCATTGAATCCAGTTCTCAGCTGAATCTGGATCTTAGCGGTATTGATAGCACGACAAATACCTATAACACCTGCAGGCTACAGGAACAGAGGCCGTAGTTCACACACATAAAAACTATGAGGACTTAAGTCGCATATCATGCGCACAAATGCTAGAAGATTGGAGAAGAAAATCTGCATCAACAATTGCCTCAAATTCATTTCTGAGACAGAATCTTTGTGTTCTGTTATTTTCATTCATGCCTTCAAGTAATGGGAAACATTATGAGTCTAATAAACAAGCTGCCGATGTAGGTGAAGAGCATTGGAATGTCACTTTAATGTTGGAAAATCAATAGGGGTTCAATTAGCTGTTATTTGTCCACCATTGATCTCTCCAGTGATTTTGAAAGCTTATTTGCTTACTCACAAGGGAGCTCAGTTCTCTGATGTTTCTATTTCTGAATGTGTCAAATGTTCTCTAATAAAGAACCTGCTTTCTTAAATTTAAGAACTGAACTACTTGTATGCGCTGAAGATACTTGAACTTATTCTAATGCTATTATCAGCTTGCCAACGTTTATAATTGCAGAGTGCGTTTTGATATACTTGGACCCAGATTCAACTTGTTCTATTGTTAGATGGGCTTCAAAAACATTCTCAACTGCAATATTTTTTGCATATGAGCAAGTAAATTTCTTTTTTAGAATGCTACTTTTTTCTAATTTATTTTAGAAAGGTATTTGCTAACCATGCTATCAGCGCTCTGTCTTTTCTTAGATCCATCCTGACGATGCATTCGGTGAGCAAATGATGAAAAATCTTGAGGTGTGTTCATAAGTAGAGCATTCATGTATTTTTCATCTTAGTCTGCTGCCATGTTTTTTACCGGAAAAGTTGATGAATGTGTTTAAAGATCATACTGATAAATGCATTCACTCTTGCATTTTAAGCCTTAAGTTCATCTTTGTAATCAACTGTTAGGTTAAGCTTAGCATTGACGTCTTGTGTCGTATTTTGCCGCGCTCTGTTGTCGAGCAAAGCAAGTGACTATTTGGTAAAGCCATTGGTAAGGTAACTGTCTAAAGTTCCATAAAAGTTGTGGTTATTTAATAACTATGTCACTAGCATGAGTTGATTTAATAACAAAATTTGATTTTATTCCGATTTTCATACAATTCTATTATAATTCCTTTATGTTAATTAGTATATAAATAGATAAAAGAATAACTAATTATGCCAAAAGCTAAAATTCTTAATTTTTTGTGTGTGTGTGTGTGGGGAGTGTGGGGGGGGGGGGGGGGGCGGGTGAGGCACCTAAGTTAATGTTCTAAGCGGGTATTCATTCATGGTCCTACATATTTTCTCATAGTTATTTTTCCACATACTCTAAATCTACTTATGTTATTAAGGAAGCTGAAGAATGCAATAGAAGGCTATGCCAAACAAATCCTTGCTTCGGGATTTGATTTATGATTTTTACAGTTGGAGATGTATGGAAATTCACTTTTTGGTATTTGATCTCTTTCTAATATTTGACATATTTTTGTGCTTCTTGCTACGATTTGATTTTGGATGATAATCAGTTTTGTTGATATTTGAGTTACTTTACCATCCTAACTTATAGTTTTCTAAAGTATATTCCTGTAATTCTGCTTGGAAGTGTTTTTTTGAATGAAAAGAAGCTTGTTATCCTTTTAATAGGAGTAATGAGTGTCTTTTCCAACTGTTTTTATGTTCTATCCTGTGCATAAGGCTCTTTCAATGCTAGATCTGGGGTGGAATTGACATAAGCATCCTTAATCTATCAACGAGCTTTATCCGCAAAATGGTTGAATGTACTATAACCTCTCTTCACCTTATATTCCTGATGTGGATCTACATTTTACCGTTAAAATTTTGTTTTTTTTTGTCGTTTGCCCCTTTCCTTTTCATTTCCATTAGGCTAGTTGTTAACCAACACAATACATTTTGAGCAGTTCTGTTCTTATGGGAAGTCTTGTCTATCTGTAGGACTGCTTCATTTGGTCTTATGTTGTCTACTGCTTGCATCTTTTGGAAATTCTCTCTGTTGTGCAAATTAGCCACCATAATCTCGTTCTAATTCTCTTGCGCAAATTAACCACCATAACTTCATTCTCATTCTGATTGACCAAATGTACGTCTTATATTTACATGAATGTCACATTCTTTAGCTGGAAAGAAAATTTTTATGTTAAGCAATTGTCACCCATTTATTTGACTTCCTAGTTAACTAATCCTTACTTTTACTGCTAATTTTCTAGGGATAAGACGCTGGTTATGCATGCTATGTACTTAGCCAGTACTAAGCCACCCGCAGTGGTGGTTTTGTAGGCACACCTGCAGCAATATTTGCAACAACCAATGGAAAGCTTTAATCAGGCTACCTATAATTATAATTATGTAGGAAAATCAGATCAATTAGAACCATTGGGCAAGAAAAAAATAGGGGCCTTCCTTCGGAATAATGCATGTGCCTTGAGGGAGAGAATATCTCAGTGATACTTTTGTGATAATTTCAATTGCGAAAGCACTCTTCATACACTTATTTATATAATCAGCGAGAAAGATATTAACTTGCATCTTTAATCTGCTGCAACTTCTGGTTAAAGTTTTTTTTGCTGAAGTTGTCTTCTGAAGAACAATTTTATAGACTTTGCTTGAATATAAAGAAAAACTAGGTCTTTTTGGATATTCCACCAAAAATTACATGCATCAGTTGCTTTTTTTTTGCAGAGTCGAGGATGCCCTCTATTAGGTATATATGCAACACCAACTTTAATTACCAAGGAGAAACTCTTTCTTGATCAGGGATGGCAGGTAATTTCGTTTAGTTTGACTTGTTTCGTTGAAATACTTCAAAAGTGTTGTGTATGATCTGTTTCGTAATGCTCTTAAATGGACCTGAATTTGGAAAGAAGAATTTGTTTCCAATGACATGATTTCACACATTTTGTATACATCCGAATTCCGAACTTTGGTTTCTATCTTTTTTAACATTTTCATTTGAAACTTAATGTTCCAGAGGGCTGTTGCCTGGGATATGCTGAGGATATATAATGAGTTCATTGAAGCTCAAGAAAAACGCAGGTAACTGTTCTTGGTACAGCTAAGTTTTTAAGAAAAGAATGCTTTCTTAAAACAGAATGCTAGATAATTTGCTCACTTCAATAAATTCTCATTTGCCTTTTTGTTCGTTGAAATTAATTTAGTATGACTTTATAGAAATATGAAATACCTACCTGTGTTCTGATCCCAAATTATAAATCTCTCATGTATGCATCTGCTTATCTTTTCATAATCTTTTGGCTCTCAATAGGTGCCCTTTTTATTCTGCTAACATCTGGTCTTTCCTCCAAGTACTTCTCTACTGATGATTTTGATGTGTTGTCGTGACCATAATACACCAAAGGGAGGATCTCTACCATACATGATTTTGAATGGTGTCGTCTGAGCTCTTGTATGATAAGAAGTATTATACCAATATTTCACACATGCTAACCATTTCTACCATAATTTTGGGGTGTTATATACAAAACACCGTAGATAAGTTTTAACACTGCGGTTCACCACTTCTGTTTGCCCATCCGTTTGGGGGTTATATGGGGTGCTGCCCTTCAATATTGCTCACTACATTTTGAACAATTCTCTCTAGAAGTGGTTCAAAATGTCTTTGTCTCTATCTGACACTGAAGACTCCGGTATGCCATGCAAGCGAACCATTTCCCTTATGAATGTCACTGCGATGGATACTCCCGTATATGGGTGGCGTAGAGTAATAAAATGTGCATACTTGCTCAACCGATCCATTATCACCAGAATAACCATGAATCCTAATGATTTGAGCAGCCCCTCAATAAAATCCATAGTGACATCCTCCCGTACCTTCCCTGGTAGTGCCAAAGGCTGTAGATGTCCCCCATGAGCCATTGCTGAGTACTTGTGTCTTTGACACACATTTGATGTGATCTAAGATCTAAAAGCAAAGAAGGAGAACACCAATGACAAACGGAACTGAACTGAACCCAAAAAAAGTTAATAAACCACCGACAAAGAAACAAATTGTTGCAAGAAATATAAAAGAGGACTTTAGAAAGAAAATACAAAAATTATAAAAACACTACCCTCAAAACAACCTTAAAGGTTACCTCGTATGTATCGATATAATTAGAAAAAATTAGGTGCTCTAAAGAACATTCAAACTAGGGGTCCACCACAACAATTTTGATCCAACAACAGCACTCATCTGGCAAATACCAACAAACCGGCAAACAACACCACTCTCACTTTTTGTAGAGAAGAAATATACAATGGAAAGGTACTTGTGGAGAGAAGAAATAGGTAGAAGACTAGAAGAAGAAATAGGAGGGAAAGAAGTAGCTCTCAAGCTAGGAAGAGAAAACCCTCAGGTTTAGAAGCAATTTCAGATTCAACAAGACCTTCTAACAGCATAAATCATCCCCCTATAAATAAAGAAAAAGGGAGCCAAACAACCCCTAAAAGGAGCTGTCCAAGCCTCCAATAGGAGCAGCTGAAATTATGGGAAATCACCAAGAAGAGGCACGATCAGCCTAGGAACCAAACAACCAACATTTATGGGAACATCACCAAGAAAGAGGCACGGTCAGCCCAGGAACCAAGCAACCAACATTTATGGGAAAATCACCAAGAAAGAGGCACGGTCAGCCCAGGAACCAAGCAGCCAAAACGCCAACAACCAGCCCCCCAAGTAGGAAAACGAAGCAACCCCAAATCAGACGAGATAACCAAGACACCAAGTAGCCAAAGAAAGGGAAAAATGGGCCAAGCCCATCAAGAGAAATTCAGCCAACCATTAAATGCTCAAATGTCTAAAGAAAGCTAGCAAACCAAAGGAGTGAAATGTTCAAAGAGCACCAAACATAAACATGTTCATAGATTGCCTTCCATCATAGGGTAAACAAAAATAAAACATAAAATTCTAAATTACATAAAACCAAAACAAAATTTTAAAATATTCGAATCATAAAACATATGTAGATAGATATTGAATGCATCAACATGGCAACTCTTCACCATTTCTTCCACATCTTTTTGCATACTGATTCAATAGAATTCAGCGGCCAATCTCTTGTATGTTTTCTGCTCCCCCGTGTATCCTCCAATAGAACTACCATAGAACTCCTGCAACAGTTGAGGGATGAATGACGATGTCCGTGGAAGCACTAATCATCCCAGATATAGTAACTTCAACCCAGCTAAGGCATATCTAAGACGGCTATCCTTATCCTTCAATAAGTCAAATTTGATCTTGCCCAACCCTTCGTCCTATTCATTGTCCTTCCTTAGGGACTCCCAGTCCATGACCATCAGAATTAATAGTGTTGAAATCTGTGAAGTCTTCTAGCATCGTAATAAAGGCATTTGTGTCCTTATTCTTTAACCCAGATCAATACTGTATCTCAAAGTTATACCCCAGTAGCTTGGAGAGCCATCGTTGATGCTCCTCTATCACTATCCTCTGCTCTAGCAAAACCTTCAAGTTTCTCTGATCAGTTCTGACTATGAAATGCCATCCCAACAAATATGAACGTCACATCTATATGGATAGCACAATCACCATCAAATCCCTCTCATAAACTGATTTCAACCTTGCCCAGGCGGTCAGTACCTGACTAAAGTATGCCATTAGCCTTTGTTTCTACATGAGTGCCACTCCAAGTCTATAGCCCGAAGCATCTGTATTCACTATGAACGTCAAACTAAATTCTAGTAATACTAGCACCAGAACTGTAGTCATGGCTTTTTTTCAACTGCTCGAAGGCTCTGGTCGCTGCTTCCGAAAGCTATCATTCTTCAATTGTTATGTTAGTGGCCCGACTATCGAGTTATACCCTCTACAAATTTCTTGTAATACCCTGCAACGCCCAAAAAACCCCTGAGTTCCTTCGACGTCTTGGGTATAGGCCACCTCAGCAGGGCCTCAATCTTACTTTGATCAGCTACCACCCCTTCTTGAGACACGACATGCCCCAAGTACTCCACTCTGAATTGTGCAAAGGGCCATTTTTTCAAGTTAGCGAATAGTTCTCTCAAAGTTGCCAAAACAACCTTCAGATGATCCAAGTGCTCCTCCTGAGTCTTGTTATAGGTCATAATATCATACCAATACGAACCTCCAAATGTATGGCTGGAACATCCGATTCATAAGAGACTGGAAGGTGGCTGGAGCATTGATGAGGTCAAAAGGCATCATCAGGAACTCGTAGTGTCCCTTATGTGTCCAAAAGGAAGACTTGTGCACATCTTGTGCTCTCATCCTGATCTGATGGTAAACTGACTTCAAATAAATCTTGAAAAAGATCACCGCTCCATACAACTCGTCCTATAGCTCATCTATCACATGAAGAGGAAACTTATCTGAAATATTTTCCTTATTCAGGGTCCGATAGTCCACAAATTTTCCAACTCTCATTCTTCTTCTTCACAAATAGTATCATGCTTAAGAACGGACTCACACTCGACCAGATGATTCCCGCCCCCAACATCTCCCGAATCAATTTCTTTATCTCATCCTTCTGAATCTTGGGGTATATATAAGGTCTAATACGGATGGGTGTAGCTCCCTCCCTCATGGTGATGGCATGCTTGCTCCCTCAAGGGTGGTAACCCGTGAGGGGCTTGAAATATATCTCCAAACTGGTGTTGTAGTGGTTGGACTAGCAATGATACCTCCTCTACTTCATCCTCCTAAATCCCTTTCATGCTCTAAAGCTCCACTAAGTAACCCCTTCCCGTGTCTTATATAGATTTCACCATGGTCTTGGATAAACTAGAATCCCCCCCATGAGCATCTTCCTCTCTTCCACCTGGAATTCCATAGTCATGGCCCTCCAAATTATCCTAGTTTCCCCCAAAGTCTGCATCTATTTCATTCCCAATATCACATCCGTGCTTCCTAACTCCAACGGAAGAAAATCCTCCTTTACTTGCACCCCCCCCCCCCCCCCCCCCCCAAAAAAAAAAAAAAATTGTGTTAGGAGTAGCTTTAGCTCTTACTCCTCTCTATCTTCCTTGTCCCCATCATCACCCCATAACATGCTGTGTCTACTAGCTTTAGCCCCAACTCATCCACCACCTGACTGAAAATGAAATTGTGGGTCGCCCCACTATATATCAGCACTACCACGGCCTTTCCCTCTATATTCCCCTTTACCTTCATGGCGTGGTTTGGAGTTAACCCCACCACTGAGTTTAGTGAAACCTCAGCTACGTTCAGGTGTAGATTCTCCTCTTTCTCCACTATATCTCCCCCTTCATCCTCTGCTTCAGCTTCCTCATCATCATGGACGGTGAGAACCTAAAAGGTTTGGTCCTCACACTTATACCCCGGGGTAAACTTCTTATCACACCTAAAGCACAATCCCTTCTCTCGCTTCTCCTATAACTCAGTCTCCATCAAACGCTTGAAACTTCCTCCCGATCTTGCTCCCACTCGATCTCTAGGTGGTTCTCTCTGGGCTGGTACATGTGGCACTTTTGGTGCCAGAAAAATGGTCGTCGTCTGGGTCATAGCTCTTGGACAATTGCTCTGACTTCCCTTCTCCAGAAACCTCTTATCCTCCAACAGTTTGGCTAGCTGCATGGTCTCCCCTAGCCCTCTCGGTCTCAACACCCTTACTACATTCCTGATCTCTGGTCTCAATCCCTTCATGAAGTTTCTATCTAACACCATTTCTGACAGTTTCCCCACATGACTGAAAAGGAGCTCGAACTTCTCCTGATACTCCATCATAGTCCCTTCCTACATAAGAGCGAAGAATTTCTCATATAAAAGTTTCATTCTCTACTAGTTCGAAATTTGATGTAGGCAGGGGGGGGGGGGGGATTGATGTGCCTTAATTTTTGGCTGATTTGGTTCCTAGATTTGGGCTTGGTCGTCTCGGATTAGGTTGCTCCTTTTTGGTGAGATGTTGTGTTCTTCTATTTAAATCAGCTCATTATTTTGCTATGTAGTTTAAGCTACCTTTTTAGCTCATTAATTAGAGTGGTCCTGGTTCATCCCCTCTTTATTTGGCCTTCGGTTTCTCCGCCTAGCTCCTGTTCCTGTGTCTGGCTGCTTCTGTTTTCGTGGCTGACCGTTCCTATCCCCCGTGTTGTCCCTTCGGGTGCTGCTCCAAGCGCTACCTATTAGTCTTTTGGCTCCCTTTTTCTGGTTGGTTTGGTTGGAGGTGGTTGGGGCTGTTTGGCTTCCTTTTTTCACCTATATATATATATATATATATATATATATATATATATATATATATGGGTTGTTTTGAAGCATAAAAAAGTGTGTTATAGAGTGATTTTTGGATAGCAAAACCTGAGGGTTTTTGGATAGCTTGTGAGCTATGCCTCTTCGTCTTCCCCTTATATAACTTCGTCTTGGACTTCTTATCTCATTCTTCTCTCCGTAAGTGTTCACCCCATTTGTATTTTCTTCACATTCAATAAAAATGAAAAGATTCTTTAGGTGTTGTTTTTTATATTCTATCATAAGTTTTAAGTTGTGTCATGTTATATGTTAAAGTTGAAGTGTTGTTGTATCTTAATTATTGTATTATTTTCTTATTTTGAAAGGAAGACGCTAGTTTATATGCAATTTTAGTTTTCCTTAAAATTTTGGTTGCATAAAAAATGTTCTAATAAGCATCATTGAACTCCCCCCATGATCTGATCTGAGCCCTCATTTCCCTCCATTGATACCACACTGGAGCTTTTCCATCCAAACATAGAGCAATTGTCGTGAGCCTCTCTTCATCCTTCAGCCCGCTCACCACAAAATATCTCTATATATCCACTCATGTGCATCTTTCCCTTCGAACACCGACATCTTTAGCTTCCTCACCCTCAGATCCCCTCTTTCCCAATTCCCTTTTCCTCCTTTGGCTCCCCCCATGTAACGATTATGATAATCTCTTCCCTGTCCGCTCTCATGTGTCTCCCTTTCTTCAACTTCTGCTCCCCTGAATTCTTTATCTCCATACCTCCACATGCCATAACCTCCCACCCATTCCCCTCCTAGGTGGTGGTTCAAAAGATTGTCTCCTTTCCTCTTCCCCTAAGATCTCTACATCTTGATCATCCCTCCGGTTGTCGGTATTTGCATTTCCTCCTATCACTCTCTTGCTTTTGATGCCGCCGGTTGTACATGAAGATCCAACGCATTCTTCATCATTTCTTATGGGTTGGAAAACTAATCCTTCATTAATGAAATTATGTCCTCAAATGCCGATTTGAGCTAGCCAACTTCTCCTTCAAGACGCTCTTCCAAGACATCAACTTTCTTCGCTGTCATAGATTCCAAATCATGCTCTGATACTAATTTGATAGGACTTGAACTCAGAAAATAGTAGATTTTTAACTAAAACAACACCCAAAGATGGGAAACCACTAATACAACACCATTAAATTAAAGAAAATAGAAAATACAATGCACCTATACAAGAAAAGAATAAGACAACCCTTAAAAACGGAGAGCAATATCACTACAACACAATACCAAAAAGAAAGATAACATTAATCTACTCTTTGAGAGGTAGATCAGCTCTCCCACACAAGAAACTCATTGAAAACTATTTTGTGCAGCAATAGGCTCCCCCCTCCCTCCAAATCTGCATGCCCCCCCCCCCCCCCCCCCCCCCACACACACACACACACATAAGCCCTTCTTATATAACATTCCTCCCTCCTAAGTATCCCCTCCTTTGGTAGGTAATTAATGTTGATTTGGGCCCCACACTTTATTTTCCCATGCAGCCCCCCTTTCCTTGCTTGGGCCCATTCTTTTGTTCCCCAAGAGCCCCGGTGGGCCCCGCTAGCTTAACATGTTCTTTATTTGTTTTTCCTCTATCAACTTCTAGATTGTGCTGCTTATGATCGATCCTGATGAGATTTAGTTTTTGTAAGAATCATGGAATGGTATTTGGTTATAAAATTTATATTTGTACTTGCAAATTAATATAGCTAGCAGCAGCAGTCCAGCTGCCTAGGTGGGACCCAAGATCTCTTATATCACCTATAGGAGAAGAGGCTTTGGGAGGAAACTCTTTAGGAAAGATGTAAGAGGCATTTATTAGATGTAGGGGGCATTTATTAGTGGGATTTGAGCTGCTTAAGGGGAAGATTATGGTGGGTTAGGATTTTTTTATGTTATGTTTGAAATTTCTGCAGCAGTTTTTATGAGGTTTTAGGTTCCTAGTAGCTGCTAGGAATTGTGAGAGAGACGATTCACCTCTCGAATTGTGAATCAACTTGTATCTTGTCTTGCTTTGTTTGGAAATTAGTAAAAATTGCTCTCTTTGTGTTATTTCTGGATCTATTTGGAGTAAGTTGTTGTTTTTATGTTGTTATATGCTGTTTTGATCATCAAGTCCTATCAAATTGGTATCAGAGCAAGATTCGGGACCTATAGCACCGAAGAAAGTTGATGCTTTGGAAGAGAAGTTAGAAGGAGAAGTTGGTCATATCAAATCTGAAGTTGAGGAAAGGATTTCATCCATGGAAGGAAGTTTTTATAACTTAGAGGAAATGATGAAGAAAATATTGGAGCTTCACACCCAACTGATAACATCGGAGGAGAGGGGGCCGGTGGGTGGCCAAGTGGGGGAAATTCCAATATTGACACAATAAGGGATGATCGAGAGGTAGAAATCTTGGGCGATAGGGAAAATATGTCACCTCTTAAACCGATAACCAGGAGGGAAATGGGTGAAGGATATAGCATGAGGGGAAATGTGGATGAAGAAATAAGGAGGGCTGAGTTTGAGGAATATGATATCTATGAAAGGAGGAGAGGTGGGAGAGAACAGTGGAGAGATCACAACAATCACTATATGGGATGAGTAGGAGGTGGAAGAGGAACTTAGAGCGGTGGGGATCCAAGAGTGAGAAAATTGAATATGCCCGTTTTTTAAAGGGGAAGATACTCATGGATGGATTTATAGGGTGGAGAGATACTTTGTAGTGAATGGGCTGATGGAGGAAGAGAGACTCACGGCATCACGGCAGCGGCTTTATGTTTGGAGGGGAAGGCCTTATCTTGTTACCACTGGAGAGATCTGAAAGAACCAATTTGATCATGGAGGGAGTTCAGATATAGTTTATAAGAATGTTTTTGAACCAGTCGGAAAGGAGACTTTTACAAGCAGTTCATTGCTTTTGCTCAGGAAGGGACAATGATGGATTATCAGGAGAGGTTTGAGTATCTTTCTAGTTATTGGGGAGGCTTTCTGAGACAGTGTTGGAGGGGAATTTCATGAAGGGACTCAAACAAAAAATCAGGGCTGGTTATTAAGGCCATGAGGGTTGGGGGAGGCTATGAAGCTAGCCCAGTTAGTGGATGACAAAAAGTCACTTGAGAGAAGTAGCAAAGGAAACAATTTGGGAGCTTCATATTGGACTACGACCACTTTTTTAGCACCAAAGGTACAACATGTGCCCATTCAGAGAGAAGTACCTAAGTATAGGGGATTGAGAATACGACCAGAGGGAAATTTCAAATGACTAGTTGAGACAGAAGTTCAAGAGAAGCGGGCTAGGGGATTGTGTTTCCGTTGTGATGAGAAATTTATGCCGGCTCAACGTTGCAAGGATCGTTCTCTGTACGTACTTACAGTCTGTGATGAGTTGGAGACTCTTGAGGAGGAGGCGGTTGAGGAGGAGCATTTGCACCTAGATGTGGCGGAGGTCTCCCTAAACTCAATGATGGGGTTTACCTCAAATCATACAATGAAGGCGAGGGTACAAATAGAAAGAGAATCGGTGATAGTTCTGGTGGACAGTGGGGCAACCCACAACTTCATCCCAATCAGGTGGTGGACCGACTGGGGCTGAAGCTAGTTAACACTGGTTGTTTTGGGGTGATGATGGGAACGAGGAAAATGGTGAAGAGTAAAGGCATCTGCCTAGGGTTGATGGTGACACTGCAGGAGATCCAGGTGAATGAGGATTTTCTTCCATTGGAGTTAGAGAGCACATATGTAATTTTGGGCATGAAGTGGTTACAGACATTGTGGGAAACTAATGTGGACTGAAAAGCATTGATTAGGAATTCATGGTGAGAGGGAGGAAGGTAAGAATCAGAGGGGATCCTAGTCTGTCAAAAACTAAGGTTTCTTTCAAGACTATAGTGAGGTCAATCCAGGGATCAGGGATGGGATTCTTGGTGGAGCTTCAGAGCCTCAAGGGAGGAGGAAGTATGAGGAAAGGATGGTTCCAGAGATAGTCCAACCTCTTCTACAACAATTTAGTTAGGTGTTCTAGCTACCTTAAGGCCTACCTCCCCTAAGGGAGCATGAGCATGCCATCATCCTGAAGGAGGGGTTATCCCCTATCAGTGTTCGACCCTATCGGTACCTACAGGTTCAGAAAGATTAAATTGAGAGACTGATCAAAGAGTTGTTGGAGGCCTAGATCATTCGTCTCAGTGTTAGTCCATTCTCTAGTCCAGTGTTGTTGGTGAAGAAGAAGAAGAATGGTAGTTGGAGATTTTGTTTAGATTATCGGACTCTTACTAAGGAAAATGTTGGATAAGTTTCCTATATCAGTCATTGATGAGTTGTTGGATGAATTATATGGAGCGATGATGTTCTCCAAGATTGATTTGCAATCGGGATATCATCATATTAGGCCCATTGACATCCAACAGACTTCTTTTAGGACTCATGAAGGCCACTACGAGTTCTTAGCGATACCTTTTGGGCTTACCAATGCCCCAGCTACCGTCCAGTCGCTTATGAACAAGGTATCTCAGTCCTACCTCCGCAAGTTTGTATTGGTTTTCTTCGATGATATTTTAGTGTATAGTCGGTCTAAGGCAGAGCATGTGGAACACTTGAGGGTAGTGTTAGTGACATTGAAGGAACATCAACTATATGCCAATTTGAAGAAATTATCCTTTGCATAATAAAGGGTGGAGTATTTGGGACGTGGTATCATCGAGAGTAGCTGCAGATCTTTCCAAAATAGAGGTTATATTGGAGTGACCTTTACCTAAAATCTTGAAGGATTTGAGAGGGTTCTTTGGACTCACAGAGCAAAATACAGAGAGTTTGTGAGGGATAAAGTTCTATAGCATGGCCATTGACAGAGCAACTGAAGAAGGATTGTTTCAAATGGGGGGTGGTAGCCACCCAGGCATTTGAGCAGCTAAAGAGAGCCATGACGAGTGTCCCTGTGTTAGCACTGCCATATTTCAGCCAGCCGTTTGTAGTGGAGACTGATGCGTCAGGTTATGGGTTAGTAGCAGTTCTTATGCAGAGTAAGAGACTTATAGCTTATCTCAGCCATGCTTTGACCGGTAGGGCCAGACTAAAATTAGTGTATGAAAGGGAGATGATTGTGATAGTGTTGGCAACAGAAGTGACAACCTTATTTGTTGGGACGACACTTCATAGTAATGACCAACCAAAGAAGTTTGAAGTTCCTGTTAAAGCAAAGGATAGTGGCAGAGGAGCATCAGCGGTGGCTTTCCAAGTTGTTGGGTTATGACTTCGAGATTCAGTACAAGACTGGGTTAGAAAATAAAGCAGCAGATGCTCTCTCCAGGCATAGTGAAGACCCCTAGGTTGTGGCTCTATTGAATTGGGAGGCCTTGAAGCATGAGTGCGAACAGGATGAGGAGCTGAGTAAAATCAGAGGGGACTTGCTGCAGGGCAAGGATATCCATCCTGGTTATTCTTTGATGGGTCAGAAGTTGCTATACCAGGGACAGTTTGTGCTTTTGAGGAAATCGTCACACATCTCTCATTTGTTGCAGGAGTTTCATGGTACAACTATTGGGGGGCATTCAGGAGTTCAAAAGACATATCATAGACTGGCAGCAGAGTTATACTGGGTGGGAATGCAGAAGGATGCAGAGGAGTTGGTTGCCAATTGTGATGTGTGTCAGAGATACAAATATCTAGCTATGGCTCCAGGTGGTCTTATGCAGCCGTTAGCATTACCCGAGGTGTAGAAAGAGGTGACTATGGACTTCATTGAGGGATTACCTAAATCATACGGGTTTACTGTGATTCTAGTGGTGGTGGACAAATTGAGCAAATATGCTCATTTCGTTCCCTTACGCCACCCTTACACTGCGGTGTCGATGGCAGCCGCATTCATTAGAGAGGCGATTCGTTTGCATGTCATACCCGAGTCCATTGTATCCGATCAGGATAGGTCTTTTTGAGCCCTTTCTAGAGGGAGTTCTTCAAGATGCAGGGGACTATCCTGAAGAGGAGTACAGCTTACCACTCCTAGACGGATGGTCAGACATAGGTGGTGAATCGTAGTGTGGAGACTTATTTTCGTTGCTTTGTATTAGATAAACCAATGATGTGGGCCAAATGGTTAGCCTGGGCGGAATATTGGTATAACACTTCATATCATACGACAGCCAAGACAACGCCATTTAAAATTCTATATGGGAGGGATCCACCTCATCTGATACATTATGGGAAGGGAAATACACCAGTGTCATCAGTGGAGCAATACTTGGGAGAAAGAAATCGGATTTTGACATAATTAAAGGAACATCTATAGAGAGCACAACAAATCATGAAGAAGCAGGCTAATAGGCATAGGAGAGATGTGCAGTTTAAGGTTGGGGACATGGTTTATTTGAAGATCTGACCTTACAGACAGAGGACTTTGGCTCGAAGAAGGAATGAGAAGCTCTCCCCTTGCTACTTTGGGCCCTATGAGGTAGTGGAGCGCATTGGCTCAGCAGCATATCGCCTATAATTACCACCGACCTCAGCCATTCATCCTGTATTTCATGTATCGCAACTGAGACGAGTCATTAGAAACCACACACCCTCGTGCACGACCTGCCACACTGTTAGAGGATATGGATGTGATATTAAAACCATTGGAGGTGAAAGGGGTGCGCCAAGGAGATAAGAGGATCAAGGAGGTGCCGATCAAGTAGAAGGATTTGCCAGAATATGAGGTGACATGGGAGCCCTACAGTACTATTCAGAAGCAATGCCCCTTTTTTCACCTTGAGGACAAGGTGACTTTTTGGCAGGGGAGTATTGATACAGCTGGCAGCAGCAGTCCAGCTACCCAGGTGGGGCCTGTGACCTCTTTTATCACCTATAGGAGAAGAGGCTTTGGGAGGAAACTCTTTGGGAAAGGAGGGGACTCGTTGGGAAAGATGTAAGGGGCATTTATTAAGGGGATTTGAGCTGTTTACTGTTTAAGGGGTGAGATTATGGTGGGTTGGGGTTTTTTAATGTTATGTTTGAAAATTCTGCGGCAGTTTTTGTAAGGTTTTGGGTTCCTAGTAGCTGCTAGGAATTGTAGAAGAGACGATTCACCTCTCGAATAGTGAATCAACTTTTATCTTGTCTTTCTTTGCTTGAAAATTAGTAAAAACTACTCTCTTTGTGTTATTTTTAGATCTATTTGGAGTAAGTTGCTGTTTTTTATATTGTTGTGTGTTGTTTTGATCATCAAGTCCTATAACAAATCTGAATAACAATTTAGATATTTCAGGGTGTAACTATCATGACATACTCTGTATTAGCTTGGGTTTAGGACAAGAAAATGGAATTTGGTCCAGTCACTGCAGCAATACAAGCATGCAATTCTTGGAAGTCCTATATGTTTTTCCTTACCGAACTCTTCATTCCCTTGCCCTCTTATGTAGCATTTTTCTCTCCTGCTAATCTCCTTCAATCTTCATGCTGCATCCATCTTCCTCAATCATACTTCTCCTTTCATCACTTATCCAGTCTACCTCTCCTTACTAGCTTAAAGTATTGCTGAAACTGAATCTTCCCTTTGTAAACCCTTCCCAGTAAGTTCAAGCTGCTTACTCAAACTTTCTCATACTCTTGTTTTTTACCTTATCCTTCTATACGTACTTGTAAATGCTACTTTTTGTTGTTTCATCCTTTGATAATCTATTATCCCCCATCTCTCTTTCTTCCCATGCCCTTGACCACTCGCCCGCTATTTTGTGAGTCAAACCCATTTGGCCCACTGTAAACTTACCATGCTTGTGGATATGGGTTATATGCTGATTTGTGTTTCTGTGATTGGTTATTTCCAACAGTTAACTAGAGTCCATTTAGAGAAGTTTTTTCATTACTTTGCTTTTCAGATCACTACCATATTTCTTTTTTGGCTGGTACTTCTTACTGATTTTTGGAAATTTATGTGATGACAAGTGGATTTTTTCATCCCCATCTATTAGAATGTACTGATTGTAAGAAGTTTCTGTTCAAAATTTTCAAAATGAAAAAATATATATATATATATATATATATATATATATATATTATTGTACCTATCAGCTTTCAAAAATTTTGCTTTTATCATGGCAATTCACAGCTACTTTTATAAACAATTGCAATCATCCCAAAGTCTGGAGAGCAAAAGCTATGAAAAATTTCCCCCAAATGTGCCTATAGACTCATCTTTTTTTCTTTATAGTGATGTTCTTCCACTTAATTTTCTGCTTATCGTTAAACTTCTTCTGTTTCATTGAATTTTGTTGATTCCTTTACTTTTATGGATTCCTCTATAATTTTACATTTTCAACGTGATGTTCTTGCTATGTTTCTTGACCCTTTAAAGGTGTAGACAATAGCAGGCACTGTCAGATATGTCAAGGCTCCTTTTAGTTCAACTCCTTAAAATGCTTCCCCCAAAAAACTCCTTAAATGCTGCTTTTTGGTGCAGGATTGAGCGGCTTGAGTTGTTTGATGAGTTTGAAGAATGGTATATGATGCAGGTAAGTCCTGAAACTGAGGGAAAGCCTTTGACTCCACTAATCTACTCTCTTGCTACAGATTATGGTGTCTTTTGTAGTCATTCATATTGAAAGGACTTAAGAATTTTTTATGCTTTGGTGTTTTTGGCCTGTCATAATTGCGCCAATTTTAACTACATGCACTGATAGAAAATAGCTAGGATGGTATAATTAGCTGGCTAATAATGCTAGCTCTTACATATTAACTCATTTTAGGCTTCTTCTGACTTTTTTTTTTCTCTATTCAGGAACACTACTGTGTTGCCTATGCAATCAATGATGCCTATGTAAGTAATCAATCTTTTAGAAATTGTATGTCACCAATTGATAATCATAGATTATGTTGTGTACATGATGTTTTCATTCATAACTTTTTGTAATATTCTTTCTACCATTGTTCCACCTATTTGTGCTTGCATATTGTGTTCCATGCATTCATGCATTGTGATCGTCTCCATCTTTAAATATTAGGTTGACAGTTCAGATGCCTGTCGGAGGGAGATTTTTTTTTGCAATGTTCATTGTTTGCCTCAATTTGCAATTCCATGGCTAACAAACTTTATAAAAAAATAAAACTTCTAATCTTCTCATGTGCACTCCTTTTGAGATCCTAAAAGTTCTGTGGTTTTTCACCATTTAAGAGCTATGGATTAGTAGTACCTCTTATTAAGGGTGAGATTTTCTTCAGAAATTGGAAGTTGGGTATTTAGAAATTATAAATCACATACGTATATAATATATATCTATGTCTATCATTGAACCCAATATCTATTAGATAAGCCCAAAGCACTCAACCAACCGACCTAGGATGGCCGTTGCTACTTTAATATTTTGATCATTGAAAGCTTCTACATATTGCTACTCAGTGGTGATTTCTTTTGTAAAACTAATAGACAATCATGTAGTAGGACAATTTGAGAATGAATACAAATTAAGTACATGCTTTAAGCTTAACGTGGCATGCAAAACGAACTAAATTAATGCTAGAAGATCTGATGAGGACATCCGACATTGGAGAGTATACTAGATGAGAGGCTGGAGATCTATGGTCATGATTACACCACTCAATTTTTGAGATATTATTTCTATTTGATTTATTATTGTATCTTCTCTGTTTGTACCCGCACTTGAGGGAGTATGTTCATGTGACCCCATGAAGCACTTTTGTCTTTTATTTTACTATTGTATTTAACTATTTATAGCCCCCTCATCTTTGGAGAGGGTAATGATGAATACAATGAAAAGAAATTTCTACATTTGTGTTTTGGGAGAGCTTGAGAGTTCTTGTGAGAGTGAAGTCCTTGGGTGATGGAAAAGTACTACCTGTCAGCTGCAGGAAGCGTCCGGGCTCACGGTTCACTCCTCCCTCCCCTTCCAACCGCCAGCCACCCTCTCCTTCTCCTCCAAACCGTCGAACACCGCCTCCTCTTCACCTAAACCGCCAGCCACCACCTCCTCTCCCCCAAACCGCCAGCCCTAAGTCCAGCCCGCCAACCCCCACTCCTACCTCACCTCAAGCTACTTCCCTCCCATAGTCGTCGGCCTCCCTTGCCCCAAATCTTAGCCGACACCCACTTCCACCCTTCCTTGGCTTCAAAATGTCAAATCTGGTATTCAAAACCCTTTCTAAATTAACTCCTTGTATCTTTGGAAACTATTTAAATTCATATTCAATTGAATTTGAATTTGGATTTATTTCCTAAATGACAAAACCTATTTTAGGTAAGTACCTAATTCCTGTCTATTTGAATTTTAAATGGGATTTGATTTAAAACAATCTTTCCTATTTCAAGATTCTAAATAGAGCAAGCCTTAACTCCACTTAAAGCCCCTCTCCCTAAGCAAGCTGTCGGCCCCTCCCTCTTTCTCTCTCCTACATTATCTCTCTTTCCCACTTTGGAGCCCTAATCAACCCCTCATCAAAGGGCTGCCCCCCTACCTCCTCCTTTTTCCTCTTTGGATTGAAAATTCAAATCTCAAGATCTCCAATCCACTTCCCAATTAACTCTGAAATTAAATTTCAATTATTTATTTATTTTCCCTCCCTAGTCAACCCACAAAATCTAATATCAAATTCAACCCTTCTCCTAGCCTTGGCCGACCACCCAAATTTCTCCATCCTTCTCTACGCCTCTTCTCCTAGGCTTGGTACTTCACCTAAGGAAGATGAAACAATACCTCTTTCGGCATCATTACTCATGAATGGCCAATCCTAAACAAGTTCACGGCTTCGTATTCGACGATCAAGGGTTCATTAACATCCTCCAGTCATCATTCTTCGACATCGACTTTGAGAATGACCAATCTGTTGAAGACTACATAGAGAGGATTCTCTTCTCCCTCGTCACCGCTATCGACCAACAACATCCTCCTGGCTAGTGGCGACTTGTTTCCGAATCCTGATAAATGTGAACTTTCCTCCAAGCCTTTTCTTTTCTAAGTTTTCCCTTCATTGTGGTGTCATAAAGGTTATGTTAACTTTCTCCGTTCTCATCAATTATCAAAGAGTTGAGTGAGAGATTTTCTTTGTGACTAGTCTAAATGTCAATTTTGGGATTTCCTTTGAAAACTTCCATGTGTTGCAAAGCTTTATTTGAATTGATTATTTTGTGATCCTAACGATTATCGTGTAACTGATTGCCTAATCTATTCATCTCTTTATTACTTTCAATCTTTCATTTAAAATTGTTAGAGGTTAAATAATTGTGATTTCTCTGTAATAAGCGTGTAATTTCCTTCTTAAATCAACCCACGCATTTAGTCCTACATCATGATCTTTTCTATTTTTTCACCCTATTGGATGATCACTTTTAATTCTATTTGAAATCATTGTCAGTGATATCACCTACATACATGCCTTCTTCAGCTGGTCAACATGATCTAGAATAGTTGAATGCTTAATTCTCTTTCCTCTTCTTTGTCCTTTTGTGTAAAAGGATAAAATTTAACTTTTTATTAGTTTGAATCATATAAAGTGAGATCCTTTATCTGCTAATCCTTTGAGCGAAGATGTTGGCGCACTGATATCTGCTTAACATGCATTTTGGTTTTAGAGTTGACATGTCACCATATGCATTTTAAGTTGCCCCTAAGATGAAAAGAGTGAGGCTGATAAATTAGATAGTCATGAAATGATGTCAAATCATCACAATCACAGCTAGTGTTAGGTTTTTCATTGTGGCATTTAACACCACAGTTCACAGGCATTCTTAACATTAATAAAGATTCAGTGAAGATATTTTTTGTTATTTATGCTTCTCTATTAATTATCTTAATACAATAATCATATCCATAGTAGATATCCAAATTATTTTTCTAAATTTTCTAAACCTATCTTTCATTACTCATGCTCATAGATTCATTATATAACTCAAAAGTTTGATTCCTCTATGATTTGCATAATTTAAAAATTGCTTTTGTTCTTAAATATTGATATCAAAATGCTTCTTCTTCAATCAAGTGGCATTATCTTAATATTCAAAATTCTATTAACCAAATCACTTTATACCCTATATGTCACAACCCGACCAGGTGAGCTCGTGTAGACGAGGCGGGAACAAAATCTGACGTTTAGAACATAAACTTTTATTAAAACATGCATTTAATTAATCTAAAATACTTCACAAGAAATTAAAAGCGCCTCTAAAATTTTCCCAATACATAATAAACATTACATGTCATTACATGTCATTCAAATATACATAGGTAGCTTTAAAATTTATCAAACATGCCAAACCACCTAAAAAGGTGTAAACTACAACTAAGAAAAATATAAGAAGAATCTGTCAGCTGGTTCTCTACTGAACGAAGGGTATTCAACCATTCTTTGCAGCTGGTTCTCCTGAAAATGTCCCAGAATGAGGGAATGAGTTAAAGCTCAATAGGAAACACTAAACTCTAATATCTTCACATGCCTTTTTAAAAGAAAATTTACATATATGCTAGAAACAAAATGTCTTGATTGTTTTGCTATCCATGTTAGTTCTTATGTATTTGCCACATGTGATATGTTAGTTCATATGTCTTATGTATGTCATATGTCTTATGAATGTCATATGCCTTATCTATGTCGTATGCCTTAAGTATGTCATATGCCTTATGTATGCCGTATTTCTTATATATGTGCTTGCTTATGCTTTATCTTATACACCCGTACCGGAGTAGCATAAGTGTACTGATCAGGTATACAAACATCTTTTTGGTCATTATTTTCCTTTCAAATGGTCATATTGCTCATAAGAGTCATATTTGTGCTTTTGCATCATATTTGGTACTCCTTCAACATACACAACCATTCAATCATTCTTTTTTCATAGAATCATATGTATGTAATATAACATTTTCATATCAATCATATGTATTGAGCATGAGATATAATTGCATGCAAAGACTTCTATGCATTTTCTTACTGTCAATTATCAAGAACCTTAACATGCTTGAGAACTCATAAACATTTAATAAGAACAATTTATATGCATGTAAATAAATAAGACATTTCAAAATAGAAAATACAGGAACATGAATTTGCAAAGTAGGGTGTTCCTACCTCAAATGTTACCCTTTGAAAGCGTCGCTTCACCAACCTCTTCTTTAATTCCTCTTTTTAAAACCTAAGGGAAAAATTACAACATAAGTCATTAACCCTACACATGTCATAGCTAATCACTTCCCTTAAGCTCACTAATACTCATTCACATACTCATACCTTAAAACACTTATCTAACTTATAAGCATGTTCATTACATAAAACATGAGTCTTAATTTTAAGGTAAAACATAGATCCTAATTGATAATTACCTTATTTTTAACTCATAGTTTATCACATCCCTTCAATAAAATATAATTTAAATGAAATATATAATTTTTTTGCTTTACTCTCTACTTATTATAAAAATTCATTTTTTTTAATCATGATAAGCTTTAGTATTATTCAATTTTGCCAGTTTTTAAATGTACATTTCTATTTCCTTAAGATCTTTTTTACCTCTTAACTTTAATATTATGTCTGACATTAAGGGTTACTACCCGTGTCTTTCTCTGAAATACTTCAAATGATTGTCTAGAATGTTTCTCCGGCTTCTTCTTGCACCTTAAGGCAAAGTAGTTGATCCTCTAAGTCAATATCTTGTTTATGGAGAGACTCAATGATGTGAAACATATATGGAAACAGGAATTATTTAGGAATTAATAACAAATTGTGAATCCTTGATAATGGTAAACTCAATGTTTCAACAAGATAAGGATCTAGGAGTTCTGAATTGCAATTATGCTGTGGTAGTCAGTTACACTAAATATCAACAAAATAATTTAAAATGTGAACAACAATTCTTAATCGCACTAGATGCAGAATAACAAAATCCTCCGTTTAACAAATATAAAGTTCATATTTGAGTTTTGTTAACCTCAATATAATATCCAATATGGAATGAAATGAATGTATACCTTCTACAACCCAGGGGATCCATAATATCTGCCCGAAATCCCGCAAGAAATCTCGCATACGTACCTATTCGGCGCCGCTAGCATCGCTTCTCCGCGATTCCTGCAGAAGTTCCGTTGAATCGTACCATCTTCGCGTCGTTAAATAGGAGTCGAAGCCTCCTCTGCTCGACACTACTTCCCCTTCCATCGCAGAAGCTCCCATATGCCACTTCTCCTTCCTTCCCGTAAGCATCCCGCTGCTCACGACCGAGACCAGGCCGAACTCCTCCCGTCTTCCTCTCCCACTGCCGAGCTCTCCGATCTCCATCCCGACACCCTTGCTCCTCCCGATCCAAAGCCGAGAGAGAGAGAGAGAGAGAGAGAGAGAGAGAGAGAGAGAGAGAGAGAGAGAGAGAGAGAGGAGCCTACCTTACCCGACTCCTCTCTGAGCTCCTAGGACCGGAATCCCGAAGCCCTGCCGTCCAACTCCACACCCGACGCCTCCTCCTCCGACATTCTCTCCTTGCTCGATCGGATGTCACGACATTTTGATCGGAGACACAAACGGGAGCTCGCTAGCTGGGCAGGTAACTTTCTCCCTTCCGAGCGCTTGATCGGCCAAATCCCGTAAATCTGGCCGAACCAGAGAAGGGGAGGAGAGGGATTTTTGGCTTCTTTTTATGTATTTATTATTATTATTATTAATAAATTGATAATAATTAAATAATTATATTTAATTAAGATTAGTTATAATTAAATATTTAATTATATTTAATCATTATTAATAATAACTAATTTTAGTTAAAATAAATTTTAATTAATTTTTAGTATTATTATAGTTAATCATTTTTATTAATGATTAACTGTAAATGCTTAAAATTAATTAAAAATAATTATTTTAATTTTAAATTAATTATTATTAATTATAATTAATCATAATTAATTGTTAATTATAA
Organism: Dendrobium huoshanense; assembly: GCA_016618105.1. Lineage (NCBI taxonomy): Eukaryota > Viridiplantae > Streptophyta > Magnoliopsida > Asparagales > Orchidaceae > Dendrobium > Dendrobium huoshanense. The sequence goes on along the minus strand of CM028356.1, from coordinate 19,653,966 downwards.
TTAGTTTTTTTTAAATCATAATTCTTTTTTTTTATTATCAAGTATTATTAATTATAATATATAATAATGTATGCTCTTCTTTCCGCCTCGACATCAATACCCTCTCCCGCTTCGACATCCGAGCCTTCATCGACGACCGCCGATCCGCCGGCCGCCGAAGGTATAACCCCCTAAACTCAGGCTTCCGTCCTCGACGTGTACGACGGACCGGAAAACCGCCTATACACGCCTTTATTGCGCGTGGTGGGATGGGACCCCGGTCCGACGCCTACGACGAGACGCACAGTCGCCTCCACTCTCTCTCCCTTTTCTCGTGCCAACACTGTCTACAAAGCCCGCGAAGGTATGAACTCTCTAAACTCAGATTTCTCGCATCGTTGTTTGCAGCAGACCGGAAAAACTCCTATACACGCCTTTATTGCGCGTGGTGGGATGGGACGCCGGTCTGATGCTTACGACGAAGCGAGCAATCGCCTAAACTCTAATTCGACGTTCGTGGCGCACCGGAAAATCGCCTATACATGTCTTTATTGCACATGGTGGGAAGGGACCCCGGTGCGGCACCTACAGCGAGGCGGGGTCACTCATAAGTACCCCCGAGCGGGGGGAAAGCAAATTGTGTCATTCATAAGTACCCCCGAGCGGGGGGAAAGCAAACTGTGCATTTAAACAGGTACCGTCAAAGACCCCATACACGCCTTTATTGCGCGTGGTCGGAGGAACAAAAAATCACGGCCGCGGTGTCCTCGTCAGAGGGCACCTACCATACACGCCTTTATTGCGCGTGGTGGGAAAGGCCCAGTTTTCTCGTAGTTTTCCCCTAAACGGGGGAGACGCCGGGAGGCTGCCGAAATTTCGGGTGAAATCGTACCTGGACTTGATTGAACTCAAAGAACAATGGTGGACTTGTGGACTTGATTCAATATACTTAAATAAACTTGAATCCAAATAAAAAAAAATGTGCAAATGAGATTGAACTTGAGCTTGTGCATCCGGACTTGAACTAAACAAGACTACAAGAACTTGGACATACAAGATTGACTACAAAGAACAAAGCATTGGGACTCAAATTTGAACTCAAATGACACTGAGCTTGATTGAACTCGGACTTGAACTCAACAAGACTACGAGGACTTAAATGTGAACTCAAACTCAGATTTGAACAGAATATTTTGAACCCAAAGTAATTTGAACATTCAATTGAACTCAAAGGACTGCAAGGGACATAGCACTTTGAACTCAAAATTGGATTTGGTTCGCACATCAAATATGATTCAAACATCTAAACTCAAGCAAGGATTTGAGTTAGACTTCAGAAGAATCCAAACACCAGGACTTGATTCGGATCAAGCATAGTGGACATGAACCCAAATCTGAACCGTGACTAGATAATCAAGTTTAAATGGATGTATAATTATCTTAACATCACTCATCAAATTTGATTATGCTAGTGGAGATCAATGAATGGAGGAAGGACATTCGTCAACATCCCAGATATAAATAAATTATTTGCTCACTCATAAGCAACAATACAAGCTCAATGATATCACAAGGGCCATTGTCTTCATTCAACAACTCTTCAATGGCAGTCAGATACATCGCCTTCTTACAAATGGAGATGTATAACACACAAAAAATGATGCTCCTTACAAGATGGCCTGTTGATTGAGAAGGCAATACGGGAGACCAACAATCAAAGATCCGTTCTTACAAACAAGTGCAATCTCAACAAATCCCACCCGAGATTGGTGAAAGGGTGGATATGATGCAAAAACAACGGTTCTTCTACGAACATTCCTAGGAGCTCGTAGCAAACACATCAAACTCTCAATGCATTTAAATGACGAATGATGAAAATATAAAATGGGCTTAGAATATCCAGCTAAGTCTATTTGAGAATGACATTTGTATCATTCAATCAACTACAACGAGAGAGAGAATGACATAAGATTTGCAGTGCATACAATCTCTTTACTGACATAGATGTATGTCCACCCCTGTGTAGATTCATAAAGACTACAGTAAATGCAATATCTCACAGTCAACTTCAGTGTAAATATTAATACATTTATCTCCGGCAGTAGTGGGTGTATTGTAAAGATCAAATACCACAACAAAATGCATGAAGAATGCAACAAGCTATATACGAGCTTCTACAACTCAAGGCAGGAGATTAGTTAGTGCACTATGACCCGTCTGCAAAAATCAACAAATAGTGCACGACAGTCTACCTGTACGAAGCAGCGAACAACTCCATTCAGAAGCTGCTACGCCACGCCACCGGATCCGCAACTTCTATGCAAGCGGACAGAAGGCGTCTATGAATATTCCAAGAATACCCCCGCACGTGCACAATAGTTTGTATACACATAGGCACACTAAAAGGGGTAAAAGTAATCAAGAACCCGCATGGGCCCCGGCGAGCGTGTTATTGGTACACACGTGACGCCTAGGGATGCTGCGCGGGTCGATAAGTGAATTCTAGTTCGAACCCGATCCTTCTATACGGATCAATAGAAGTCGACAGGGTTTGAACCTTTAAACGAATGCACGGCTGTAGCGACCAGTGTATTTGTTTCAACACATTCGTATTAGGCATTCTAGGCCTACAATTAAAAGAATTCACTAAATAAAAGGCATGAAGCCTACGGAACCTGATCCTCCTAAATAGAGAAATAGGAGTAGACAGTGTTCAAGATATTGAATAAATATGAGGTTACGAAGTTGACCGGAATATTTATTTTATGCATTCATATTCGGCCTTCAAGGCCTGAAATCAAGAAAATTCATAAACAAAAGGCATGAAGCCTACGAAGAACCCGATCCTCTGTCGACAGCCAGACAGAGTCGACAAGGTTCAGGCTTTAAATGGAAATGACCCCAAACACCCCGATGATGGCCGTGTTGAATGTTTATCTCAACCGGAGGGGTTCACAAATATTTCAAATGACTATCAAATATCCAAATGTCTTCCACGCTCCATCCAAAAACCCAAAAAACTCCACAAAAATCTCAAAAATCAAAAATCCCAAAAATATTCAAAATCCCAAAAATATATTTAAAAATGAAATAAATCCATCAACGTACTTAAAGCAAAAATCATCCGCCCTCCGCAAAAGTTTATCGAGGCGGACAAATATGAAATATTACTTCAGCTCACAAAGAGCGAAATGCCTAGTCGAAAATATCACTAGGATCCATTCTCAAACAATCTCTTGCCAGTAAGGACGTGGTACGTGTCCTCTAACCGACAGTTTCGCCGCCAAATGGTACTGCAGGTAAACGGTTAAGACCCGGGGCCCTCTGAACCGAGTGGTTTTGCCGCCAAATGGCACCACAGATAGCGGTTATGGCCAGAGCCAATACGCTCCTTAATGGCGTTAAATCCTTGAGATATGAATCAATAGGATATGATTGACAGGGCACAAAGCCCTCTGTTAGCTAAGGTGGATTTAAATTTGTCCCCTTAGACAAACATCCAACCCAGGTCTACAAGGTTCCCTTGGACGAAGCAACCCATGGCTGCCGACAAGGATCCTTCTGTCAGGTTGGGTCGACTACCTCCTCTGACTAAGTAGACCAGGGACCACGATGGCCCGGGACGACGGAACCATGGGATCTTGATCGGGTCTATCATCCATTCCCCCACCATCCGCTTTAAGTGCTAGGTGGTGCAATTTCTATTTTAAATATCAAACTCTCCAAATTCTCAAATCCAAAACCCAATTTTCAATATCCAAATCCTTGCTGCTACTATATGCCAGATAACATGTATTTCTATACATATCTGATTGATGACTAGCCTTAATCGAAAGTTCTCTCTCGTGATCGGGAGGGGTAATTAACTATAGGGGCTTGCGCCTATAGGAAACCAGAACTCAGATCATAAAGTCCTCGCAAAATGAGGGCGAAATCTCTGGGTAGTGTCTTATCTACAAACCCATCTGCCTTCCAAAATTTACCTCGGAACTTAGTTCGTTAAAACTCCCTCGCCGAATAAGAAAAACGCGACGAGCGGAGGCCGGGGCCGAATTTTCGGAGCCCACAAGTTTCCCTCTCTTTCACTCTTGCTAATGAGGTTAGCGGAAAAACAACTTCAACATTCCTTGAGATGCCACCGAAAGAAAGAGGACGCCTAATATCTTGATCCACAAAAAGTTAACTGGAGTGGAAGACGCGGGTGGATGTTCGATGATTCACCAATGTCTGGAAGGCTAGTGTTCTTCAATAGAAGATGTAGGGTGAAGAGAATGCGGTCGAAGTATTTGTCGACGATTTCATCAACTTCCGGATTGATGTTAAAGAAAGGAGATTGTAGACTATCCACTGAGCCTTGATGGTCGTAGAAGAATCCGTGATCACGCTTCGGGATCAGCCATTCATGCTTAAGGGAGGTAAGGGAGAGGGTTTGTCTTCTTATGTAGATGATGGAACAATCACGAGAGGATGGGGGGGGGGGGGGGGGCGGCGCTTGAGGGAGCAGCCGAACTAGTAAAGGGGTTGGGGAGGGGTCAGCCTTGGCTAGGGAAAGGGGATTCCTTCTGGGTTTCAGGTTTTAGTTGGTGAATGATGGAGGGGAGGGAAATAAAAGCAAAGATCTAAAATTCAATTTCAGATTTCCTATAATTAAGATATTTGAATTTGGGATTCAAATAAGAGGTGAAGGGAGGGGCTAATTATCTCCTTAATTGGAGCCCTTAATTAGAAAGGAAATAATTAGACTAGAGGGGAGAGAGGGGGCCGGCGAAAGGAAGGAGGGGAAGGTTGGGCCTTGGGCTAGGGTGGTCTGGGAAGGGGAGGTGGTGGTTTATAGTGGAGGGGAGAAGAGAGTCGGCGGTATGGGTGGAGATGGAGAGGAGGCCAACGGGTTGGGAAGCATGAAGAAGGTGGAAAGGAGGTTTAATCGGCGGTTTGGGGTGGGGAAAATGTGGAGTAGACCGTGAGCCCGGACTCTTCCGACGGATAAAGGGTATTGCTTTTACCCTCACCTAGGGTTCTCTCTTCTCTCAAGTGATCACAACTAGAAGAAAACAAGACTAAAATTTCATTCAAATCATCATTAACCCAATGCAATGACTAAGGCCTTAATATATAGCCCTCCAAAATAAAGAAAAATAAAAGACTCAAATGCCCTTGGGGCTACAACATAAAAGCAATCCCTCACAGGGGTACAAAGGTAAAAACTAAAATATAAAATAAAAGAAATGCATAAGTGTTTCATAAATAGAGGCTTTGAATCGGAGCCGTCGATCTACGATTCTTCCGATGATAGATTTGTCGAAATCTCCTGCTGATGTCCCCATCACTCAAAGCCCTGAAATGCAATAATATTTTCTAAACTATCACTCAACTTTTGAGGATTCAGATCATCATCACACTCCTTTTTTAGTCAATTTTCATTAACTCCAAAAGTTCTTCATCATCTTCCAATATGGCAACAACGTATTCTTCGTTGTTCTCATCGTCGACATGAACAAAATCATCCAGTTATGTAGGATCAATAGAAATATTTAAACTTTCCATGGCTTGAAGAACATTGGTGCCCAAATTGTCATAGTTATCGCATGCATCAATATATGTTTCTAATGTCATTATCTTCGCTTGATAAAGGCATTTTTTATTGAGCTTGCCTGTACAGAATCCTAAGCAGATTTCACATAATTTGTTGTATCAAGTGTGCTAGATTTTCGCAACAAACCCCAACAGCTCTTCGGCATAACCACTACCCCTGCTCCTTACGATTTTTCGCCTCTTCAACAAGTTTTTAAAAAAGTAAGGACATCCTTGAGATATAAATACTTGTATTGTTTCTTCATAGCTGCGATTATTCCTATATCGCATGTTTGTTTCCAACTTGTGCAATTTGGGGGAAAAATACTATACATATATTGTCTCGTTCGAAAGCTTCGAAATGTCCAAGAGCATTGTCCATCAACAATAGAACGTGACATCCAGTACTTCTTTTCACTTCAGGAGAAAACACCTCGTTGAACCATTTCCTACAAGTTTCCACATCCATCCATGTTTTTGCTTGATTGAAATTTTTAATTGGCCATTGATAGTCCTTAATACAAGCTAGCTCTTTCGGCTTTCCAATCAAAGTGCCGGTAATCTTGTGAGTTCCCGTGCAAAGCAATACATGATTACCCATACCCACCAATGGTGACTTTTGGGATGTCGTACCTGCCCATACACATACACTTTTCATGCTTTGTGGGTGGGTGTGAGTATGGATACCTAATGCAGGACTCTGCTCAAAAGTAACTTGGCTGATCCTTGTTATGGATGTTGAGGATACTCTTCTTATTAAAATTGATATTTTAATATTAAGGAGATGAAATAGTATCTTCAAAAAAATATTTTTTATTAAAAATTTTGAATGTCGCCTATCCCAAAAATTGAATCTTACAAACATCTGATGATGTGGAATACTTTATAAACAAAAGTGATGTTCCTACTTCCTAAAGGAAATATGCCATTGAGCTTCTCGAGTGCAAACCTATTGACTCTTCCATGGATTCTTTACTGGCATCTAATGATATAGAATGATTTCTCTCCATCATCATATTTATTTGTTTGATGATAAGCTTATCTGTATTACTGTCATGATGTCATCCATCCTGATATGTCCTTGCTATTGGTATGATAAGTTAGCATATGTTAAGGCTTCGTTTGGGACGGCTTTCTTGTTGCTTCTTAAAGCAGCTTTCTAGTACAAAATTTTTAATTATTGACCTAAAAATTTGCTTCAAGAAGCAGCAAAAAAGCTGTCCCAAACGAAGCCTAAATCAAAAAAGAAAAGCTGTAATGTCATCTTATGAATTTTAAGATAATTTTATAAGTTTTTTGGAAAAGGTTTAGTTTATTAGATACACAACTATTTAAAACCTGAAGCTTACTATAATGTTGATTTTATTGGATCTATTGAAATTTGTGTTTTTTTGGAGAAAACCTTATTTATAAAGAAGTAGCATTGATGCTAAGTACAGGACTATGCTATATTCTACATGTGAAATGACCCGATCATAAATCTTTTTGACAAATTTGTGCTTCTTGTTGCTTAGCTTATAGTTCTAAATATGATAATCAAGTAACAGTCAACATTGTTAGCAACTTTATTTTTCATAAGAGAACAAAACATATTAAAGTGGTTTGTCATTTATCAGAAGTTCTATAAAAAAGGATCATCGCTTATAATGTCTCCAACCAAGAACAATAAACAAATATCTTCAGAAGGGCTCTAGGACCGCTTTATTTCTTCATTCTTTGCTATAAGTTGGATGCTCATGATATATACATAAAGGTTTACAAGATTAAAAGTTATTTAATATTAAATATTTTATTTTTCTTATATAATATTTTCTCTAGGTTGAGAATTATTTTCATGCTATTTTCTTTCTTCTCCGTCTATTGTATTTGTTTATTTATGGACATGCAATATTATAGTGAAAGAGAATAAATAGGTTTCAACCTATCACACTCATACATAGTGCTATTTTATTGATCTTATATTTTTGAAGATCAAAGTACCTAGAATATTAATTTTAGGTACTTGTGCACTGCCACAATCCCTTTGAATGCATCAACATATTTAACACCTTAACTCTTTGTACCTGTAAAATAGCACCCTAAATTTCTTGAATGCATATTAAGGCTTCGTTTGGGATGGCTTTCTTACTGCTTTATGAAATAAATTTTTAATACAAAAAATTTTAAATTTAAAATTTTTATATTAAAAAATTGCTTTTAAAAGCAATAAAAAAGCTGTCCCAAATAAAACCTAAGTTGTAAGCTATTTAGTTGGATACGCTATATTCATGGTCAAGTTGCACCTAAGCTTTTCTTTGTAGAGTGAGAAATAAAAAAGGTAAATCTTTTGATGTCAGAGATAATGAACTACACATCTATAGGATGTTGGCAAGATGAGATTTAAGAATGATTGAAAATAATATTTGTGGTTGATTAATGGCTAAGTGGCAATCTCATGAGTCTCACTATTGAGTTTTGTACATTTCTTAGACTAATTTAAGGACCTAACATTTAATCCTTACCATTTCCTTATATTTTATTGAAAGTAGTGAAGAGTTATGCTACTAACTCTTCCTGTCAACAGATTTACCCACATTTCATTTTCCAACTTGGATGCCATTCAGCGCATTCCACTTACCATCTGCCTTAAATTGTCCTTGGTAAAGAACGCTTTTTCCCAACGTTAATTGGAAAGTCTATGAAACTTCCTTCAATTGATTGTCTTGTCGCATATAGTTTGGTGTCCTTAGTTTTCTGTCAAATATTGCCATGAATTCAAACTCCAAAAAATAATTTGAACTAAAATAAAGAACACTTTCCCCTAAACCCTATACATATTGATCATTTTAAACTAAAATGAAGCTTTTTGTTGGAATATTCACATTATGTAGAATATCTTGACTCTCCATAGTTACATACAAGTCTATAAAACATAGAAAAGCAGGATGCACATGACCGGTATGTGTGGGATGAATCAAATCTTCATCAAATTTGATTTTTTCATTAGAGGGAGCTCTTACATGTTCAACAGTACCACCTCTGAATACTCCATGCTGGTATGCAAAGTTCTTAATGTTAGTTGAGTCCCTGATTCCCCAATTGATTGACCCGCAATAATGCCTACGGCTTCTCCCAACTCGACCAGATCACCATGAGTAGGACTTCTTGGATTGAACTTGAAGCATCAATATCTATGTTTCTCCTCTCTTTATATCAAATGAAAATCTCAAGTAAATAAAGTAAGGTAGCACTGAGCTATTTCTTCTTGACAATTAACATCAGTTCCCTTTCATGCAGGGCCTGTTCGCTGATTTTGGATTCTCCAAGATTTAGCGTATGATTAAGCCTTCTCAAGAACAATACAAGCGAAGCGAACTTCTGAATTGCCTAAAGTTGTTCATCAAACTCTCAGGCTTCTACTATTTTGGAATTCTCATGGAACTCAAATTTTGTTCATTAATTTGTGGTGTTTTACTGGTAAAAATATTGCACTTGTTTGTTGCTGCTATATTCAGAAGGCTTTGAGCCGTTGGGGCTAATCATCTTATCATAATAGTATTTCTCCATCCGAAAAGACAATTGGTCTCCATTGTGTATTAAATGTTTTTTTCTATCTAAAAGAAGACCTGTATTGATTGTTGCCATCTGTTGAGTAAACACTATTTCACGCAAGGAGTTTCTTATCAGAGTTCCTATGCGCAATGACCCATCACGTGGCAAGTGGACCTTTTCCTCATTTACAGGGATAATTTTCTTTAAGAAAATAGTGATTCATTGAAAATTGAAATAGCTTTTTTATTATTTACAAACTTGTCTATGTATAGCGAGTGGTATACGTTTTGTGGGAAAAATATTTTTTATCATTTAAAAATAAATAGTTGTCTAATTCTTTCTTTATGTACGTGCAAATGTGTGTTTTATGCCTAGAAGTAATTTTAGATTATTTTTTAGTATTGATATGTCACCAAAAAATCGTCTTGATCTAGCTGGAATCTTGAGGCATATTCAAGTTGTTATCTTCTAAAGTTAAATTCGAGATCATTTGAGCACTTATTTCAGTGAACTTATAGTCAAATTGAATGTCTTAGTAAGATAAACCCAACAACTTCAAAATTGGTCTAATCTGAGCTTAAATAGGCTCAAATCATAGACTTAAAACACTTTGAAAAGCTTTAGAGCATTATTTGGATGGTCAATGATATCCAAATAAAGCATGATTATAGTTGAATCGAGCAGCTCGACGAGATGAGCCCAACAAGCTCAATATCACTTAATTTCAACATCATTAAGGTAATTAAATTTGAATGGATGTTCTATGATCGAGATAAATAATACGACACATCCGATGAAGTACTCCAAAATTACATGGATCTTCTTCATATTTATAGAGCTGAAGGGTGTCAATATTTGACATGACTTGAAAATCTGACCTGAACCTGACCTAAAAATTTTGGGTTAGGGTCAACCCATTTGGCAAATGGTTGAGTTCGGGTTTCAAATTTTGACCAGTTTGAAAAATCGGATCGGTCCGGGTCAACTCGCTAACCTGAAGTTGACTCATATCTAACCCGATTCCCTGCCTCAACCAGTCCGTGTGAGGTAAAGTTTTGAATGATTCGATAAAAGACTTGTTTGCCTCCTTTAACAACATTCCTTCAGACATTCGTATCGGGTCGGAAGTCAAGATGGGCGACAGCTCGGTGGATTGGAATCGGAAGTAACGATCACAACGTTTCTTCCATAGTTTCATTCACGTGCTTCTCGGTGTTCTCGCACAGTCGCATCGAAGAGTTAAAGACTTCTTCGCCTATTTCGACAAAGTTCCTTCCTCCGAAGGTAACCTCCTTCGATGATGTTTCTTCGCCGCCTTCGACGTTCTTTTGTTAGATCGGAAGTAAAGACGAAGACGAGAATCGGGAGGGAGCACGATTGTCTCCTTGAAAGGATTTTCAAGGAAAACCCCGGTTGCTCCATTTCGTACTTTCGCTTGTTAACTTGATGACGTTTCTTCTCCTTCTTTAGGAAATCATTTTCTCCCATTTGCACGCTTCTCACATCGTGGCTTCGTGTCAGTTCGGGTCAACCTAAAAACTCAATTGGTCAGGTTCAGGTTAAAATTTCTGACCCGTCTACAAAGATAGTTTGGGTTCAGGTCATGTCAAATAGTAGCGGGTCAATATCGGATCGACCCACTATTCGATTTTAACACCCCAAACGAAGCATGTCTTAAAATCTATAAATAGAACCCCAATTTTTTTTATGAGGGGGACCTTTTGGTCTTGGACTTTTGGAGGCTTAAACCCTAGACTAGAGACTCAAGAAAGCTCTGAAGCTAAAAGCATTCCTGAGTTCCACCCCGGCACCACCACCAGAGAAACCTTGCCACTAGGCCCTGTTGTTGGACCTCTGCCCAACCATCGTTGTCGTATCTCCTTTTGACAACCATCATAGGGTCTTCATCCGACCACCGTTGCCCACTGACTACGGTACATCTGACCTCCATCACCCGCCGACTACAATCCCTCCAATCATTGTCATATGCCGACTTCAGTCACTCCGACCTCCGTTGCCCAACTACGGTCTCTCCAACCTCCATTGCCCGACTACAGTCCTACCAACCAAACGAATAGACCAATATCATCTTGAGAATAGCTCTCATGTCACCATATTCCTCCAACTCCAAACAAGTAATGTGGCACTATGGTCATTTCGACCTCTGTCTAACTATGCAATGTGTTCTATATAATATATATTGAGCTAACACCTTCCCCCTGAGGAAGGATGTCGTTTGTAATCAACAACAAACATTAATGGATTCATTTTAGTTAGGCCAGAACCCGTGATTTTTTTCCATTTTAGAAATTTTCACATAAAAATTTGTGTCTATTATAACACTTGCACCTCTCTCTCTCTCTTATATGTCTGTATGCTGGATATTCATACAAAATTTGGATGCTTAACTGTATATCTCTCTACAACCATCGCAGCCCACGACAACAAAGAAATTTGATGATCATGAAGGATTCAGGCGATGGTGGACCCAACAACAAGCCCAATGGAAGGTATCAACGAGTGCAACCAGCAGTGAGACAAGCTCTATGTTATATTACTGTGCAAATCATACAATTTTTTTATGTATTTATATAATTAAAATATAAACTTTAATAACATCCAAATATTTAAATAACATAAAAAATATCATTAATATGATTTTTTAAAGTAAAATGCCATTTCTGATGTGATTGAAAAACAAAAGTATAATAAAAAAAAACTATATATTAAATTTATAAATGCATAAGAATACGTGGCATGTATGTAAATTCCCCTAGATTTTCCATTACATTTTAGCATAAAGTTGTTGGCTTTCAAACCGCTGAAATGTGTACTGTTCCAAATAAAGGATGGAAAGAGAAAAATGGCGAAGTGGTAAAGAAGTAGACACACAACTCCCCTTGGCCTATTGGTTGAGAGCTTAGGCTTCAATCTAAGAGGTCCAAGATTCGAGTCCATGTGTATGCGTTGTGTGTGTGAGTTTGCCTTAAATGACCTAAATGTCCCAAAAAAAAGTAAAGAAGTAGACCACATGGCCCTTTTATTTATTTATTTATTTATTTTTGGAAGAAGAAAAATTATTGGAGTTCTTTGTTTAAAAATTTAAAAAAAAAATAAGTTTTTTAGTTTATTTAAATATATTCTCTTATAAATTTGTTTGCATTATTGTCTTTGAAGGCCTTTTACTTTTTAGTCGTTTGTTTATATTCAAATCCCCTTTACTTTCTCATCACTTTGACTCTATCTGCAAAAACTTTCACCAAAGCGAAATGCCCAAACCAATATATTCCCTTTTTTAAGTGCTAAGCATTATTATTATCTTCAAATGATTAAAATTTACTCAAAAAAATCTCAAAACAACATCATATTTTCATAAAATTTCTTAATTCCTATTTTTATATTATTAGTTAAATTTGAAAATTTACAATAAAATTTAATTCTTATTTTTTTGATTTCATCAAATATTTAACAGTTTGATCTAATATATGAAAACATCAGAGTTCATTAATTTAAATTAAAAAAATAGAAAATAGTTTTTCATGCAAATAAAATTTAAATTTATATATGTTTTCATCAAAATTTATCCATGGCTGCTGCCGGCGGCTGTCCACCACCGACGGATAGCCACAATGGTAATATGCTTCCTACAATTTATATAGCATTTGCTTAACTTCAAATCAAATTAAAAAAATTAATGATAAAATTCTGCATTCATTTTTTCACTTGTTCAAACTGTTAGGCTTGGGAGCTGGGTTGTTTTCTTGGCTGCAGGCGTTAGATCTTCACCTGGTGCCAGTTCGGACTCCTTCAGCTGGTCTCCCTGTTTGGTTTATTCCTTCTACCACAGTTTTTGGGTTATTTCATTTGACAAATTATTGTAATTGATGGTATAGTTGGGGTTTTATTTCTTCTTTTTGGCCCTTTTGTTATTTTTTGGTATACCAAGGGCTCTTTACTTGTAATTCCTTTTACTTGTAATTTTCCCTCTTCTTAATATATGGGCTTATGCCCCAAATTTTCCAAAAAAAAACATTATATTCCTTTTATGGTCAGCCTAACAGTCCCTTTAAAAGAACAAATTTCAGTCTCAGAATTCGATGAGAGTGTGGATTTTGTTTCTGCCAGATTCGAACAATAAAAAACAGAGTGCTCGTTTTCAATGTACGTTAACTGTGTTAATCATTTCTTAAAGCTGATAAATTATCGAGAGATAATCAGAGCAGGCTTTGGAATATATTCGATTAAACTTTAATACAATGCAAGCATCTAAAATTAAAACAATACAAAATTACTTTAACCAGGAATCAATATTATGGCTTCCTCTAACTGTTTTCGAAAGCAGCTTTCAAGCTGGAGGTCGGGATGGGACGGCGGCAACGATTAGGTGCACTAAGCGGCACCGGCCAGGCGCCAGTGCGGACGGGACAACAGCCGCGACACTGGCCAAGTGGCCAGGCATGCCAATATGGACGAGACGGCGGCGGCGGTACCGGCCAGCGGCACTCATGTCAAACGCGGTCACTCAACGAGACGACGACAGCATGGGTGGGATGGCAGTAGCGCGGATGGGATGGGACAGGTCGGCATAGTCGTGACACACGGTCAATATGACCGTACGATCGTAGTCGAGCGACGGTGGTCGAAGGGACTGTAATCAGCGGGTGACGGAGGTTGAAGGGACAGTAGTTGAGGGACGACGGTGGTGGTCAAAGGAATTGTAGCTGGTGGGCGACGGTGGTCGAAGGGACTGTAGTTGGTGGGTCATGGTGGTTGGAGGGATAGTAGTTGGGGAGCGATGGAGGTTGTAGTCAGCAAGCGATAAAGGTTAGAGGGACTGTAGTCGATAGGTGATGATAGTTGAAGGGGTTGTAGTCGATGGGCAACATTGGTCAAAGGGGTCGTATTCGATGGGGGACGGTAGTCAGAGGGACTGTAGTCAGCATGAGACAGTAGTCAGAGTCGCTTGTCGATAATACCGAGTGGAGGTTGAGGTTCGACAGCGGCTGACAAATGGGAGGTGTTATGGTGAGGGTCGATGGAGTCACGGATGGGTGTTGGTCCAGTGATGGTCGACTAACGAGCGGTGGTCCAATGATGAGTAGTGGTCTGATGACGACCATCTAACAAGCGGTGGTCCGATGATTATCGATGGAAGTTCATCGGCGGTTGTGCTTGGATTGAACTCTAAGATCCTTGAAACCTCATAGCTCATTCCCAACTCCAAGCTTTTGAAAATCTCACTCATGCAGAGACTACTCAGACTAGGGGTCTATTTATGGATTTGTGGGAGTGGCATAATCCATAAATATGGAGAAGATTCAGGGCAAATTCATATGGCTCTATGGGATGACCCGTATTGATCCCCTCGATCATAGAGTGTTTGTCAAGCATCTATGTGCTCAAACGATGTCAAGATTAAGCGATCTTAGGTTTGTTGGATTCTTCATGTCGAGCCGCTCGATTCGACTATGAGCATATCATATAAAGTGACCATTTGGTCATCCAATAAATGCTTTGAACCTTTCAAATGTGCTTCGGTCCCTAATTTTGACTCATTTGAGCTCGGATTAGACTGATCTTGATGTCGTTGCGTCGTCTCGCTGAGTCGCTCAATTTGACTGTAATTTTGCTTAGATTTGAGTTCAGATGATCCCGAATTTAATTTCAGAAGTTGCCAATTAAGATATGCTCCGTGATTCGTCCTGGATCAAGATGTTTTTTGTGACGTATCAATATTCAATTATCAAAATTTCCAATATAATTTTAATTAGAGCACATCTTTAGCATGCATATACCTCAGACCAACTTATAAAGAGATTACTTTACATGAGACACCTATACTGATTTAGATAAAGTGTTAATGTACTCCTTCTAGTTCATAAAAATTAATTTTAACTGTAATAAAAAAATTGCTATAAAAAATGTAATTTATATATGATCAAATAACTCTTATTTTTATACAAAAAAAAAAAAAGAAAAATTTTACACATCACATAACGTTATCCCCTCAAAAAGTACATCAAAATATAGTCTCAAAGATCGGAGGATTACTCTCATTTCATTGGTTGAGATGCATTGCAACTTCACCTATAAGACCGACCATCTCCAACCGTTCAGCAAACAGCCGAATGGAGGCCCTCAAACGTCGCAACCGAACGTCATTTTTTTCGCTATTTGATCACAGTTGAACAGTGCAACGCCAATATTGGCATCGCACTGTTCACTTGCGCCATTTCTTTCTCTCTACCGAACTCGTCTGAGAAAGGCGCGAAAGAAACGAGCGATGATTTGGGGACAAAATGGTGTTCCACTGGGATGAATCACGACACTTTTTGATTTTAATGCATTTTGCAGTGAAAAATGAGAATTTCGGTTGGAGATGCCCTAAGAACAACCTTCCCTTCAAAAAAAAAAAAGAAACAATCTTGAAAATTAAACAAAGTAGAAGCACATTGAATAAGGTAAATAAATTAAGCTTTGCTAAATTTTGAAAATTTATACAGTTCAACGCTTAGATATCTCATGCAATATTATGCTATTATTTTGTTATGATGATTATTTATTAAATTTTTTAGAATATTAACAATACTTTTTAAGGTATTTAAGAACTAATCAAAAGATCACACCGTATAAGGCTTTGTAGCACACTAATGATTAACTTTTAATAATTATGATTAACATCACTGGAATTTATGACACATAAGTATTAAATGCATTTATAGGATTTTTTTTTTATAGAGTAGAAAGAATGAATGGATTTTTTATATTTCAGATAATTGATTTGGAATAAAATAAATACAAAATAATTCTTTAATTATTTAGTATATTGTATATGATTCAATGGGAATTTTGCCAATTTTGGCAATAAGCCTCCACCTAATAACCATTGTAAGACCTCATACCTCCGTTGAGAGCCCTCGCAATCTCACACCATCTAGTTGATCTCACAACCTCATCATCTTATAACAATATCATGCCTCCATTTTGACCTCGCTTTCCACGAGTGATTATTCTTTGTAGATACCAGACGGTGAGAACTGTTCGAATTTGCTGCGCTTTTAGAACCTTTTACCGCATTTTTGCAAATACTCAACAAAAGAGCAGCAAATATACAATTATGAATGCACTTTTGCTGAGTATTTGTTGTGCTTTTACAAAATGACAGCAAAAGGGTAGCAAAAAGCACATCAAATATTCAATTAGTAGATATTTGTTGCATTTTAGCTTTGTTTTTGCTGCCATTTTATAAAAACGCATCAATTACTTAGCAAAAGTGCATTCATAATTACTTGTTTGCTTCCCTTTTACTTAGTATTTGTAAAAAGACAATAAAAGTGCAACAAATTCGAACGATTCTCACCGTCCAATGTCCGGACATAATAATTTCTTGTTTTCCACAATTATAAACATTGCCCCAAGCCTCGGCTCTGCGAACCCTTCACCTCCACAGTACATGAGTTTTTTTTATAATTTTGAATTTTATTAAAATAAACCTAAATTTTCATTTTATTAGAGTCGGAATACAATCAACTAATATATTATGTTTAAGTATAGTTAAACCTACTATTTAACAAAATTCGAAGGGCATGTCTGTAATATTAAACCAAAAATAGTAAAGAATGGTGGGTGAATTGTTTGGTGGAATAGAATATCACCGATCTGGCAAGGCTTTGTTCGCTCTCTCGGCATTGCCCTGCTCTCGCTCATCCTCTTGCCCACACTCTAACCCACCCCTCCATCTACATTCCTTACTCTTCCTTCGGAGTCGCAGTGCAATGGGATGCGCGGCGTCTAGGCTGGACAACGAAGACACTGTCCGGCGCTGCAAGGAGCGTCGCCGCCTCATGAAAGAAGCAGTCTATTCCCGCCACCATCTCGCCTCCGCACACGCCGACTACCTCCGGTCCCTCCTCCTCACCGGGTCTGCTCTCAAGCGCTTCGCTGCTGGTGAACCCCTCTCCGTCTCTGAGCAAACCCCTCCCGTCTTACTCCATAACCACTCCGCCGCTCCCTCCGCCGTCTCCTCACTCCTTCCTCCAACCCCTGCATCTTCTATTCCCCCACCCCCGGCTTCCCATTCCCCCTACACTCCCTCAATCACCAACTCCAAGCTCCCCCACATCCTGTCCGACTCCAGCGTCCCTTGCACCCCCTCCGCGGTCCCCGCTCCCTCAGCCTCCAAGCGTCACTCCAATCGCTTCACTTCGACCTACGCCTCGACACCTTCTCAAGCCTCCTCCGTCTGGGACTGGGAGAATTTCTATCCTCCCTCCCCTCCCAGCTCCGATTTCTTCAATCAGCTCAAAGAAGAGGAGGAAGAACAAGAACAGTCATCTGATGATGAGCCGGAAGAAGACAATTATCACGAGGAGCACCATCTCCCTCACGATGATGACGATGGTGGCAATAGTTCGGCGGCGCACGATTTCCCCCGTCGGCACTACGGCAGCAGCACAAGCTCATCGACCAAATCTGACTGCGATGAGGAGGAGGAAAGGTACTCGAGATCTGAGGGCACAGCTCCGAGATCGGACTTCGGGGGATCGTCGTCTGTTGACGTCGGCGCCCGTGTCCGGCCGGCGCCATCGGAGAGCGGATCCACCTTCACCGCACCGGGGAAATCGCAGCGGAGGGAGAGATCGGAGTTTGAATCTTACTCAGCCCGTTGGAATGGCAGGGACGATTGTTCTTCCTCCGCCGCCGGGGATCTCAGACTGGTGGTGCGCCACCGTGATCTGGCGGAGATCGTCGATTCCCTCGAGGAGTACTTTAAGAAGGCTTCAGCCTCCGGCGAGCCTGTCTCCGACCTACTCGAGATCGGTCGCGCGCAGCTTGAGCGCAGCTTCCGGCATCTCAAGAGTAAGCAAGTACTACTGTCATTAGTTAGGTCTAGTGGCTGTCGTCGTTATTAGTGCTACATTTTGGGCCATTTGTACCGGGAATTATTTCTGTTATTATTATTATTATTATTTTCAGAAACTGTTTACCACTCAAATAGCGTGCTAAGCGCTTTGTCTTCGAGCTGGTCGTCGAAGCCGCCATTGGCGATTAGGTATCAGCTCGATACCGGTACGCTCGAGGAGTCGTCCGTGGGGAAGAGCCATGGCTCGACACTGGATCGGCTTTTTGCTTGGGAGAAAAAGTTATATGAAGAGGTCAAGGTAAAATCTTCATTTGAAAACATTTTTACATCTACTCGGTTTAATTTTTATTTTAAATCATCAAATTGATATGTTGATCTATTAATAATTCGATCATATATCATATTACTTTTTTATTTAACTTGATATATGAGTAAATTTGATCAAAATGTTTCAGTATTGTGAGTGTGAAAATGTTTCTTCTTCTCATTGGCATTGGATTGCTTCATTATTATTAGAAATGGCACTGCTTTGTTGATTGCTTAGTTTTGCAACACACTGTGGTACCTACCACTCTGAGGCTCAACGCGGCTTGTTTATTTCTTTTATATATATAAAGTTAGGCCTCTTAAAATTGTCATGATTAGGTCAAGCATCTAAGCTTAGAATCTTACTTAGAAAGTGATTGCTTAATCATGAATAACGTGAGCTTGGTTCAACGCCCCTTTTCTTATAAACTAAAATGTTAGTTTGTCTAATTGTCTTATGAAAAGAAAAGTAGGATTCCAGGCCTTTTTTTTTTTCTTTTTTTTTGAAGACCTTAATGTTCCTGAAGGATAAATTCTAGCTAGAGATTAACTTGTTTTTGATGGAGAAGTATGAGTGGAGGATCTTAGTTGGTATTTGGTTTTCTCTTTGTGATATTGTCTGTGAAAATTTGCTCATGGCTGAGGACACTTCTTCCCGAAGCTATGGTACCTAATTCTCTATATTTTGATTAGTTAAGTTGTGCAATTACGGGAGAAATTATTATTTGTAATCATCGGATCGTTCGGAGGTCAATCAGGACGCACCACGTCACTCAATACATAACGGTACATAGTAACGGTATACAATAATTGATGATGTGGCTCATCTTGATTGATCTGAACGATATTTGATGACCGCATGTAATAATTTTGCTGATTACTGATAGGTCATGCCTGGACAAGGACTTATTATTAGATATATTCAGTAAAGTACTACATTGGCATACAACTTGTCAATGTTTCTGTGCCCGTACTCAGAAGGCATCAGAACCTCTTTGCTTTTCGCATTTTTCCACCAAGATGTACTGAAGTTTGGAAATTGATTAAAGCTACAACTTGATCCACTACCTTACATTAAAAAAAATAAAAATGAGATCTTGTGCTTCACTATTATGCCTGTTTAAATCTACGCGATATAAATGTTGAGCTGGTATAAAAGGGTACTGCGTTAGTGAGTATGGTGGCTTTGTTCTGTGGAATCCTGTTTTTTTTTTTTTTGTAATTCGTTCAATTTGCTAGTTTTGAGCAGTCGACATTCACCAAACTATTTAAGGGAGTAAAATTTTGGGCATCTTTTATGGTTTCAGCTGCTGGGGACTATTTGTTGTGTTGTACGTTATGTGATAGCATGTGGCCTTTTTTTGTTCGTTTGTGCTTCCATTTGTTTGGAATTCCACATCACGGTGGCTAGCCGATTCCCTGTTTACATTGGGTGGTGGGCCATGGAGGCTATTCGTGTGAACCGCTGCCCTTGACCTGCCATAGTTTTTTTTTTTTTTTTTGCCCTAATTGATATTTTTCCTACTTCGGTGTGGCGCTACTAATTGGGTTCGTGTGATTTGGGTGAGTTGGATTATTAACTCTGCAAATTATATCAAAAACTGTTGTGACATTGGATTAAATTACACGAGATATGAAGGAAAAAGGGTTGTATATTCTCTACAATGGAGTGCTTAACTCCATTTTCGGTGGGTGTGATTGATTGCAAGATAACTAAAATAGATTAGTTTCTAAAGTTAATGGAGTTAATCATAGCCATTGAAAGTGCATCACATGATTGGGATGGAGTAATTTCACAGTACAGTTTACCCCTCCACTATAGTGGATCTACACAAGAAGAAAAGGAATGGTGTGAGCAATCACGCTAAGTTCTTGTATCGTTGAATACATTAAATGAACCTACCAATTTGCAAATGGAGCCAAAGAAGGGGAAAAAGAACATCCTGTAGTATCTTACTGGAAAGTGCCATTAGATGGTTTAAGGTGCATGGATTGGTTTACGCTAGTGCTAGGAGGCGGCATTTGTTTGGCATATTATCATATTAGTGGGGGCTATTTATATTGGCGTCCTTTCGCCATGAAGGGATTGGGGATCTAATTGACTGGGAGATGCAATTAGGTAGTCACTTATAAGTGAAAAATCTACATCTTAATTGTTACTATGCAGGAAGTGGTGCTTCTATGTGTGTAGGGGATGGAGACTTGGTCCAGAATCAAATCAAGCTAGTTCAATTCAAAGTTAGTTTCAGCTATCTTACAGTTGTGTAATAATTAAAAAGTTAATTGGTGAAAGAAAGTACAATAAAAGCTCGAACTGCTCAAAATTTCTTCATGAGCCGTAGTTTTGTCTATCAAAGATTCAAAATAAGTTGTAAATAAATGTTTCTTGATCCTTAATTGGATCTAATCACTTGATCTGTGAAGAACATGATATTGTCAGGCTTTTCGCTAGAGTTTATATGTCCATAATTCCACGTATGAATGCAGGCGAGGGAGGGTGTGAAGATTGAGCATGAGAAGAAGTTATCATCATTGCAGAGCCAGGAATACAGAGGAAAAGATGATGCAAAGTTGGACAAGACTAAGGCTTCCATCAACAAGCTCCAATCACTGATCATCGTTACATCTCAGGCTGTTTCCACCACTTCCTCTGCAATCACACGAGTCCGAGATAATGAGCTTGTCCCTCAACTTGTTGATATATGCTATGGGTAAACAAACACTTTCTTCACATCAAAAAGTGCCAACTTTTTACATCTCAAATAAACGTTAAACCCTAAACTTTTGCATTTGCAGTTCTTTAAACATGTGGAGATCAATGAATCAGTTCCATGAGATCCAGAACAATATAGTTCAACAAGTCCGAGGCCTTGTTCATCGACCCATCTCTGGTCAGTACACCTCTGATTTGCACCGTGTAGCCACTCGCGACCTTGAGGCTGCTGTTTCTTCCTGGCACTCCAGCTTCAACCGCCTCATCAAATTCCACCGCGAGTACATCCATGCCCTCTACGCCTGGGTTAAGCTCACTCTCCTTCCCGTCAGTAGCGACAGTCCTCAAAAGCAGCATTCTTCCCCTATCGCCATTGAGCTCACAGCCTTCTGCGATGAGTGGAAGCAGGCCCTTGATCACCTCCCAGACACCGTAGCTTCTGAAGCTATCAAGAGCTTTGTGAACGTCGTCCATGTCATCTCCACGAAGCAGGAAGAGGAGTTCAAGGTGAAAAAGAGGGCTGAAATATACTCAAGAGAGCTTGAAAAGAAGTCCACTGCATTAAGAGCCATCGAAAAGAAGTATTACCAAACATATTCAATGGTCGGAGTTGGGATTCCTGGAGGGGGAGATGGTCCCGATGGCCAATTGCTCGATGCGCGCGACCCACTTGCAGAGAAGAAAGCCGAGATTGCATTGTGTAGGAGGAAGGTAGAAGACGAGATGGTTCGACATGCGAAGGCAGTGGAGGTCACCAAGTCGATGACGCTGAACAATATACAGACAGGCCTGCCTGGAGTTTTTCAGGCGATGACTGGATTCTCAGGATTGTTTGCAGAGGCACTACAAAAAGTCTGCCGAAGAGCTGGCTCTGTGAAGTAATAAAAGAAGCCTGGAACCCATTTTTCTCTTATATTGTCATGATTTGGCTCTGCAATTCTTCCTGGAAAGAAGTTTATAGTTATATAGTGTCATAATTTGAAGGGGAATTTGCTGATATATTCCCCTTGTTTTGTTGTGTGAGGAGAATTCAGATTGCTGTAGATTGCAGCTTCATATCATTTTGATATATATATTTTTTGTCCCTACCAAAAGAAGGGGTTGGGAAGGGGATTTGTACAGCTATTAAGAGGTGGAGGGGTTGAAAATGTGGTCGGTAAGCTGGTATGCTGGTGAAATAAAAGAGCTACTATTATCTTCTTGATGCGGTCCATTAAGCTGAGCTGGCAGCCTTTACGCTTTTTGCTCATGTGGCCTATACGCCTCATATAACCGTTTATTACTTTTTCTGTTATGCGTAGTACTCCCGTACCTTTTTATTTGCTTTAGTTTATTTTAGTAAATCAGAGCATTAGCTGAGTAATGCTATATTACTGTTTTAGGAGAAGAAGAAGATAGAATGAAAAATAGTTTCTACTGTTTAGCAATTCCTGTGCTAGCTTTTCACTGTTTCATTGAGCAGGTTTCTCTTAGCTGTTGAAACACTGCTTCACATTGGTATCAGAGCCATCTGGGCATGGCGGAAGGCAACTCTAAAAGAGTTGTTGAGGAGGAAAGAAACTTGGAAGCCGTGTGGGCAGCTCAAGCAGGCTTCACGCGGCAACAGGAGGAAATGAGGGCAGACTTATTTCGCCTCTCTACGGAGATGAGGACTGAAATGGTTGCATTCCTGGCGTTACTACTCCCTGTTGGAAGAGGTGGGATTCCGACTCCGGCACCGCCAGTGGGTCAGTTGACGGAAAACAATCGGCGACGCAGGCCCGTAAATATCACCGACTTCTCAGATTCTGACGACGAGCTTCAGTACTGGATCAATCGGATTCAGAAGAGGATCTGCGGCAACAACTACCTGTCCAGCATCGTCGGAGGTATAGACAACCCCGGAGGGAGCAGGGAGAATTTAAAGTAAAGCTGGATATTCCTTACTTCGATGGACATCTGCATATAGAAGATTACTTGGATTGGGAGCGGGCTGTGGAAACGTTCTTCGAATATTTGGAGATCCACCCGGAAAAACAAGTCAAATATGTGGCATGTCGCTTGAAGGGCGGTGCGAGTGCTTGGTGGCATCAGCTCCTACAGGCTCGCAGGCGAGAAGGGCGAGGCCCCGTCCGTAGCTGGATTCGTATGAAACAGTTGTTGAGAAGCCATTTCTTGCCAACAGATTACGAACAAATGCTGTATCTCCGATACCAGCATTGTGTTCAGGGATCCCGACCCGTGAACGAATACACCGAAGAGTTCTATAGACTCAGTGCTCGAAACAATTTGCAGGAAACTGAAAACCAGCTAGTTGCTAGGTTCATCGGAGGTTTACGGGAACAAATTCAAGAGAAACTGGAGATGAATTCCATTTGGTCGCTGTCACAGGCAGTAAACTTTGCATTAAAGGCGGAAACCCAACTCCAACGCCACGCATGTGGGTATTCCAATCGAAAATCATTTTCTCAAGATACTCCAGGCGACAACTCTAAGACGACTACAGTTGCAGCAAAATCCCCAGCCATTCCCGGAACCTCTTTTAATCCTCCTGCCGCAGAGTCCAAACTTCCTGTTCGGATCAAAATACCGGGCAAAGACAATCCTTACGGACGGCCAACTACTTTGAAATGTTTTAGATGCTTTCAGCCTGGACATAAGTCCAATGAATGTCCACAACATCAGCAATTACAGTTGGCTGAAGGAGATGCACAGGACAATAATGAGGACCCAGATTTACCAGCTGATGACGAGAATGCTATCGAGGACGTGTATGGTGATGTCGGGGAACCGCTAGTATGTGTTCTCGAGAAACTTTTATTAGCTCCACGGCATTCAATCCCTTCACAGAGAAATGCTCTGTTCAGAACCAAATGCACCATCCAGGGGAAGGTTTGTGACTTATTGATAGATAGTGGATGCACAGAGAATGTAATTTCTCGCTCCGTTGTTCAAGCTTTGCAGTTGAAAACCACCAAGAAGTCTCATCCATATAAAATTAGTTGGGTAAAGCGCGGGATGGATATCACGGTAATGGAGACTTGCGGTATCACTTTTTCCATAGGTAAACACTATGTGTGTAATGCTGTCTGTGATGTCCTAGATATGGATGTCTGCCATATTATTCTAGGCAGGCCGTGGCAATTCGATTCAGATGCTACTTATGAATGCCGGAGTAATGTCTATGTTCTTGATTGGAATGGTAGAAAGCTACGATTACTTCCTCAGGCTACAGAGAACATCGGCAAGGATGATAAAGGTAAAGCTGTAGCTTACCTTGTTTCGGGCCAGGAACTGCTGTTAACACCTTATGCCGACAGTTCTTTGCTTGCTTTAGTCACCACTGATTGTTCGGAACAAACAGTGAAACCCGCAATGCCTGAAGAGATCCGCACTCTTCTACAAGAATTTGAAGACATCACCCCAGCTGATTTACCGACTCAGCTACCACCTCTCCGCGCTGTACAACACCAGATTGATTTTATTCCAGGTTCTTCTTTACCGAACCTTCCGCATTATCGTATGAGTCCAAAAGAGCATCACATTCTGCAGGAAATAGTAGAAGATCTTATTCGACGACAGCTGGTTCAACATAGTATGAGCCCTTGTGCAGTACCGGCTCTTATTGTCCCAAAAAAAGATGGCCAATGGAGGCTCTGTATTGACAGCCGGGCCATTAACAAGATCACGACGAAGTATAGATTTCCGGTACCGCGTATCTCCGACCTGTTGGACAAGCTTCATGGGTCAGTAATTTTCTCAAAACTGGACTTACGCAGCGGATATCATCAAGTGCGCATTTGGAGCGGTGATGAGTGGAAGACAGCCTTTAAGACTCTGGAGGGGCTTTATGAATGGCGAGTCATGCCCTTCGGTCTGTGCAATGCGCCGTCCACGTTCATGAGACTCATGGCGGAGGTCCTCAAACCATTCTCGGGTAAATTCTGTGTCTCCTACTTTGATGATATACTTATCTTTAGCCCCTCTTTGGAGGAGCATATGAATCATTTGACCCAGGTTTTTACGGCTTTGCGCTCCCACAAGTTATACTTGAACTTGGCCAAATGTGAGTTCGCTACTCACTCTGTCCATTTTCTTGGATTCGTCATCTCACACGAAGGGATTCATGCTGATTCCCGCAAGGTCGCTGCTATCAGAGACTGGCCAGTGCCGAAATCCATTACCGACATTCGGAGCTTCCACGGACTTGCTAACTTTTATCGCCGATTCATCAAAGGATTCAGTATCCTTGCGGCGCCTTTAACTGATGTTATCAAAAAGGGATCATTTTCCTGGAATGAGCAACAGCAATCCAGTTTTGAGCAAGTCAAGACCGCTCTTTGCAATGCCCCTGTTCTAGCTTTGCCGAGCTTCGATAAAGCTTTCCAGGTAGATACGGATGCTTCTGGTATTGGCGTGGGAGCTGTTCTGTATCAAGAAGATCGTCCGATTGAATATTTCAGCGAGAAACTGAGCCCCTCTCGTCAGAAGTGGACGGTATATGAACAAGAGTTGTATGCCGTGGTCCGAGCTCTTAAGCAATGGGAGCATTATTTATTGCATCAGGATTTTGTTTTGTGTAGCGACCACCAATCCTTGCAGTACCTGAACAGCCAGAAAACTATCAATAAAATGCATGCCCGGTGGGTGATTTTTCTACAGAAGTTCAGCTTTGTCGTGAAATATAAAACGGGCAAGATGAATAGGGTGGCTGATGCTCTCAGTCGCCGGGCTGCCCTCCTCACACAACTTCAAACCGAAGTCACGGGTATGCAAGAAATGAAATCCTTATACAGTGAAGACGCCGACTTTAAATCTATCTGGGAAGAATGCTGTTTCGGAACTCCTCATACAGATTATTCGGTGAGACATGGTTTTCTTTTCAAAGGCAATTCCTTATGTGTGCCGGATTCATCGTGGCTGTGGACCTCCGAAAGAAACACCACGCAAACGGGTCGATTGGGAGGGCAGATTGGATCGTGCATACGACTAACCATTGAGGATGGAGGCTGACGCCAACATACCTCGATGGATAGTAATATACCCGACCTAGTCACGGGTTTCCCCCACCCGATGCAAGAGCTCGAATGAGGTTTAGTAGATTGTGGGGACCAAGTTTCCCACGGGCGCAAGCCCCCGTGGTTAATTACATCTCAGGCCGGAGCCTGAGAAAACTCTCGATTAAGGATCATACATTATCCTCTCCTAAAGTGGGATCGGCACAAGGGTATAGACTAGGAAATCCTACTCAAAGGGAAGAAAGGTCCGAAGGGGCTGAATCAACATGCGTGGCTCATACCAGCATTCGGAGGCTCTAGGGCACTAAAGAGAAACTGGAGAAAAATTAAAATCAAACATTCGATCACATGCGTGAGAGAAGGATGGAGGTGACGTCATCCTGTGACGCGGATAAGTAGGATTTATAGTCCCTGAAAGGAAGGGACCTACCTACTATTTAAGGCATACTACGAGACCGAATGTAGTAGCCTCGAATCCTAAATCTAGTTTGGACTTAGTGTTCGACACACACTAAGACCAGTGTCCTAGCTAATGCGATGCAAAGATCTGGACTTATCCCGGCCTGGATTGGGGGAGCCAGCTAACCACCTAATCGCTTCAAACCATGCTGTCAAGTCAATTATGAAAGATGGGTGGGTGGTACAGTTATTGGAAGTAGGACCGACATCTAGAGAATTTCCTAAGTGGTCCTGGACTTATGTTAGGTGAATGCCCCTAGCTAATGCAATTAAATTTTAATTAGTTGGTTACTAATGCAATGCATGCTAGTTGAAATGTCAGCTCATGAATGCTTTGGATTTTAAAAAACAGGCTTAATATAAAATAATTTTTAGAAAAGACTGAGTCTCCCTAGGTCCGGCACTTCATCCTCATAGGCCAGATTATCCGGACTCTACCCGCAGGCAGGGAGATGTCTTATTAGCAAAGAAAGAAAGATGCAATAATATGCATGAGACCCCGGACGATTCCGGCAATTCCCTAGGTGCGTTAAGTTTCTATGTTATTTAAAACTTAAATTTTTAGGAGTTAGTTATGAGTAGAAGAATTTTTAGTCCTTAGAGAGCCTAACGGAATCCAGGCGAAAACAAGAGCGGCATGCAAGGAAGAAACCTAGAAAAAGCAGGTAATTCTACTGCACAATCAGGTAAACACATCAATATAAATCCAACTAATCAAGTAAATATTCATAGGCCAACTGCCCTTTAATTACAACCCAGGGTATGCAGAAAAGTAAAGTGGCCGGGCACCACTACCAACAACCCGGATTTCTAAGCCTATGACAGACGCCAACAACTTTGAGAGGGATATTGGGTCTTCAATCTTTAGTCTTCTGGATATCTTCTCCTTGGACTTCTTGGATCTCTCCTCCTTGGACTCCTTGGAAATCTCCTCCTTGGACTCCTTGGATCCGTCGTGGCTTGAATATCCAAACGAAGAGACAATTCACCCTAGTATGGGTGTATTGCCTTTTCTCTTTGGATATCTAAAGCCATCCAGCTCGATCTTCCAAATGGAAGAAGACTCTCCCCTTAGGGATGCCTTCTTCTTTTGGAATCCAAACTGGATAAGAATATCCCAACTCGAAGTTGTTTTCACAACTCTTAACAATATTACAAATTTTTACATTAAATAGAAAGCAGAAAAATCTAAAAGGACCTGCATGGTTATCCTAATAAAAATCCCAAGCAGTTCATATATATATATATATAAAAAAATGCTAACACCATTGACCCTGTGCCAAGCCATGCTCTTCATTATGAGGGCTAAGCAGCTCCATCTGTGCAGTTATAATTATTAATTTTAGCCCTCATTTTTATTTAGGGGGAGCTGCACAAGCACCTGCATAAAACATTATTAGAAATAATTATAATGCTCCCCCTTTTTATCAGCATGAGCATGGCCACCTGCATGGAAGAACAGTATATGTATATAACGTTCCTAACCTAGGGGTAAATCTAGCGCTCATCATTCACAGAGTGCAGAGAAAATAAGCAAACACACCAATCATTTTTCAAACAGCATGCAGTGAAAACTACGGAAAGCTCCGGCACACAGCAGAAAAGTAAAACCCAGCGGCCTAACCTAGGTCTAGAAGTGGTGCCCTAGCAAACCATTCTATGTGTGTGTAAGGCTTGTGTAGTTTGGATAGATCCTAGGCAGGATAGTTAGTTAAAATTGTCTAAAGTTCAAGTCTGTTGAAGGCCAGAAAAGGAAATTTTTGTTGAAATTCAAATATTAGTGAATTGGGGTGCATTTTAGTTAATATAATTTGTTGATCAATTTTAGGAACTTAGGGTGATGATATTTGAAGTTAAAGTTATATTAGCCAATTTTGGAAAGTTCCGGGTCCTCCTATGAACTAGACTAAGGGCCCAAAAAGTCATTATGGGAAATAGGCTAGGTTTGGGATTCCTAATACCTTAGGAAAATACCAGACTTTAATACGAGTAGTTAGACAGGTAGTAGGCTGAAATCGGAGTTCTCTAGGCAAAGTTATGAATTTTCTAAGTTTCGGGCCCTAAACTATAGGCTGGGGTTGACCAAAAAGTTGACTTTCTAATCTAGGCCAATTTCTGGAAACCTAAAATTTTCAATAAATACTAGATCCTAATTGGAGTCTAATGCAAGTGAGTTTGCCTAATTTGGAATTTTCTACAATTAATTATGAATTTTCTAAGATTGGGGTATTTAGGGAATTTTCTAAATTTCCTAACAAAGGGGCCCTTTTTACTGTTTTGATCCAAACAAGCTCCAAACTGATTGGAATCACTCCCAAAGGTCAGGGATGACCTAAGAAAGTGTTCCCAAGTGTTTGGAGAAAATTTGGAATTTTTAATAATTTATTAGGGGCAAAAAGGTAATTTCCACCTATGGTCAAATTAAGGGTCAACCTGAAGTCAAACTAGGGAGCCCTATTTATCTAAGGTCATGGGTCATACTCTGGTCAATCCAAGGTATTATGGGTAATTTTCTGACCTAATATGTAATTATTGTATTTTCTGGAAGGTCTCAGGGCCTTAATTAGCAGGTTAATTAGGGTTAGTTAACTAAGGGGTCTAACAGCTCCTAAAAATTCCTAGAAAATTCTGAGAGGTTTATGATGTCACTAAGTTTAAATGTTGAAGTTTTCATGTCGTTCTGGGATCTATCCTAGCTCCTAGAAAACTTCTAAGTTCACTAGACAGGTCCTTAATTTTTGTCCTTAGGGTGTCACTACGTTGTAGGAGTTTAAAGTGATGTTTACACTAACCCTCAGGATAATAAATGCATGGGAGTACAGTAAATAAATAAACACACCATGTCCTTAGATCTAGGAGAACCTAAACTAAGTGGTGGTAGTGCGACGACCTACACATGCAACCTACGAAAGATAAAAAAAAGTAAAGACACCTAAAGAGATGATTAGTGAATGATTGGGACTCAACCATTCACTAACCCACTCCTCCCATGATTGCTCTTCACACATAAGATCCATGTCTAAAATTTCATACGATAGCGGGTCTCCCAAAGTTAGAATTTAGGTATAAGTAGTTTTAAAATAATTTAAAATTACTTATAGATATAAATATATTTTTGGAAAATAAAATAATTGAAAATAATTCAATTCATAATACATAAGTATAGGGAAACCCGCTGACCACCCAATCGAGGTTTCAAAATAGTTTAAAAAAAATAATTTTTAGTTTAAAAATAATTAGTATGATAATTAATTTAAATAATATTAAAATAACCGAATCATAGAATGAAATAGAAAACAGTCAAGACAGCCAAAATCAAGGGCTGGAAATGGTTCCAAATTAAAATACGCACTTTTCTGAAAAGATCAAGGGGTTACACATCAAAATCCGACTTAAAACAGCGAAGATATGAATTTCCGAAGTTAAAACATAATAAAATAATGTTTTAAAATAGTGTAGTTTTGCTGTTTTTTTTTTAAATAACAGGAGATACAGACAAAATTTTCATCTGAAAATAGTTTTAAAATATGCAGAATTCAGAGTACATCCAAAACAAGGTATTGTGCGTTGACAGAGGACTTAAAACGACAAAGTTATGTAATTTCAAAGTTTACGTACAATAAAAATAATATTTGAAAATAATCCAGTCTGTTGTTTTTCAAAATAAGTACAGAAATACTAAAACTATTTGTGTAATACAAACTCCAGGATGTGCAGAATCAAAATACGTTCAAAACAAGACGTTGTGCGTCAAAATCGAATCGAAAACGAGAAAGATATGGATTTTACAAGCTTAAAAATAATAAAAATAATATTTTAAAATAAAGCAGTTTTACTGTTTTTGAAATAACAGAAAGTATAAATAGAATTTTTATCTGAAAATCGTTTTAAACAATGCAGAATTCAAAATACATCCAAAACAAGGTGCTGTGCGTCGACAGCGGGCTTAAAACGACGAAGTTATGTAATTTCAAAGTTTTCTGTCACACTAGAACGTACTGTACGAATTTAATGAACAGAAAGATAAAACACACAAAAAAAGCATTTTTATTCTTTCTTGTTACAATATATCGTACTGTACGAAAAAATTTCGTATAGTACGACTATATCGTACGGTACGAAGTATTTCGTACAGTACGATGAACAGAAACTTCATCTTCCTCTGCGCATGCACAGGGAACCGAAACCCTAAAAAGAAAATCGTCTCGTTCTCTCAACTGGATGGACGAAACGCGACGAAATTTTAGATCTGGCTTCTACTAGTGAAGAGCATCAATGGGGGATACTTTATTTGGAATAATATGCACTAATCACGACGCTAATTAACCCTAAGTGTTCTAACTAGGGTTTACGATATACCTCAATCCACACGGTGGATTCGGGAGATCTTGGGCTCGTTGGACTCGTGGACTCTCCAGGAACAACTTCCTAGTTGACGTCGAGATCCAACGCACGCTCGATCGACGGGATGAAGCCTTGGAAGGGATTTCGTCTCGGGTTCGCCGGAGGATCACCGCCGGCGGGGTCTAAGCGTCGGGATTTGGTCGAGGGAGATGAGGGGAAGTCCAAGGAACTCTCACACGAAAGTTCTCGGGCTTTGGGAGGCTAGGGCTCAAGAATTTTGAAAAAGGATCCTTCTCAAACCTAAATTTCTCCTATTTAAACTCCTAGACCTAAGGGGAACGGTTAGGATTGCATTAGGAGGGAAAAGGGGCGGTTTTAGGACGTGGGTTGCAATTCAAAACGAATGGAATTCATTAGTGAATTAATTTAGGCTTTAAATAGGCATTAATGGGTGATTTTGACTTATTTAGGACTTGATTTGACCAAGTCAAACTTTGACTTGGTCAAATCAGTCAAATAAATCAAAGGGAATTAGAGGTTGAGCTTTGGATGGGTTTAAATAGGTTTAACTTTGAATTAAGCTCAAATTGATCAAACGAGTCAACCTGGGTTGACCTGGTCAACCAGGTTGATCCCGGGTACAAAACTGGGTCCAGTAGGTCGAGTCTAACCCACTGAGTCTAGTGGTGAAGAGAAATCGAGCCAGGGAACTCTGGAATCAAATTTAGATCAAAAGGAAGTATTTAGGTCAATATGGGTCAACCCTGGTTGACCTGGTCAATCAGGTCGACCCAGGACCTGGGTCCGGGCTCAACAGACTCAGTTCGACTCACTGAACCTATTGGAGAGGGTCTTGGGGTCTGACTTGGTCAATTTGACCAAGTCAACCCTCCAAGCCCAATTCTGGGCAAAATCGAGGTCAACAGTGGCGACAGCAGCTTATTAAAGACATTCATTGTGGAGGCCTATCAGCTCACGTTGGTCGTGATCGCACCTTACAGCAATTGCAGAGTAAGTTCTTTTGGCCACATATGAGGCGGGATGTAGCTCGATTTGTGGAGAGGTGTGCTGTTTGTCAGCAGTACAAGGGGAATGCACAGAATACTGGCCTGTATCTTCCCTTACCTGTGCCGGATACTATTTGGGAAGACTTGAGCTTGGATTTCGTTTTGGGCTTACCACGGACCAAAAGAGGCTCCGACTCCATAATGGTGGTCGTCGACCGTTTTTCTAAAATGGCACACTTCATTGCGTGCAAGAAGACCTTTGATGCCTTGCACATTGCTAAACTATTCTTCAAGGAAGTCGTCCGCCTTCATGGCATTCCGCGCAGCCTAACTTCAGATCGGGATGTCAAATTTATAAGCCATTTCTGGCGGGAGCTTTGGAAGCGATTTCACACGGACCTTAAACTAAGCTCGGCGTACCACCCGCAAACCGACTGTAATATTTCAAACTGCTCCAGTATCGTCCAGGACGATCTGGGATCGTCCTGGGACGATCAGTGTATTTTCAGTTCCAGAATCTGTCCAGAATTGCTCTAAGTGATTTCCTGTAGGGATCGTCCAGGCCGATCGAGATATCGTCCCGGGACGATCAGTGGATGGCACAAGTCAGTGAGTAGAGGTTTTTATCGCCTATGAATAGTAAACATCGTCCTGAAAAATCGTCCCTGGACGATGGGATTTTGGTCTGATCGTCCAGGCCGATCTGGACGATCGGCCAGGCCGATCTGAAGAGAATTTAAGGCAAATCAGCTCATTTGAAGAGAGAGAAAGATTTTATAAAAATATCTGATTTTTTACTGTTCTGAGGAGAGAGAAAAAGGAAATTTGGAAAAGTTGATTTCGGGAAGACGCGGAGCCGTTTTCGAGCGAAGTGACTGTTGAGGAATTTGCTGTGCTCGAGGTAAGGCACATTCCGTCTTTCTCAATTTTCAGTTCCGTCGCGGTTGGCGGTATTTTTCTGTCCGGATTTCGTTTTCGTTACGGTTTTTCGTCCGTATCTTTCGATTGGTTCAGTTTTTACCGCGTAAGTTTCTGTATATCGTTGCCGTGCCGGGTGTGCACGTTTTGACTATATTTTGAAGATTTTCGTCCGGGTGTTTTTGATTCGACTGTGTTTTTAGTCGACCGGATTTTTCTGTGAAATCGTAAATTCTCTGTGCAGTAGAATAAATGTTCTGGAATGTGATTATCTATATTCTGTGCGAATTCGGTAAATTTTCTTTGCAGGAAATTTTGTGTAAATTCTGTATACTGCTGTTGTGCTGCCCGATTTTTGGGTAATTTCTGAAATGTCCGAATTTCTTCTGATTTGAAATGCTATGTGTATAAGCTATAAAAAGGGAGTTATAAGGGGCCTGAATCCTATGAGATTCAGTTAGTGAAACGGGAAATTTTAGATGAGCTCAAGTTGGGAGAAATATCAGTTATATTCCGGATCCGTGAATTTTATTATTCAGGTGCCGTGAGCACATTTAGCTTAGCTATTAATTATTCAGCGAATTTTTGGTGCCGTGAGCACAAGGGAGACATAAGGGTTAGAATCCGTAGTGATTCTGTTCAGTTTAGTTTAGCTATTAATTACTCAGCTATTATCCTGGTGCCGGGGGCACATTTAGCTATGAATTAAATATCTGATATCCGCTATTATCTGATTCTGATTTCTGTATGATTCTGATATGTGCTGAGTTTATTCTGTTCTGTGATCTGATCTGTACGATTCCGATTCTGATTTGATATCTGTCCGTATAAGTTCTGATATCCGATTCTGTTTCGATTTCTGATCTGACTTCTGTCTGATGAATTTGGTTTTGGTTTCTGAGAATTTAGATTGGTGGTTTGTTGCTTTGCTGAGCTGTTGAGCTCACCCTTGCTTTCTGGTGGTTTTCAGGTTCTGGGAAGGGCAAGGAGGTCCAGGATTAGTTTCAGAGTCTGATCCGATTAGGTACTTTGGTACTTTTGATTTTTGTACAGTCATGGCTTTTCTGTTCTGTCTTTCTTTCTGTCGAAAGCCATGCACTGTTCTGTAGATGATTATTTTGAGGAAATGAATAGATAGATGTTTTGTTCCGCTGCATTTGATGTTTTTAGTAGCTCTGTTGTTCTGTGTGTTTCTGTTGAGTTAAGAATTTGGAAGATCAGTTCAGTAACCTAATCCAAAGCCAGATCCTGGATATGGAAGTCTCTCGTCGCGATCCGGCTCGGGCGGGATCCGTCCCCGTCGGGTCGGGTCGTGAGAAGCTTTTGTGGTATCAGAGCACTGGTTTTGGAAACAGGTCGAATTGTAAAACAGAGCTTTAGGAAGTGATCAGTGAGTCTGTCTGGGAGGTAGTTTTGGGTCGTTTGGCTTTTTATTGTGTTGTTTTTGTGTTGTTTTTGTGATAGTTTTCCGGATTTTCTGGATTTTTCTGTATGGATCAGCCAGACCCAGACATGACAGACGGTCAGAGTGATGATCAGGCAGCACCAGTGGGGAGTACAGCCCCAGTGGTCGGTGCTGATACGCTGTCTCAGTTTGCTTCACTTGTTGCTCAGATGATGAGCGAGACCCAGAGCAGAGCTTCTACTGTGAGATCTGAGGATATTGATCGACACCTGCAGTTATTTTTGAGGTTGAAGCCTCCGAGGTTTGAGGGCGCTGTTGAGCCCAGAGCTGCTGAAGAGTGGCTGAGGAGATTAGAGAAGACTTTTGATGGGATGCAGTGTCCTGCAGACAGGAAGGTTCCGTTAGCAGTTTTTCTGTTAGATGGAGAGGCTGAGCACTGGTGGGATGGCCAGCAGGCAGCCAGATTTCAGGGCAGATTGAACTCTTTGATCACTTGGGAAGAGTTCACTGAAGTGTTCAGAGATTGGTTTGTTCCCCCTTCTGCACGACAGCAGATGCAGGAGAGTTTTCTGAGGCTGGTTCAGGGGAGCAAGACGGTGATGCAGTACGAGGCTGAGTTTACTGCATTAGCCAGGTACGCTCCGCAGCTGGTTAGCACGTCTGCTGAGAGGTGCTACAGGTTTCTGAGAGGCTTACGAGACACTTTGAGGCAGCCTTTGATACCGTTCCGGATTACTGATTTCTCTGAGCTTGTGGAGCGAGCTCGTCTGATTGAGAACGACATGACGACTACTCAGCAGCGGTGGTCTGCGAGTAGGAAAAGGTTTGGAGGTGATACTTCTGGCAGTGGTTCCTCTGGGAAGAGGAGATTTGTTCCTGGTTCTGGATCTGGAGAATCCAGGAGGAGCGGAGGATCGTCTGGTACTGTTACCAGTACGACTGGTTCTGGATCTGTCAGTTCGGCACCTGTGTGCCAGAGTTGTGGACGGCGACACCATGGCCAGTGCTACAGGATAGCTGGTCTTTGTTTCAGATGTGGTCAGCCGGGACATAGGATTGCGGAATGTCCACAGATGGGATATGATCAGCGATCTGAGGGTTTAGTCAGACCTGTCGGTTCAGCAGCAGGAAGACCGAGGACTGTTCCTCCACGCCCTGAGGGATTTGCTGGTAGAGGTGGTGGTTCTAGTTCTGCACCACGGAGACCACCTACGATTCAGAGAGAGCAGAGTAGTTCTGTTGCTTCAGCTCCTGCTCCAGTTCAGCCACGAGTTTACAGCTTGAGTCAGCAGGAGGCTCGAGATGCTCCCGATGTGGTGACAGGTACGGTTTACATTTCTGATCAGCCCTGTCGTGTTTTGTTTGACTCTGGAGCGAGTCATTCCTTTCTGTCCGAGCACTGTTTTGAGCTTTTACATTTGGATTCGATGGTTTTACCGGTTTCTTTGTCCGTGATTTTGCCGGCTGGGAATCCATTGATTGCTCGACAGTTTTGTTTGTGTGAGATTGAGATTTCTGGCAAGAAGTGGAAATCGAGTTTGATTCGATTGCCGATTTCGTCGTATGATGTGATTTTGGGAATGGATTGGCTGAGTCGGTATGAGGCTCAGATTGACTGTCTGAAGAAGCAAGTGAGTTTGCTTGTGGCTGGAGAGAGAGTTGTATTTCAGGGATTACGAGGTGTTCTCTCCAGTCTGATTTCTGCGTTAGAGGTGAGCAGAATGTGGAAGAAAGGATATCCAGTATTTTTGGCTTCGGTGCGGGATCTGAACCTGGAGGTTGGTTCTGTTTCTGAGATCCCAGTGGTACGGGAGTTTGCTGATGTTTTTCCTGAGGAGTTGGTTGGTTTACCTCCGGATAGAGATGTGGAGTTCTCTATCGATGTTTTTCCGGGTACAGCTCCTATATCGAAAGTTCCGTATAGGATGGCACCGAAAGAACTTTCTGAGTTGAAAGTTCAGCTTCAGGAGTTGGTTGACAGAGGGTTTGTACGTCCTAGTGTTTCTCCTTGGGGAGCACCTGTTCTGTTTGTGAAGAAGAAGGACGGTACACTCCGTATGTGTATTGATTACAGAGATTTGAACAAGGCCACGATCAAGAACAAGTATCCTTTGCCTCGGATAGACGACTTGTTTGACCAGCTTTCCGGATCTTCGGTATTTTCGAAGATTGATTTGAGATCCGGATATTATCAGGTGAAGGTGAAGGAATCTGATGTGGTGAAGACTGCTTTCAGTACTCGGTACGGGCACTACGAGTTTTTGGTTATGCCTTTTGGGGTAACCAATGCGCCTGCGATTTTCATGGATCTGATGAACCGAGTATTCAGGGAGTTCTTGGATCAGTTCGTGATCGTCTTCATTGACGATATTCTGGTATATTCTGCTTCTGAGGATGAGCATGCCAGAAATTTGAGGATTGTGTTGGAGACTCTGAGGAGGCATCAGCTGTATGCCAAGTTCTCCAAGTGTGAATTCTGGCTGAAGAGCATTTCTTTTCTGGGGCATGTGATTAGCGGAGAAGGCATTTCTGTAGATCCCCAGAAGATTCAGGCGGTTGCTGATTGGCCAAGGCCGACTACGGTATTTGAGGTACGTAGTTTCTTAGGCATGGCCGGGTATTACAGGAAGTTTGTGAAAGGATTTTCACAGATTTCGACTCCTCTGACGAGACTGACTCAGAAGTCAGTATCTTTTGTTTGGACACCGGAGTGTGAAGCTAGTTTTCAGAGACTGAAGGAGTGTTTGACTTCAGCTCCAGTGTTGGCACTTCCGTCAGGTACGGAAGGTTTTCAGGTGTTCAGTGATGCTTCACTGAAAGGACTAGGATGTGTCCTGATGCAGCATGGTCAGGTAATTGCTTATGCTTCGAGACAGTTGAAACCACATGAGAAGAATTACCCGACACATGATTTGGAGTTAGCTGCAGTTGTTTTTGCTTTGAAGATTTGGCGTCATTACCTGTATGGCGTCACATGTGAGATGTTTACTGATCATAAGAGCCTGAAGTACATTTTTACTCAGAAGGATTTGAATCTGAGACAGAGGCGGTGGCTCGAGTTGATCAAGGACTATGACCTGACTATTCAGTATCAGCCTGGGAAGGCGAATGTGGTAGCAGATGCTTTGAGCAGGAAGTCTTCTGGATTATCAGGTTTGCAGCTTACCTGTGATGACTTTCTGATTCGTGATTTGGAAAGATTGCAGTTGGAGGTGATTTCCTCCAGTGATTTGGAGTTGGCTCAGATGAGTATTCAGTCTTCTTTGGAAGCAAGGATTCAGGAAGCCCAGAAGTCAGATTCTGATTATTCGAAGTTGCTAGCTCAGATTGGATCTGGTAAGACTCCTGAACTTCGAATTTCTGATTCTGGTGCTATTTTCTGTAAGAACAGGTTGTGGGTACCTGTGTTTGGAGATTTGAGGCGGGAGATTCTGTATGAATCTCATCATTCAGGCTACACTGTTCATCCAGGCAGTGGTAAGATGTACGCTGATATGAAGCTTTTGTTTTGGTGGCCTGGGATGAAGAAGGATGTGGCGGAGTTTGTGTCGAGATGCGAAGCCTGTCAGTTGGTGAAGGCAGAGCATCAGCGACCGGGTGGACTGTTGCAGTCGTTGCCTATCCCTGAGTGGAAATGGGAGGAGGTAACGATGGATTTTGCTATGGGTTTCCCTCGATCACGACAAGGACATGATGCCATTTGGGTAGTTGTGGATCGATTGACGAAGTCAGCCCATTTTCTTCCGATCAGACAGACGGATTCAGTTGAACGCTTGGCACAGGTTTATGTGAAAGAGATAGTCAGATTGCACGGTGTGCCTCGCGTGATTGTATCTGATCGAGATGGACGCTTTACTTCCAGACTTTGGAAAGGCATTCAGCAAGGCTTGGGTACGAAACTGCATTTCAGTACAGCCTTTCATCCTCAGACCGACGGACAGTCTGAGAGGACTATTCAGGTATTGGAAGATCTGTTGAGGCTTTGTGTTCTGGACTTTAGCGGAAGCTGGGAAGATCATATTCCGCTGATTGAGTTTGCCTATAACAACAGTTTTCAGTCCAGTATCGGTATGGCACCGTACGAGGCTCTGTATGGCAGGAAGTGCCGTACTCCTTTGACTCTGACGGAGGTCGGAGATAGACAGACTTTGGGTGCCACTTTTGCTGATGAAACTGCTCAGAAGATCAGTTTGATAAGAGAAAGATTGAAAGCCGCTCAAGATCGTCAGCAGAAGTATTACAATCAGAAGCACAGATTTGTTGAGTTTCAGGTTGGTGACTTTGTGTATGTCAAAGTCAGCCCGATGAAAGGTGTGAGCAGATTTGGTCAAGTAAGCAAGCTTAGTCCAAGGTATGTTGGACCATTTGAGATTTTGGAAAGAATTGGAAAAGCTGCTTACAAGTTATTACTTTCTGATTCTATGCCTGATGTGCATAATGTGTTTCATGTATCCACTCTGAGGAAGTGGGTATCCGACTCTGGGAAGAAGTTATCAGCTGAGGAGGTTGAGATTCAGGAGAATCTGGCGTATAAGGAAGAGCCAGAGCTTGTTTT
The DNA here is from genome assembly GCA_016618105.1 of Dendrobium huoshanense. Classification (NCBI taxonomy): domain Eukaryota; kingdom Viridiplantae; phylum Streptophyta; class Magnoliopsida; order Asparagales; family Orchidaceae; genus Dendrobium; species Dendrobium huoshanense. The sequence goes on along the minus strand of CM028356.1, from coordinate 19,615,318 downwards.
AGCGTACGACGTCCGCAAGTTAAGAAATAAAGAGATTCCGATGGTTAAAGTCCAGTGGAAGCACCGGACTGCACGGGAAGCAACGTGGGAAAAGGAGTCTGATATGAGACGGTCGTACCCGTACTTGTTTTGACTGCGTTTGGATTGGATAATGTCGAGGACGACATTTTTCTGAGTTGGGGAGATTGTAATATTTCAAACTGCTCCAGTATCGTCCAGGACGATCTGGGATCGTCCTGGGACGATCAGTGTATTTTCAGTTCCAGAATCTGTCCAGAATTGCTCTAAGTGATTTCCTGTAGGGATCGTCCAGGCCGATCGAGATATCGTCCCGGGACGATCAGTGGATGGCACAAGTCAGTGAGTAGAGGTTTTTATCGCCTATGAATAGTAAACATCGTCCTGAAAAATCGTCCCTGGACGATGGGATTTTGGTCTGATCGTCCAGGCCGATCTGGACGATCGGCCAGGCCGATCTGAAGAGAATTTAAGGCAAATCAGCTCATTTGAAGAGAGAGAAAGATTTTATAAAAATATCTGATTTTTTACTGTTCTGAGGAGAGAGAAAAAGGAAATTTGGAAAAGTTGATTTCGGGAAGACGCGGAGCCGTTTTCGAGCGAAGTGACTGTTGAGGAATTTGCTGTGCTCGAGGTAAGGCACATTCCGTCTTTCTCAATTTTCAGTTCCGTCGCGGTTGGCGGTATTTTTCTGTCCGGATTTCGTTTTCGTTACGGTTTTTCGTCCGTATCTTTCGATTGGTTCAGTTTTTACCGCGTAAGTTTCTGTATATCGTTGCCGTGCCGGGTGTGCACGTTTTGACTATATTTTGAAGATTTTCGTCCGGGTGTTTTTGATTCGACTGTGTTTTTAGTCGACCGGATTTTTCTGTGAAATCGTAAATTCTCTGTGCAGTAGAATAAATGTTCTGGAATGTGATTATCTATATTCTGTGCGAATTCGGTAAATTTTCTTTGTAGGAAATTTTGTGTAAATTCTGTATACTGCTGTTGTGCTGCCCGATTTTTGGGTAATTTCTGAAATGTCCGAATTTCTTCTGATTTGAAATGCTATGTGTATAAGCTATAAAAAGGGAGTTATAAGGGGCCTGAATCCTATGAGATTCAGTTAGTGAAACGGGAAATTTTAGATGAGCTCAAGTTGGGAGAAATATCAGTTATATTCCGGATCCGTGAATTTTATTATTCAGGTGCCGTGAGCACATTTAGCTTAGCTATTAATTATTCAGCGAATTTTTGGTGCCGTGAGCACAAGGGAGACATAAGGGTTAGAATCCGTAGTGATTCTGTTCAGTTTAGTTTAGCTATTAATTACTCAGCTATTATCCTGGTGCCGGGGGCACATTTAGCTATGAATTAAATATCTGATATCCGCTATTATCTGATTCTGATTTCTGTATGATTCTGATATGTGCTGAGTTTATTCTGTTCTGTGATCTGATCTGTACGATTCCGATTCTGATTTGATATCTGTCCGTATAAGTTCTGATTTCCGATTCTGTTTCGATTTCTGATCTGACTTCTGTCTGATGAATTTGGTTTTGGTTTCTGAGAATTTAGATTGGTGGTTTGTTGCTTTGCTGAGCTGTTGAGCTCACCCTTGCTTTCTGGTGGTTTTCAGGTTCTGGGAAGGGCAAGGAGGTCCAGGATTAGTTTCAGAGTCTGATCCGATTAGGTACTTTGGTACTTTTGATTTTTGTACAGTCATGGCTTTTCTGTTCTGTCTTTCTTTCTGTCGAAAGCCATGCACTGTTCTGTAGATGATTATTTTGAGGAAATGAATAGATAGATGTTTTGTTCCGCTGCATTTGATGTTTTTAGTAGCTCTGTTGTTCTGTGTGTTTCTGTTGAGTTAAGAATTTGGAAGATCAGTTCAGTAACCTAATCCAAAGCCAGATCCTGGATATGGAAGTCTCTCGTCGCGATCCGGCTCGGGCGGGATCCGTCCCCGTCGGGTCGGGTCGTGACACCGACGGCCAGACCGAAGTTACTAATCGTACTCTCGCCAACATGCTCCGATGTCTGGTTCAGGATCATCCCAAACAGTGGGAGGAGGTTCTAGGACAAGCTGAGTTTGCTTTTAATTCAATGCCAAATCGTGCCACAGGTATGTGCCCTTTTAGCATCGTGTACACAAAGATGCCTAACCACATTGTAGATGTGGCTGTCCTCCCAAAATGTCGAAGCTCCTCTGCTGTTCAAACTGCCGAGCAATTTGTGGATGTTTTGAAGAATGTTCGTGAGCGCTTACAAGACACTAATTTGAAGTACAAGCTGGCACAAGACAAGCATAGAAGAGCTGTGGAATTCCAGCCGGGTGATCTAGTTATGCTACGGTACCGGAAAGATCGTTTCCCCACTGGATCGTACCCAAAACTCCATCCCAAGAAATTCGGACCATTCCCTGTTCTTCGCAAGATCAATGATAATGCTTATGTCATTGACCTTCCTAAAGATTTTTCTATATCATCGACGTTCAACGTTGCTGACATTTATCCCTATCACCCTCCTGATAATACAGATACGCTACTTAACTCATCGGAGATGAGTTCTTCAAGAGCTGGAGGGAACTGATGCGGTCCATTAAGCTGAGCTGGCAGCCTTTACGCTTTTTGCTCATGTGGCCTATACGCCTCATATAACCGTTTATTACTTTTTCTGTTATGCGTAGTACTCCCGTACCTTTTTATTTGCTTTAGTTTATTTTAGTAAATCAGAGCATTAGCTGAGTAATGCTATATTACTGTTTTAGGAGAAGAAGAAGATAGAATGAAAAATAGTTTCTACTGTTTAGCAATTCCTGTGCTAGCTTTTCACTGTTTCATTGAGCAGATTTCTCTTAGCTGTTGAAACACTGCTTCACTTCTGAGTCTAGTCTCGAGGTTTCCTTGTTAGTTTTAGTTCTTCAACTGCTTTCCTTCTTCACTATGGTAATTATTATTAAAAATAGTCTTACTATAGCCACTTTCTTAAAAATTTATTAAACTAAATTTGTCTAGCAATTAGTTCTTAATTATCGAATTAGTGATAAACCCAATTCTAAAATTGTCCAGTTTCACTTTACCAATAGGTATGTGGACATTTATTTTCTGATTAAAGCCGGGAAATTGCATTTGTTTTAGAGCTTAACTGTTAACAAAACTATGACAGTGCTTGTCCTGTGGCAATGATGACCAGAGAAAATAAAAAACTACGCAAGTGGATAAAAAAAAATTAAGAGGAAGAGAGCGTCGATGTTGATGAAGGAAGCTGCGGGCCATAGCCATAGATGCCCGCAGTTCACTGCTTAAATCGTTTTGAGTTAAATTTTATATTTATTTAGTAAGGGCGGTTCGGACCGACAAGCGCGAGTTGGCGGCCCGGAGTGGATATCCAGCTGATGGTGGGTGGGGGGTCGTGCCGCCAGGCGCCAAACTGCCTATTTAATGCTTCCACAATTGAGCTTGGTCAGTGGTCTGTGTTCCGGAACCCACCGCAGTTTCAGTTTGTCCCATTTCTCAGAAAATAAATTTAAAAACTATCATGAGCTGGTAAATTTAGAGTTTATTTAAGACAGTGTGCGAGCGTGCGTGGTTGGTTGATGGGTGAATATGATTGGGTACTTTCAACTCATATTTGATTCCTCTTTCTAGCCGCTTGCTTCGTGAGAGGAGTAGGCAAGCGTGGCACGGATGTCTGTAGGTTAGTTGCCGTTAGGTTTCACCAAGAGATTAGTTATGCCTAGGAGTGTCAATATTTGACACAACATGAAAATCTGACTTGAACTCGAGCAGAAAATTTCAAGTTGGACCCGACCCAATTTTGAAACGGGTTAGGTTCGAATTCCCGATTTTGAAAAAAAAAAAACGGATTGTGTTCAGGTTGACCCGTTGGGTTTTTGGGTCAACCCGAAAACCCGTTTGAAATGAGTTTATCGTGCTGCCCGAACCTACCCAAGCCTACCCGCGCACCTGCCCGAGCCTGCCTGTGCTTACCATTTGGCCCGCCCGAGGTTGCCCGAGCCTGCTCATGTCTGCCTGCACCCGCCCACGTTGCGCCTGAAGCTGCCCGAGCCTGCTAGCGGCCTCCCGCGTTGCGCCCAAGGCTGTCCGTGGTTGCCCGCGCCCACGCGCATGCGCTCACACCCGCTCGCACCCTCATCCGCGCCCACCCGCCGTCCGCCGTCCCACAGTCGCTGTCCGGGTCAATCTTTTCGGGTCGGGTCAACTCGCCTAAACGACGGGTTGGGTTAGGGTTGACCCATTTGAACCCGGGTCAGTTCCAGGTTCGACCCGAGCCCGATCGAAACCTAGTTTTGACACCCCTAGTTACGCCAACAAACTTCTCCTAAGGAGGTGGCAGTGGGTAGATACACTCTTTAAAAAAAAAACACAAAAAAAGATAGTTATAATTTTTATAAAAATAATTTTAAAATTATTATTTTCTTTAAAAAATTAATATAGAAGCAACTTCCTGATATAAATCTTTTGAAAAGAATAAAAAATAGCTACTAATTAAAAAACTATAGTATAAATCAAAAAGCAAAGTCAAAGAAATCTTAATTGAGAATAATTTTTCTTTTAAATTTTTTAAAAAAATAATAATCAAATGAAAATATAATTGCATTAAAAAGATAGCTCCAATCTGACCTTAAAATGGGCACTTTTCTATTATTTTGTCCATTTTATTATTTTATTATAATTTAAATTTATTGAATTTAATTTAAAATAAATATAAATTAAAATTTTATTGATTGCTTATATATTTTAATAAATACATATTCTTAAATATTTTTTATTTTGAAAATTTTGATACAAAAAATAACTAAAATTTCAATAATTTAAAAAATACTTTTTACTGTAGCTTTTGAGAACAAAATTAGAGCAATTTCATAGATGTCGATTAAATTTCAATTATTTATAAAATTAACAAACCACGACTTTCATTCATCAAATTCACACTCAAATATCTAAATTTACAATAAAACTTTACCTCATAATCATGACATTTGAAATTGCAAAGATGATTGGCGTTTTCTTTTTGGGACGGATGATAGTTATGTAAATGGAATAGATTTCAGTGGTATAAATGCAAATCTCTATCAAAATAATAATGCTTAATGATCACCTAGACACTCTTTATTTTTTATTGAGGCAATCAAGCCAACATCTCTATTATGGAGTTAACCAACCTTTTTTATAGCAGCTCACCTTGATCTATTAGTTGTCAGTATTGACTACCAACAAAGAGATGTTAGATTATCTTGCGTATGTAATATGTGTATGTAATTATTTTAATTGATCTAAATATTCCAAAGATAGTTATATACCGAAAAATGATGAACTAAGAGCCCTAACAAAAGAGAGCTAGTTGAGCATAAAGTGATATGAGTAATAACTCATCATGCTCAGTGATGTCTAAAAGTTGAGATAATCACTTTGGGGTTTACTCAAACTTACTCGTTAACTCATTAAGTAAGTCATTTATATAGTCAAATTTGAGTCAACTCATAAGACAACTTAGCATCATATAAATTTTTTTCTCAAATGAAAAACTCCATCAAGTCTCACTGACTTACGCAGCTATGTGACTTCATAATAAAAATCATCTACTCTAGAACATTAAAAATTACTTTGACCCCACCACCAAAATTAAAAGTCATTCCATGATCATTGATAGTTTTATGTGGAATCTGATTGTGATGATCAACCGGGTTATGTTGTTACCTCAGTTATCTCAGATTTTAATTCAATTTGTCATGCTTGTTAGGGGTTACACCTAAGCTAGGGTTTTGGTGTACTCGAGCACCCAGTGTTGTATTCTGCTAGGAGAAACGACATAGAGCAGAGCACCACATTGCTCAAGATTTGACGCTGCAGTGCTTTGTAGTGACGCAGCACTACAGGTTTGACCGTCGCAGCATCGTCAAAAGGATCAAGATCAGAGGATTGAGCGCCACAAAGCTACAAACTGGCGCAACAGCACTTCGATGCAGGCTGAACAGTTTTCTTTATCATTTTTGTCAAGGGTGGCATCCCTTATTATTATTAACTTGACTTTCTCATTTGTTTTGAGTGTTATATATAATGGTGCAAGAGAGAAGAGAAGTAAGATGAGAGCGAGAGAGAGAGAGAGAAGAGATATTTGTACTTATTTCTCCCCGTTTTTTATAATGGATTTCTTAGTGTAATGTTACTTTGTAATTTTTTCCTAATTTCGGATTTTTTCACATTAAATCTCAATGTCTTTTAGCTTACGTTGCTTTTACTCTCTTGTTTGTAGTGTTTAGCTATAAACTAGGGTTGAGCGCCACAAAGCTATAAACTGGCGCAACAACACTTCGAGGCAGACTGAACAGTTTTCTTTATCATTTTTCTCAAGGGTGGCATCCCTTATTATTATTACCTTGACTTTCTCATTTGTTTTGAGTAGGGCTGCAAATGAACCGAGCTGAGCCGAGTATGTGAGTGTTCATGTTTGTGTTCATTTAATATCAGCTTGTTCAAGTTTGGTTCATTTTTGTTCGAGCTTTATTGTTTGTGTTCATGTTTGGTTCATTTAAATTAATGAGGGTTCATGTTCGGTTCATGTTCAGTTCATGTTCGTTCGTTTAGTGCTTATCGAGCTTATTTGCGAACATATTTAATGAATTTTTTTTAACTATCAAACAAACACATTCATGAACATATCTATGAACAAACATATTGATAATAAAAGCAATTGTCTATGAAACTCTATAGTCAAATATTAATTATTTTTATCGAGCTTATTTACGAGTTCAAAATCGAATACGAATCGAGCTTCTTATCGAACTTCAAATGATGTTGTTCGCGAACATAAATGAGCCTAACACGTTAGTATTCAAGTTTGTTTATTTAAGAATCGAGTATTTAAAATATTGTTAAAGTTTGTTTGTTTAGTTAATTAAACGATCACAAACGAGCTTTAATCGAACCGAACAACGAGTAGCTTGTCGAACGTTTGGTTCGCTTGCAGCCCTAGTTTTGAGTGTTATAATGGTGCAAGAGAGAAGAGAAGTAAGGTGAGAGCAAGAGAGAGAAGATATATCTATACTTATTTCTCCCCATTTTTCATAGTGGATTTCTTAATGTGGTGTGCCTTTATAGTTTTTTCCCAATTTTGGATTTGTTCACATTAAATCTCAATGTCTTTTAGTTTACACTGCTTTTACTTTCTTGTTTGTTTCGTTGCAGTGTTTACTTACATCCGCAACAACTTAGATCCAAAGAGTTAGGCTTCATTAGGGATAACTTTTGACAACTGTTTTCTTACATCTTTCAAAATTTAAAAATAAAAAATTGTACCAAAAAACTATTTTAGAAAACATTAAGATAACTGCCCCAAACAAAGCCTTAGTGATGCGATGATGCTTTATATTAAAAGTGTAATTATTGAATAAGTACTGTCAAAGCAAAATGAAGATATTTATTCAAACAAATTTATATTTGTTATTATAAGTTATAACCAAAAGGATCTTTAAATATTTGTGTTAAATTAAGGAACAAATGCTTCTCCGGCAATGTGGTGGTCGATCTACGGAAATGAGGGGATTGGTTTCTTTATTAAAATGAAAACGCATATCGTTAAAATGTTCCGTTACTTAGAAAGATAACAATATTCTGATTGATTATCTTCTTTGGAAGTTTATTCCCTTTTGCGTGTTGTGGTGGCTGCTTTTCTATTGAGATAATCTTGTTTTCTTTGTTTTTTTAATAAATAGATATTATATTATTAAATATAATATATGAAAATTCTATTTAAATTTTCGACTGTATTTATTATTTAACTATAAATATGGGGAGAATTTATTTTCCTCTCTTATTTATTTTTCTTTTTATTTTGCCATGACGAACATCATAGAGGAAAGCTACATTAGTTTTTATTTTTTCCCTATGCTTATGGTATATTTCCAGTCAAATATTTTTAGTTTTTTATATAATTAAACTCAAATACGAACGACTAAAATTTTCTTGCACGTAACAATTTGATATCTTATGATATTTTCTGCTTTATTTTTCAAATGGTAACCACAATTCCGCTTGGCTATCGTTTGCTAGCTATTTTCTAAAAAATTGTGATGTAAAATTATTGTATACAACCACAATTACTAATTACTAATATCTAATGTGTTCCTATTAAAAAAAAAAAGGAATATTCACAATAAATTTAAAAAAGCCTAATTTTTTCATAATAATTTAACAATCATTTTTCATCCAATTGAGTATCCATAATTGAGGCTTCGTTTAAGATGGTTTTTTTACTATTTCTTAGGCCTTGTTTGCGACTGCTTTCTTTTTGTTTCTTAAAGTATGCAGCTTTTTAGTACAAAAATTAAATTCGTTTGGGACGAATTTCTTACGCTTTTTAAACAGCTTTTCATTATCAAATTTTTAATTTTTGCATTAAAAAGCTGTTTTAAAAAGCATAAAGAAAACCATCCTAAACTAAGCTTTAATTTTGTACTAAAAAAGCTATTTTAAGAACTACTAAGCATTAAAAAAGCGGTCTCAAATGGAACCGAAAATTAACAGTTTTCTAATATTTTGGAAGGATGTGGACCTTAATTTAAGAGACACTAACTTACTCATAAGATATAATTAAATATTAAACTTATTTTCTCATTAAAAAAACGCAATCAGATCATTCTGAGCTACAGAGCATCAGATAATTTACAATATATGTCACGTGACTCTATTTTTCTACAACTATATATGGAAGGATATATACGTCATCCAACTCAACGAGAGATTATTCTGTGTGAGCAACAAACACATATTTTCGTCCATAGGCGAATTAGGCGCAGTCACGTTATCCAGTACCGAGTTCGATCGGTACCAATCAGTACTGAGCAGTATCAAGCGCCAGTACCGGGTAGGGGATGAAGTGACGCATTTTCATTAAACTCTAAACAGCGTTTGACATCCACACAGAATAAATCATCCAACTCAACAGACAATCATACATAAAACCAAATATACAAAATTTTCCAACTAAAAAAATATAGAACAAATCATATAAAAAAATGAAAAAAAAAAAAAAGTATAGAGCATGTTAGTATAGTGATTAGCCAAAACCCACAGCTGGAATGCGATGGCAATGGCGACGACAAAGCGCAGCCACATGTCTTGGAATTTGGCGACGAATAAATGATGTGGCCTCAGAAAGTGACAGCCTCCTCCATTAAGCACAGCTTATTGATGACATAAAAATTAATTTTATGGGCTAAAACAAATCTTATATGGAAATGATTTATATGATTTGATTGGATGATAGGTGCATAAGTATAAGGTTGAGAGAGACCCACCGTAATTGACGAAAGAGACGTTTTGTCGGTGGTTGAAGAGCGCTTTTTTTGTTGTTGTTAGTGCGAAGATATGAAAATGAATGCCCCTATATATATATATATATATATATATATATATATATATATATATATATATATATATATATATATATATATATATATATATATATATATATGCTGATAATGGATTTGAATGAAACAAATTGTTAAAGGTTGGCCGAATAATTGTTTCGCTTTTGATCAGTGGTCCTCTTTAGCATGTAAATATGTAATGAAAAATTTGCGGCGGTAGAGATATATGTATTTTAATTTTGTACGAAGCTCAGCACACAAATAGATAAGAGAGTAGGGGTGAGACATTCATAAGAGATACCAACTTTTATATGAAAAATCCTAAAAAGAAGCGGAACTTATATATGTGGTATTTAGATATATAGCTTAGGTTCATGCGAACAAGGGAGCAAGAGAAAGAGGTTGAACTTCAGCTCTGGGGTGTGCAACCTGGAGTCTTACGGATGGGACAGAGCACGAGAGGATAGCAAGGGCCAATGCTAAGCTTTGTGCACGATTGGGAGTGTAAAGAGCGGGAGAAACATTGGAGAGCGACTCGATGCGATTTCTTGCCGCTTGATAAGTACTCCTTTGTGCTCCATCCTGCTACAGTTGCTGAAATCAGACGATGCGACTGAAAGGCAATGGTAGTGATTAAAAAAAAGAGAGGGATCATAGCTGTTCATTTCATATGGCTAAATAGCGCCTGAATGAGGCTCAATTTGACTCGATTTGAGTTGATTTTGGTTCAATTTGTTCTAATCTAATTTATTTAACGAAATTGGACCTAAATCAATGCTAATTCGAGCCAAACCGGGCTCGATAAGGCTCAATCAAGTCGATCAAGTGTGATCAAGGGAAAATGCATGAAAATTGAAATAAATATGTGTGATTAGGAAAATATTAGTTTCAATAATGAGGTGATGATGGGTGATAAAGAGGAAGTTTTTAGTGGAAAGAAATGCAGCATAAGTTAACATTCCCCTCCATTATTAGAGTATAATGTGGTGATGTCATGTGACATATCGTTTAAGAACATGAATTTGAAAATCACAAGCATGGGAATAGCCAATGTATGGTTAAAATGTGAGAAGATCACTACATCATGCATAATTTGCATCCAAGGTAGGATGTCTACCAAGAATATTTATTGCATTGGGCAACTGGATTGGTAGTGGCGGGAAGGGGATCACAACAGCGTAGGAAAATAATGTAAGAAGATTTTTTTTATTAATATGTTGATCATGACGCTCCTTAAAGAATATTAGTGTCTTACATGCATTAATCACTAATCATGGCACTCTTCGCCTAAGGATCAAGAATATTGTAAGTTAGATATTTATCATCAATGGGCTTGTGAATTACAAGTTCACTGATAAGACTCTTCGTAAACTAAAATATTTTATAATATGCGGGATCATAATTTTTGAGTATTTTTAATTTGATTAACATGAACATCAAAATATTCGGCATTGGCATTCACAAGGGTGGTCGTAGTTCTTGAGATGAGGTGGTCACAAGAGGAGATGTCATATGTATAGGGAAACTGTTCTAAGGAGGAAATTAAAGATAAAACTATCTTATTGTTTTCAACTGTTATGAGTAGAAATACAAAAAGGGGGTGTTATTATTTCGGCTGGTGTATGAAGGACGATTATGAGTAGAATTACTTTCTAGCTAACATCTTTCAAGAAGAGCAAAAATTTAAAAGTTCAATATGATATAGTTTGTGCAAGTGAGTTTGATGATGTTGGAGATGTTGATTGTGATGTGTAGAATACTATATTTTTGGTAGTATTGGATAATAGTATTTGATATGTTTGACTTGAATGCATCTTAGAAAGCCATTTTAGGAAGAATAAGGTGAGGGGCGGATATATGGATTGACAATTGAGACTTTGAATTTTATGGACTGAGGTTAAATAGTCACGATAGTGTTGGGTCAACCGCAATAGCATGCAACTTGGATCTTGAGTGAGTAGGCGGGAGGGAGAGAAGGAAGAAGGTGCGACTGGATTAAAGCTTTCACATTTTAAAGGGTTTGAAAGATAATAATATGATATTTTCATTAAATTGTTGAGCATATTATAGTTGTATAAAGCTATAAAATGGAGATTTCCCAAATATCTTCAAACAATTTCCAAAATGTTTGTAAGCAGAAAACCACAATAGAAAGCCAAATAAATACATGAAAACTACACTTAGAACCAAAAAAATTACATTTCAAGTAATCCATAAGTCTTTTATTTAATATAATGCAATATTATTAATATAAATAATGTAAATTGATTAGTATTATCATTATATATTCAAAATAAAATACTAATAATACTATACAATACTAAATAAAATATTAATTTTAACAAATATTTAGCTCATAAATATTGGTCGAACTACTCTCATAGAAATTTCCTCTTTTGCCAAATTAAGCAACTAAAGCCTTAATTCCTCCTACTTCCGGCCCAGTTCAGTAACACATGCTAGAAATTCAGTTAGAGACAAAAAAAATGATTATACTGATCTTCTCCATAATTACAAGATTATTAACATCATCATCTTTTGATATTTCTTTTTCTTCTTAACTTTTATGAACAGTTTAGACTTTTAAGAAAATCATGTTCTACACATCAAGTTGGTCCTCTTTCTATCATAGGCATGACAATTTTATTTTGTATAACAGAATAAAAATATATTATCATGTTAATTGTCATTTGTTTTAATCTAACTATTTTGAATCTGCTTTATGTGTCTTTATATCTTATTTAAAAGCTAAGTAAAGTTAGGCTTCGTTTGGGACGGCTTTCTAATTGCTTATTGAAGTAGCTTTTTAGTACAAAAAATTTAATTTTTATACTGAAAAGCTGCTTCAAGAAGCAATTGAAAAGTTGTCCCAAACAAAGCCTTAGTTTTTGTTTAAGATGGATTTCTTACTATCTCTTAAAGCAGTTTTTTTAGCCGTTTTAAATAGTGGTGTCAATTTTTGACACGACCCCAAACACGACCCGAACCCGACCTGGAAAAATCCGGGTTAGGGTCAACCCGGACCCGAAACGGGTCGGGTTCGGGTTCAACAAATCAACCCGTTTTAAAAATTGGGTCGGGTTCAGGTTGACCTAGCAACCCGAAATTGACACGAAAACTCATATTTGACCCGGAAACCCGAGATTGACCCATTTTGATCTGATTTTGAACCGAAAAATCGAAGATTGACCCGATTTTGACCCTAAAATTAGCAATTTTAAGTCAACTTCGGGTCATTCGTGTCGGGTCGGGTTGACCCAGACCAAAATCGGGTCGGTTCGGGTTCGGAAACCTGACCCGTTTTTAAAAACGGGTCGGGTTCGGGTTGACCCGAATAGTGTTGGGTCAGTTTCGAACCCGTTGTCCCGAATTGACACCCCTAGTTCTAAACGACCCTTTAGGCTTCATTTTCGTCTTTCTTTCTGTTTTCCAAAACGAATTTTTTAGTTTGTACAAAAAAGTTGATTTAGAAAACAAGGATGACTTTCTTAGTGTTTTTTAAAGCAACGTTTTAGTATAAAAATTTATAGGCCAAAAAAATCGTTGTAATAAAAAGTTGATTTAAAAGTAAATAAAAAAAATATCCCAAATGAAATCTTATTATTCTCTCAAATATGTATCACCTGATTAACCCAAAAACTAAGAAGGAATGTAATTGCAAAAACACATAACAAATTTATCAAACGAAGCCGAATTTTCAATATTCTCGTTAATCCAAAATGCTGATGGAAGATTACTTCTCTCTCGTAATTATTAGCTGGGCTTTAGAAATTGAACTGTCAGACATTTTGGCCCATTAGAAAAGCCCACAAAATGTTTTTCCCACAGATATCCCATTTGTTGGCGCCTAAGAATAGATTTCAAGGAATTAAAATTGAAATCTGACGTTTAAACCAAACCAATAATATATGATTTTAAAAATATTATATTAAAATGTCTAGAAATGATTTATTTTATGATGTGCTTTAAAGTAAATAGATTTACTTTAAATTTGCACAATATTAAATTTAAATATATATCCCTTATTTAAAAATAAATTTAAATATTTTTTAGTCATCCTAAAATAAATTATTTCAGAACATTCTAGCATAATTTTTTTTTTTCAGTAAAATATTTAAGATTTAATTTTAAGTAAATAATTTCAAAAATAAGCACATAATGAATAAAGTTATATCAAATTTTAAATAAAATAATTATAAATTTTTAAATGCATTTAAAATGAATATAATGAATAATTAATTGACTTGTATATTATATATTCTTTAATAAATTCAAAGTTTTAAGATTTATTATACATTAAATTGGCTAAATTTTAAATAGGTGCTTAACTAAACATTAACTAAGCAAAAATTTGCTTAAATAAATTTTAGTTAAACTCCTTTTAAATTTTTTTTAATTACCTTACTCTTTTTATTTAATTAATTTTAGTTAAACTCTTATTTAAACTTTTGCCTATTAAATTCTGACGTAATTTTTTTAGCCATTAAATAAATAAATCATAACTCTGACATAGTTGTATTTTTTATCTTTATTTGAAAATTTACATCCTCTTAAAATAATTTGAAATTTTTTTTAAATGATGTCAGTTAAAATTTATTTAAATAAAAACGAATTAAAAAATAATAAATTTAAAATTGATGCTAGGCAAATGCTATGACGGAATCATGAAATTGTTAGGTGGCTTACAACTAGTTACTTTTTTCTTATGATTTTGTTATGATTTATAAATATATACTTTAAATTTAAATTTATATACATTTATAAAAAATGTGAATTAAAAAAAAAACTAAAAAAGAAATAAAACAAATAGTTAAATTCAAATTTATTAAAAAAGTTTTTTTTTAATTTTAATAGTTTCATTTATTAAAAAGAAAAAATGAAAAAAAAAATCATTTATAAAAAACAAAAATAAACGAAAATAAAATAAAATAAAGAAAAAATATCAAGTCTTACCTCTCTTAACAACTTGTTTTTTTTTTTCTTAAGCTTTTTTTTTTTTTTTTATAAATATGTATAAAATTTAAATGCTTAATTTAAGTTTTTTTTCTTTTTATTAAACTAACCATTTAAATTTTTTAAATTAAAAAAAAAAACTTATTTGACAGTTTATAATTTTTATAGTATCATTTATAAAAAAAATAAAATAAAAGAAAATATCATTTATAAAAAAGAATATAAAAAAAAGAAAAAAATCTTTTTTTAATTCTTTTTTTTTTTTTTCTAATTTTATTTTCCTTTTTTCTATTTTTTATAGATGAAACTATTTTTACCAAAAAAAGAAAAAGATGAAACTATTTAAAACTAAAAAAATTTCAACTAAACTTTAATTTAACTATTTGTTGTTCTCCTTTAAAGTTTTCTTTATTTTTTAATTCCCATTTTTTATAAATATATATAAATTAAAATTAAATTACATATGAAAAAACAGTCGACTCAGCTACCATCTCTCCCAGCAGCTCACCGCTCACCGCTCACGCAACGCCCAGCATAGCTTTTAAATTTATTATTTTTTAATTCGTTTGACTAAAATAATTTTTTAGAAACATCATTTTAAAAATTTGTCCAAATTTTTTCCACTCGTGTCCCAACCACGCGTTGCCTTCCCGCCGTCCAGCTTCCCATTCGGACACGTGCCAGCATTGGCGTCGCATGCGCACTTCCACGCGTACCCACCCTCTCCCTTCATATCCACCATCCATCACTCATCTCCCTCAAACCCCCCTTCTCGCACAACAAATCCCTAATTAATTACCTAAGCAATATGCCAATGGCTGATTACAGTCGAGGAGGAGATCGCCGAGGTCAACAGGACCAGCATCCGATTTCTTACCAGATCTTAAAGGCGGCCGCGGTTGCTTCTATAGGTGGATCGATGCTACTCTTATCAGGACTGACGCTTACCGGCACGGTGATCGTGCTCACGGTGGCGACGCCGCTTCTTGTGATCTTCAGCCCGGTGCTCGTGCCCGCAACGATCGCCGTCGTGCTAATCGTTGGTGGGTTTCTGATATCGGGAGTATTCGGCGTTGCTGCCCTTTTGTTGCTTTCGTGGATGTATAGGTACGTCACGGGGAAGCGCCCCGTGGGCGCCGACGAGATTGATAAAGCTCAGGCTACTATCGCGTCCAAGGCTCGCGAGTATAAGGAATCGGCGCAGCACCGGATCGAGCAGGTCACGTCTTAAATATATGTAGAATCGCATCGTGTTTCTTCTGCTTTCCGTGGGTCTAGGGTTTTACCTGGTTGGTTATGTGGATCGTAAGCGCAGTGCTTGTCTAGATTTCTAAGAGCCGTTCTCGTGCTACACTGTGGTGTTTTAGTTTTGTATGAAAATAAAACAGTCATATATATTTATCATGTGGTAGAATATTCGAGTAAGGATTGAGAGAGAGAGAGTTTTATCATATCTTAAAATTACATAACAAATTAGCAAACTATCATTTTTGTCCGTCCGGAGGCTAACCAGAATGCGTCATGTCCCCCTCCACTTGGTACTGTGGCTCGGTACTGTTCGGTACCGCGGCTCGATACCGGTTAAGTGACGTACGTATTTTGATTGGTCAACGGACGAGTGTGCATCCAGCTTTCGCACAGAATAATTTTTCCAATTTGAAGTGCTTAACTTTATATTGATAGTTTTTTTTTTTTTTTTTTTTTTGAAACATTTAGGCCATACACCCAACATATACAAAAAAAAAAAAAAATTCAAACTTAAGACCTCTTTATTGATACAACTCTAAACCAACAGATCAAGATAAGAAGCTACATATAGGAGAGGAAATCCAGAGAGGGGAGAATGGAAAACAGAAAATGAAACATAAACTCACTCGATCAAATATTTACATAAATAGGTCTCTATATACATCAAGAAGAAGACTATATGGGTAAATAAATATACAGAAGTAAGAGGTATATGAGGTGTTGCTGTTGGTGTAGCAGGTCTATATTTGTAATAGAGAGGGAAAACCTTGAGGTCTAATCAGGAGAAATAATTTCACTAATACAGTTCATAGATTACAAATGATGATTATATTGTGTACAAAAATCATTGCCTTCAAGGCTCACAAAAAAGCTCAAAATAAATACGTTGAACAAAATATTAACGGCAACTAGTACGTACAAATTTTAATAGGTTAATCTCAAAACTTTACATTTTATCAATATCCTCTTCAACTTAAAAGAAATCATTTGATTAATATATATCATATTTTGACAGATCTTTTATATATACAAGTCAATATAGATTATAGAACCCTTATCTCAATTTAGACTTCTATCTTTCTGCAATAAAAAAAAAGACTGTTCATCAACCTCATCAACCTCGGGATTAATTATTTTATACAAATAGCATACGACCACCCGGAGATGAATGAGAGCGCATCACGTCTTTTTTTTGTTGTGTGTATCGATGTTGTGTACTGCTTTATACAGGATGACGTGACACGCTCTCATTCTTATCCAGATGATCCGGTAACTGCACATAATAATTTCACCAGTACACCGAGTTTTATTTTTCTGTATCACATCTTCTTTCTTATTTATAGGATGTCATATTTACAATTTTTATTTGAGCTATATGTTCACAGAAATGACGGCAAAAATTGTACTTTCTTCCCACCAACTGTGATTTCTGATTCGCTTCTCTTTATTTATTACAATTATTATTTTAAAGAAATTAGGAGTGTCAATTTCAAGTCACGGGTAGGTCGGGTTCGGGTCAAACTCGAAATTGACCGATACTATTCGGGTCAACGCGCACCGACCCATTTTTGCAAACGGGTTGATCTTTCTGACCCAAACCTGACCCACTTCGGGACCGGGTCAACCGACCAGACCCAAATGACTCGGTGCCAATAAAAAAATGCTAGTTTTCTAACCAAAAAATCGGTCAATTTCGGGTTGCCGGGTCGAAATGGATTTTTGGGTCAATTTTTGATCAATTTCGGGTTCCGGGTCAATTTAACAAATGATCCAAGCTTCATTATCTTTTACTTTATATCATAACACTCCTTGAATGTTATAAGGGCATTTCCAACCCATCTTCATATTTTTGTTTGGTGTTTGCAAATTTCTCCAAGGTTCTCCAATCGAACCTCAAAAGGAGTGTCATTCTCTCATACATGAACCTTCAATTTGGCGTCACACTGTTCCCAAACGCATTTCTTAGAGAAATAGAAAAAGCATAGGGGAGAAAGGCCAGCGCGCGGTTGAGAATAATATACATGGAATATTATTCTGTGTTAAAAAATAAAGTTCAGTTGGAGATGAATTACTACATTTTGAAGTATTAATGAATTTTTTAGTAAAAAATGAGTTTTGGATTTTTAAAATACAGTAATACTTCAAAATACAGTAACTTATCTCGAGCCAAACGCCTAATACCAAAAATAGAATATTATGTTTATATGATTTCTCATATTTATTTTATATTTATTTTTAATCATAAATTTATATTTAGCAATTTTTTAAATTTGTCTTACTTATATATATAAGTAAGACAAATTCAAAAAATTAATAAGTAAGACAAATTCAAAAAATTGCTAAATATAAATTTATGATTTCAGGTTGTGAAGATGGTGGTGAGACCTGCAATGCTTTATGATGTA
>CM028356.1:19559414-19596818 GCA_016618105.1 Dendrobium huoshanense | reverse complement strand
AAGAGGATTTTTCCGCAGCCAGAGGCGCACCGATACCCAAATACAAATCCACAGAGCCATCCAAATTCTCCTGAGACAAACCAATATCGGTAGCACAACCCACAGGATCAACAGAAAGCAGATTCTTTCCCACAGAAGTAACTTCATCAACATTAACCACATCAGCATTAACACCCTTGCTGTCATTCACACCACCTAAATGAATTTCCACAGGGCGTTCCGCAACAGAAGCCGGAGCAAGATCAGAACTGCATTTACCAGAGATATGCCCCAATTTTTTACAAACATCACAAAAATGAGGAAAATCATCAAAAACCACCTCTTGAGCATGCCCTAATAAATCAGAACCTAACCAAACAAGTTTAGGATAATTTTTTGTAATGTCGATTTCAACTAAAACACGGGCAATCGAGGGACGAGATCCAACCGACGTAGCTTCGTCGATTTTCAGAGGTTTACCAAATAATTCCCCCAATCCAAAAAGGATCCTCGGAGCAAAAAAATGCGGTCGGAGATGAGGAAAAGAAATCCATATCGGTATGATCGGCGACTCAACACCGATATCCAAATTCGGTGTCCACTTCGTAATTTTAAGAAAACAATTGAAAATCAAATAAGAACGATGACAAAAAATTCTGCAATTGTCCAAATCATTTTCCAATTTAATCAGAATATGGGTAGAGTCCAGGACAGTAACTGAAACATCACCCTTCAATTTTAGGTTAAAAAAAAAATTTCTTATAGCAACAAGAGGAGGCCGTTTACCCGGAAAGAAGCCAACTAAAGAAAACCTAAAAGGTTCCGCTAAAGCCCTAATTTCATCATCCGAAACCAACAAAGCAGGAAGGCCACGGAAAGTAGACCGTTTCAGATCAGGAAAGGAAGAAGTAGAACCCGCAAGAGCTTGGAGAAAGGACTTAGGATGAGAAACCCCACCAAAAAACCCAGGGTCTCTCAAAAGAGACGGAGGCATAACGAAACAGTCAGAAGAAAAGACGAGAAAAAGAAGCTAACACCTAAGAGAGCAAGAGAACAGAGTAGGGAAAACTTCCCTGAGCAAACTGACCGAGAAAAAAATGCCCCCGCCGGCGGGGAAAGGCCACGCCGCCACCACACGAAAACCCTAGGGTTTTCGCAGATCTCTGAACACGCTGACTGCGATTAATTGATGAGTTTAGTGATAATGTTAGAGGGATATGACTGAAATTAAGTATATCAATTGATGCAAAAATAATTGTAAATACTCAACATCTCCATTGTCATTCAGCAACCAATTCGAAGGTACCAACCCAACACCTGAAAAGAGAGATTGTGCACAAGACTCAATTTAAACATATAAAATAGTAACTGATACGTCCTGAAAAAATTATTTGGATCGGGCACGAATCTCGATGCAAAATCATGTTGGAAACTTTTGAAATTAATTCGGAAACCATCTCAACTCCGATTTTAGTAAACTTACAGTCGAACTGAGCGTCTCGGAAATACGAACCCAACGACACCAAATTCAACTTAATCTGAGCCAGAATCGGACCAAATCTAGGACCCGAAGCGCTATTAGAAGGTTCAAACCACAATTTGGATTACCAAACAGTTTTCAAACATAACAAGTTTATACTCGAATCGAGCGGCTCGACGACACGAATCCAACGAGTGCAAGATCGCTGAATTCCGACATCACTAAGACATTCAAATGTCCATCAAACGGTTCATGATCAAGGGATTCAACATCGGTCGTCCATCCAACCACTCCCCATTTACCCTTGATCTCTCACCTATTTACGGGTCATGCCATTCCCAAAATCTATAAATAGAGCTCCCTCTCTTCTTGAAAGAAGGACCCCCCCTAAGCCTAAGGAAAAAAGAGAGAGATCGGAGATCGCTCTTGCTTCCTTGCCTCCTCGACCACCGCCGGAGTTTCGCCGGACCACCACCGTTGCTCCGTCGGAACACCACCTTAGGCCCTCACCACCACCGCCTAACGTCGTTGCTCCGCCAGACCACCACTTGAAGCTCTCACCTTCGCCGAACCATCGCCTGACGTCGTTGCTCACCAGGCCACCACCTGACGCCCAGACTTCTTCCGAGCCACCACTTGACGCCGAGAGTTCTCTTGAAGAACCGCCCTCCTACTATGGTCTTTCTGACCCCAGTCTCATGCCGACTACGGTTCTTCCGACCTCCATCAACAGACAACGGTCTTTCTGACCCCGGTCTCCTGCCGACTACGGTCCTTCTGACCTCCATCGCCTACTATGGTCTTTCCAACCTCCAGCTCCAGACAAACGGTCTCTCTGACCCCGATCTCCTACTGACTACGGCCTTTCTGACCTCCGTCGCCTACTATAATCCTTCCGACCTCCATCAACAGACAACAGTCTTTCTGACCCCAGTCTCCTGCCGACTACGATTCTTCCGACCTACATCGCCAGACAACGGTCTTTCTAACCTCTGTCTCTTGCCGGCAATGACCCTTCCAACCAAACAAACATGTCTATGTTGATTATTGTAACTCCCACCATGTAATGCTCACTATATAGCGTATATTTGTAACATCAGGCCAAAGTCTTCTCCCTAAGAAGGGTATAATTTGTAATCGATTGCAAATACTAGTTGATTCATTCAAACTGGGCCAAGCCCTGTGGGTTTTCCCCCTTTTTAGGGGTTTCCATGTAAAATCTCTTGGTGTCTCTTATAAACGCTACACCATCTCTCTTATCTGATTGTGTGCTGGATCTTCATACAATGCTAAGACGTTAAAATATATATTTTCTCTACCGCCGCAAATATTCCAGGACGCAACAGTAACAATGGAAGTCTTGACATTCATGAATAAGATGTCATGATAATGAATAAAATCTTAGCAAATAATAAAACTATGATTATAGTAAGGATAATTGAAATGAAATAAAAGGGTTGCAAGTAATGTCCTTTGTGACGTAGAGTCGTTAACATCAATAGGGTGCTAACATGTTCACTTAATTTTTTTCTATGCATCCCTTATGAATTTGTAGGGGGTGTCAATATTTGACACAACACGAAAATTTAACCCGAACCTGATCCAGAAATTTCGGGTTATATACGACCCGTTTCCAAAATGAGTCGAGTTCGGGTTCACGGATTCGACCCATTTCAAAAACGGTTCAAGTTCGGGTTGACCGATGGGTTGTCTCAACCCGGAAACCCATTTGTAATGACTTCCCGGCTCCATTGAGACTTGCTTGAGCCTGTCCGACTGCCCGCGGACCTGCCCGAGGCTGCCCGCACCTGCTAGCACGTGACCGTGTGAGTCTGTGCCCACGCGCCAGCCGCAACTACCCGCGCACCTACCCACGCGGCCGCGCCAGCGCGCTCGCGTCGGTGTCGGAGTCCAAGCCAGCGCCCGCGTCCGAGTCTAAGCCCGCATCTGTGCATGCGTCCGCGCCAGAGTCCGTGCCCGCGTCCGAACCCACCTTCCCGTGTCGGGTTGGGTCAACCCGGCAACTCGCCGGGTCGAGTCCGGGTTCGAATTTCCAACCTGTTTTTCTACCCAGGTCGGGTTAGGGTCAACCTGTTTGAACCTGGGTCAGTTTCGGATTTGACTCAAACCCAACCCGTGGCCCGAAATTGACCCTATGAATCTGTACCTTAGGACCCATTAACCCATTGTGATATTTTCCATCGCATATTATTCAAGCGAGTACCATTTTTCATGTATCACTTATACTGTAATTGGATCATTCATTACATGCAAGCAACAAATAGTGATTGGTATGATGTTGACATCATAAAGTTTGAAAGGAAACTGTGGGAGAATACAGTAAATGAAATTTACAGCTAAAGTTTCTTCCCACAATATTGCTATAATAACTATCTTTAGTATATCTCAGATCTCCTTTTTACAAAGATTGTTTTATGTGGAGATAGCCACTAACACGTGCATGTGATTGCTCATAAACGTCCGTCAAGTCTTTATCCATGTAGTATTTTCATGTGTTACTTCCTATTTCCTTTATGAAGTTGGACTAACAAGTGATTGGTAAAGATGTGCATCACGAAGTAAATCAATGACAAAGCAATTTTCCAATGGGTTGCCATGACACGTTTTCATTGAGGTAGCTTGGCCTACAAGCAGGTCAATAATCAAGTCTTTGAGCTGATGTGTCATCTATAATTTGACCCGGTGTTATTTAAATTTCTCATGTCGCCAAGACCTGCCAAATCTCATGCTCTCAAGCCGATAGGTGCTGAGCTATCAATTCAAACAATGAAACATGAAAATAAAAAAGTATTAAGAAAAATTGTAAGCTCTTTAATTGTCTTAAACTAATGACCAACAAACAAGTTGAAATGATATTCAACACTTTAAATAAATTCAACTTTTCTATTGGCATCCTTTAATCTTCCTGTAATGCATTAGGATCTAATGAAATGATTAAAAATCTATTCCTAAACTTTTTACTCAATCATAATAGAATAAATCAAAGCTGACTATTAAATTCAAAATAATAACAGCAATATAAACATCATTTCATTTTTATTTCTCAAAATATCTATATAATAATCGATCTAGTGCATATCGCATCTAAACATTAGAATAACTCCTACTGAATTACAAAAGAATGTCTTAACTATTCACATTTATAGGATTATGACTATACCTCCGTCAACTTCGTTGTGCTCTTTCCTTTACCTTAAATGTCAAAGAGTGACACAGGGTAAGTAGGGATGTCAATTTCGGGTCACGGGTCGGATTCGTGTCGAACCCGGAACTGACCCGGGTTCAATCGGGTCGACCCTAACCCGACCGGAGTAGGCAAACAGGTCGAAAACACGGACCCGGACCCGACCCGACACAGGAAGCGAGCTGGCGCAGGCAAGCAGATGCGAGGCGCGCAGGCAGGCGGACGTGGGGCGCGCGGCGAACTCGCGCCCGCAGAGGGCAGGGCGGGTGCGCGGCGGATGGGGGCCCGCGGCGAGCGCGAGGGCAGGCGCCCACGTGAGGGTAGGGCGGGCGCATGCAGGGTCGTCGGCAGATGCGGGAGTGAGGGGTCGCGGGCAGCGCACAAGCTTGCAGGCACGACTCGCGAGCAGGCAGTGCGCAGGCATGCGGGGTCGCGGGTAGCCGGGGCAGCCTCGGGCAGCTCATTCTAAGCGTGTTCACGGGTTGACCCGGCAACCCGCCGGGTCAACCCGAACCCGACTCGTTTTTCAAACGGGTCGAATCCGAGAACTCGAACCCGACTCGTTTTGAAATCGGGTCGGGTACAACCTAGATTTTCCAGATCGGATTGTCGTGTCGTGTCATGTCAAATATTAACACCCCTAAGGATAAGCGTAACTTGTTTAGTAAACTTCTATTGCTAACACATCATAGATATCAATATCCAATTAAATTAATTTTAACAATTTGATTAAATATTCAATAAATCCTAAAAGGTGGCTACGGTGAGGGATTAAGCCAATGGTTTTAAATATTCATTTTAAAAAAGATTTCATTTTGGGTCCAACGTTGAAGCATTGCTATGTTCAATAGAATATTTCAAATACATCAAAATTTGTCCAATCAAAGAGTTGAGCGTCGCGACATTGCCACACAACACCGCAGTGCACCCCTAAAAACTTCTACCCAAACATAAAGCTGAATGCAGCATCGCCACCTCTCCCAATGTTGTAGCACTCCTAGACTATCACTACAAGCTAAGGAAATGCAAATTACCATCAGAATTTCTGACGGATTTCTAGCAGAAATTTCCCCTCAGCATTTTTGGTGGAATTTATGATGGATTTAAGTTAAAAAAAAATTCACCAAAATTTTCGGCGGCCTTTTTTTCCGTTGGAACTTCCCAAAGGAATACCGGCGAAAATTTCCCTAACTATTTCCCACAAAATTTTTAAGGGTTTCTGATAGAATTTTAAAGCAATAAATTAATATTCTATTTTAATTTTTATTTAATTTATTATCAAATTTAATATTTTATTTTAAGTAATTACTTATTTTATATTTATTTTTATATTTTAATTAATTATTAAATTTAATAGTTTATTTTGATTAATCATTAATTTTACTATTTGTATATTTCTAGTTTAAATATAAAAGATTAATAGTCAAAACACTTTTTCCTTTGTCGTGGAATAGTTGAGCATTTCATGACCTTTTCGATGAACAGAATTTGAATCTCGCTGTCATGAAGCGGGCAAACGGTTATTTGAAGTGGTTTGAAAACCTCCGGCAAAATCCTCAATTCGCAGCTAGCTATGCAATAATATATTTTCCTCTTAAGATTGTTTTTTTCAACGATATGCACGTTCTCGTGGCAGAGATGAAACTTTGTTGTAATCTAAGGCATCAATCAAAGAACAAAACATTTGATGACTTACAAATTGACCCCACTAAGTCCGGCTCCCTTTTTTGGGAACAATTATTAGGTCCGGAGCCCGGACGTATCTCTATATTCGGAGGCCAATAATATGTCACCACATGCTCTTATTTTTTACCGCGTTGCCCGACGACCCGACCCAGATCGGAACCCGGTATTGCTATGTTCAGATTTTGCTAGGTATTGCTCGGTATTGCTAGGTATTATTAGGTATTGCTCGGTATTGCTATGTATTGTTAGATATTGCTTGACAATAAAGAGAAATACCACTCTGTCAAGACCAATACCTAGCAATACAGAGCAATATAAATAAATGAGACTAGTTGAGTGTTATTTCTGAGTTGAGCTTGACCTTGATTAATTAATTTAGTTTGAGCCTTAGCTCGAGATTAATTTTACGACTTAGGGTAAGCTCGTGAGCTGACTCACTGTAATAAAAGAAATAAAATTATTCTTATTGAAACAATTATTTTTATAAGATGAAAAAAGAAATTAAATGAGAAATAGTAAAAATTTACTTAAAATAAAGAAGATAAATAAATAAATATAAATATAATCTGATTAAAAATGATGGAAATAAAATTAAATTCAAATAAAATTTATCTAAGTTTGAAAAAACATTCGAGTATATTTTATAGTAATGACATTCATAACGTACACTATTTCGCCTAAAAATAGATAATAAAAATAAAATTTTCTTAGGGAAGCTTAATTAAGTCTTTTTTCGGATAACTTTCGTATTATTTTTTTTAAATACTTTTTTTAGTATAAAAATTTGTAATTCAAAAAAAAATTATACTAAAAAATTTGTTTAAAAATCATTTTAAAACATGTCCCAAATGAAGCCTAAATATTTTCCTTAAAAAATATTTACACGTAGCTCACCTAGCTCTTCTTTTTTTTTTTTTGTAACGGAATATCCACCCGTTGCCACCCTCGAAGGGGCACTTGGCGGCGTGACTAATCCTCAGCTGACCTAGAAGAAGCATCCACTCCAGAAATTTCATGGCCCGCACTTAATTGGGCCCCACTTAAGAGGTCATACCGCTCGAGGGGAATCGAACACAGGTTGGGAGGTTCCCAACCGTACTCGACCACTAACCAAACTAAACAACGGTGGGTCACCTTACTCTGTTCGTTGGGAGCTTTGGCTATCAATCAAGAGGTCTTTGGTTATACTGTGCATATGTGATGTGTTTATGAATTTGTCTTAATTAATCTAAAGTTCTAAAAAAATTTTTACTAACAGAGTAGCAACCACCTCCTCAGTGAAGAGTTTCTCTTCTCTTTCCCATTTGTTTAGGAAAAGAAAGTCTTCGAGATGTGTAGTTTTTTACAAATTTAAACAAGAAAGTAATCGTTGGCATTAGCAATTGTTAACGATAAGTAGAAAAAATCTTGGATTTAAAAATGTGCTAAACCAAAAAAGGTTTGCGGAATCATTAGATAAAATATAAGGGTTGGATTAGTAAAAGAATTTTATCTGAATAGTTTTTTACCTAAAAAATAAAACTTGAAGCAGCTATAAATAATTTAATGAGAGTTTGATTTGGCTATGATCTGATCAAGTCAATGTCAGAGTACGCTTAAATTGGCTAAGCCTTTGTGCCGAGTCAGAACAAAGGAAGGGACTGTTTGAGTTTTGCTCGTAGTGGTAAGCCCATCCAGATGAAACTTTGGATAGTATATTTTGCCAAGTCTAAAAGGCTATCTATTTCGGGATATTATAATTTTTTTTTTGGGTAAAATTCGGGATATTATAAGAATTTTGAATTTTTTTTATATTTAATGTAAGTAAAATAAATATATAGTTTTTTTTTTCTTTTTAAATCTAGAATGCTTCTAAAGTCTTATTTTTTAATGAATTTGAAATTCGATATTTAGTCACTTTATGACCTGCATTTGTTTCTTTGAAATTTGATTTAAGAGAATTAATATATTAATACAAAATATTTTTATATAACATTTAAGCTTTAGGATCTGTTCAGGACAGCTGAAGTGTTTTATAAAGTTGATCATGAAGTTGTTATAGGGAAAACAACTTAGATACTACGATTGTATAAAGCAATTTCTCATCACGAAATTTTTTTAAAAATAATTAAACGGCAGCAAGCAATTAGTAGCCAAATAAAATTGCCAACACATTTAGAAGAATCCTACACCCATGACTCCATGAGCATATGGCCTAGCAAGTCTTCACTTTACACCAGAGCTTTATGGGCCTCACCACCAATCATAGAGAATTTAGTGAATAGCATCTTATTCTCCTACTTCCATTTCACTAAAGATAGGTTGGTCAAAATATCTTTTTTTTTTTTTGGAAAATTATGAGCAGAGCCCTTTCCATTATAATATGAGAAAGTTACAAGTAAGTAAAAACATATAGAAAAACCTATACCCAAATACTGGACAAAATAGGGAAAAAAAACAAAACTCCCTAAAGCAAGACAGCAAAGAAGAAAAAAAACACAATTAGAAAAAAGACGACAAACAAAAACTGAAGCATTGAGTTCCATTAGGAACCCAAGGGCACAAGATGTGCCGCTCTCTCTACTTGGTTGCAAAATCAACTACCCAGGAAATCTGCCCTCCGAAGGAGAAAATGGCAATTCTGTCATCCTCGCCCAGCATAAACGGCAGCAAAAACAACAGAGAATATCCCAAAAAACTGCATAGCAAAACATCAGAGATAGCATTCCAGCACGAACGGGCTCAGAACAGCCCATAAAATTAGAGCAGCTCCATATAATAATATCTTTTTTTTCCATTTGAGAATCTTGGCAAGAACAGCACCTTTGATTTTATGTACTAAAGTGGTAGAGGATGCCACATTAGTACCAAATTTCCTATCATTTCTTTCTCTCCAAATATGATATACCGCACAGCATATAATCAAGCAGTAAAAAGCCTTATCCTTTTTAAGTTTATGATCAATATACTCAAAAATCTGCAGGATGGACGGTCTAAAAAATATATCACCCATGTTTTTCAGAATATTCTTTAGCACAATAAAAGAGTAGTCACATTCAAAAAATAAGTAGCTAACCGTTTCAATCCCAGTGTGGCAAAGAGAACAATTTAAGTTTACTGCCATGCCTCTAGAGAATAAAGTATCCGCCGTTTTTAATCCACCAGAGAGGGCCATCCAGCAAAAACTGGAAAATCTTAAGATGTGATGCTTATGCCACACGAAATGCCACCAGTTTACCTTAGTGAGATTTTTATAAAAAAATTCTCTGTATTCACTATGCTTACCGAACTTCCCAGTATCCCAAAAAATAGTATTATGTTCCTCAAACAGCACAGGAAAAACAGCGAAAGCTTGGTGTACCGCAGCAGGTAAATTATCAGGCAAAACCCAGCCAAACTCATTAAGAATAACCTGAATACATTCATTCACCGGAAAAAAAGAAATAATGGGCCTGATTTCTTCAATTTTGTTTAAGCACTTATCCTTATACCAATGATCCCAATAAAGGGCACATTTAGAATGCACAGAGATGCTGAAATGAAATTTATCTTTGGCATAATAGGCATCTTTACATAAAATTTTCCAGAATTTAGAGGCCTTGGTTCCAGGTTCTTTCCAGGGAGAAACATAGGTTTTAAAAAACCAATTGGAAAGGGGACTAGAAAAATTATAGATTCTAGTACTCAGAGCACAATTAAATCCAAATTGAAGAGAGTGAAGGGAAGGTAAGCCAAGTCCCCCCATACTCTTAGGCTTACAGGTATTTTTCCAGGATATTAAGTGCATTTTATTGCCATTAGAATCACCAAAATACAGAAATTTAGCACATACCCTATCGATTTGTTTGAGTATAGATTTGGGTATAATGCCTCCCCTTATCCAATAAGCTATCGTATTCCAGATAGTGTATCTTAAGAATTGCAACCTCCCTACAAAAGATAAAGTTTTTGCCTTCCAGCCGGATACTTTTGATATAATACCTTCCAACAACTTCAAAAAACAGGCCAACTTTGGACTGTAGGCCGAAATGGGCACACCCAGGTAGATCATAGAAGAGGAAGGATTACTGATATTAAGAGTAGAGCATATATCCTCAGCATTAGTACATACAGTGGGCAGGATAACAGAGCTTTTATCAAAATTCACCTTGAGACCCGATGCATACGAAAAAATTTGCAGAATATGATTAAGAACTTCAGAATTAGAAGTGTCAGCCTTCCCAAAAATGATAACATCATCTGCATACAAAAGGTGGGATAGCCTATAATCTCCTATCAATGGAGCTTCAAATCTGTAAGAGGATATATTGCAGTCGAGAAGACAAGATAATGCATCCATGACAATAGTAAAGAGGTATGGACTGAGAGGACAACCTTGTCTCAGTCCAGAGGTAGAGGGAAAAAAACCTTCAAGACTCCCATCAATACTCAAGGAGAACCATACATTTATAATACAGGCATCAATCCATCCAACAAAGATGGCAGGAAAACCCTTTTGTAACATTCTAGCCAGAAGGAATTCTCTAGATACACTATCAAAAGCTTTTTTAATATCTAACTTCACACACATAAGCTTGAATTTGGAGAATTTCCTATAATATTGAAGGATTTCATTAACAAGAATAACATTATCAGTAGAAATCCTATTTTGAATGAAACCAGCTTGATTATCCTTAATAATAATAGGCATAATAGGCTTCATCCTGGAGGCAAGTACTTTGGCAATAATCTTGTAAATATAATTGCAAAGAGCGATAGGACGAAAATCAGTAATATTCTCGGCATGTGTAGATTTTGGGATTAAAGTGATTGCAGTTGCTTTGGCTGTGCGAGGAATATAAGGGTTATTGTAGAAGTATTTAACAGCCAAGCAAACAGCAGGACCATAGACCACCCAAGTGGACTTAAAGAATTCAAAGTTAAAACCATCAAGACCTGGCGTGGAGTTAGAAGCACCCGAGAAAACAGCAGATTTTATCTCCTTATCAGTGAAAGGAGAAATCATATCATCAATATATTCAAGGGGGATAGATTTACCAGTGGGAAAAAGGTTGATATCAAAGTTCAGATTCCGAGCAGTGTTGAAAAGATTCTGAAAATAGGAGATGGAATCATTGATAGCATCCTGCATGGAAGAATTAGAATTGGACATAGCAAGAGTAATAGCCATTTTTTTGTAGCTTCTTCTCAGACGTATCCTGTTATAAAGAAATTTTAAGTCATCCTCTCCCTGAGTAAGCCAATTAGATTTTGCTCTTTGCTTAACCCAAGAAAACCAAAGAGAGGAAGTGGCAGCAAGCTCTTGATTGATGTTCTTAAGCTCTAAAGAAGTATGTAATAAATCATCTCCAGCTTGTAAGCGTTCATGACAAGAAGCTTGCTTGTTATGCATTTTATTAATACTGTCAGCCATGATATTGGAAGAGGCTCAAGCTTTCTTCTTAACAGCTATTTTAAGAAGTTTAAGCTTTGCACAGAGATCTACCAACGGATTGCCTTTAACCTTAACAACAAAAATCTCCAACAAGAGAAACCAGAATTGATCATACATGAGCCAATAATTTTTAAAGAGAAACCGATGTTTGGGGGAGGGAAAAACCCCAGATTTCAAAATAATCGGACAGTGATCAGAACCATCAGGATTTGAAACCATATAAAAAGAATCTGGAAAAAAAATGAGCCAATGCTCATTAATCAGCATCCTATCTAACTTGATATGAATAGGGTTATCAGTCCTTTGATTGTACCATGTGAAGGAGGGCCCAATGGAGGCTAAATCATTCATATTAGAATAAAAAATAAAGCTATTAAAATCATGGAGCTGATTTTGAATGAGAACATTTCCTCCTAATTTTTCGGAAGGAAACCTACAGCAATTAAAATCTCCCATTACTATCCAAGGAGTAATAACAGTCGGAGAGATGTTTTTAAGATCATCCCAAAGAACCCTCCTTTCTTCCTGCAGATTAGAAGCATAGATAATAGAGAGAAGAAAAGGGGGACTAGTACCATAATATACCATGCCAGCAATCATTTGAGAAGAATAAAAAAAGGGATTAAAAGAAAGTCTGTCTTTGTTCTATTTAATCCAAATTCTACCAGAAGCAGCACAGTGAAAGTTGTTGCAACTAGCTTCTACATCATAAACAAGATGTCTGTTGAAAAAACCCCCATCCGAGAGATTAGCAAGCTGAATTCTGTTTTCCAAGATACAAACCATATCTAAATTATGTTCTTTAACTAACAGTTTGCAGTAGTTCACCTTATTAGAGGCCGAAAAACCCCTAATATTCCAAGCAGCAATGTTTGGACAGATCATTTACGTTTAGAGGAAGAAGTAGCATGCTTTTTGGAACCCTTTCCCCTAGTGCCCTTAGTAGTGGGAGAATTCTTTTTGAAATCTTTGAAATCTTTGGCATAAGATTTAGATTCCGAAAAGGAAGTGCTGTCATTATCATTACCAGAAGAAGCATGCTCCTCCGAACTTAGGAGGGTTGAAAACTTATTAGTGATTTGAATCGCAGGGGGAAGCTGGGTAGGGTTCACCAAAATATCTGTATCTCCTAGGCCCTCATCATTTGGAGAATTTAGATTAGGAATTTGTAGAGTTACTACTTCCTCCTGTACCGCATTATTTTCTTGAGGAATATTGGAAGGGGGAATCTCATCCCTAACAATAGAAGTGTGAGCAGATTGCTCAACATTCACTTTAGCAATTGAAGAAGAGACTGGCAGAGCTTTAGGAGGAATTGTAGTGGGGATATCGACTTGAGATGGTACCATGGTAAGCACTGAAGTGGGAGCAATTTGATAACTAGTGCTGATGATGGGATTTTTATTAATAGGTTTAAATACCGGTGCGTATCTCTGGGAACGAGAAGAAGATCGGATTTGAGATTTGTTCTGTGGATTACGAGAAGTACTTCGACCCCTGTTCTGGAATTGGGCTTTTTGCTCGGAGGACTGAATAGAAGGGCATTGAGCTGAAGAATGTGCTAGAGAAGAGCATGTGGTGCAAGGAGAAGGTTTCCACTCATATTGTATCTGAAGTTTTAAAATCTTCCCCTCGATAGATACCGAAACTGAATCAGGAAAAGGAGAAGTAGTGGAAACTTGAATGCAAATCCTAGCATAAGTAAGTCTGGTCTTAGCTGCTGTTAGAGCGTCAACTGCGATCGGTATGCCTATTTTTGAAGCAATTTTAGATATCCCTTCAGAATTCCAGCAAACTAAAGGAAGATTGTGGACTCTAACCCAGATAGGTACCGATGTAAAGTTTTCTCTTGTAGGATGGAAGTTTTTAGTCCATTTTTGAAAAAGAAAAGGTTTTCCATGAAAGAACCAAGCTCCTTTGGACCATACCATATCAAAGTCCTCAAGCAAAGAAAATTTGAAAAGGAAGAACCCATCAGTAAGAGCAACGAGTTGAAATGTACCTTTGAGCTTCCATATACGCGTAGCAGTTTCTTTGAGAGCTTCATAATAAGGTCGCTTACCGATAGAGTAGCCGACAAGACAGAGACTCCACTCCGCTGCTGCATGCCTCGGTATAATCTGTATTAAACGGGATGATCTCCTCCGGTACTTCAAGAAGTGAAACAGGGATGTGAGGAGAAGAAGGCGCAGGCTCAGCAATAATATTAGACCAGAGACGGTCTAAAGCTCGACGAGGAGAACGAAGTTTTCTCGGAAACGGGCTGGGAGGAAACTAAGGGAGGAAAATTGCTAGGGTCAAGCTGACCCATCAGATCCATGAAGGCCATCGGCAGAAGGCCGGTGGCGGACGGTAAAGGGTAGGAGAAAACAAGAACGCAGAAGGAGAAGGCGGCTAGGGCAACTCCAACCCTAGGCGACCCGAGAGCGGAGCTTGTTTTTCGATAAAATATCTATTTTAACGATTCATAAATAAAATAAAATAAAATACTACAAGTAACACAAAGTTTTTCTCCCGGCTTTTAACAACTTTCGCTAATGCTTTCAAAGACTTACGTCTCTTCACCAATGCATTAAGTATTGGTGCGATGCTGATTTTCGCCTAGTAGATTGGGTGTTTGGTGCTTAAAAAGAAAAATAGCTAAAAAGTTATCCCAAATAGTAGGGGTGTCAATTTTTGACACTACTCGAAACACGACCCGAATCCGAAACGGGTCGGATTCAGGTTCAACAAATCAACCTGTTTTAAAAATTGGGTCGGGTTCGGGTTGATTCAACAACCCGAAACTGACCCGAAAGTGACATGAAAACTCATTTTTTACCCGAAAACCCGAGATTGACCCATTTTTTACCCGAAAACTCAAGATTGACTCGAAAACTAGTAATTTTGGGTCAACCCCGGGTCATTCGTGTCGGGTCGGGTTGACCTGTACCCGAATCGGGTCGGGTTCGGGTCCAGAAACCTGACCCGTTTTTAAAAACGGTCGGGTCGGTTTCGAGTTAACCCGAATAGTGTCGGGTCAGTTCCGATCAGTTCCGAATTCGACCCGAACCCGACCGTTGACCCGAATTGATACCCCTACCAAATAGACCCCTATTTTACAAATAATCAAATAAAAAAACAAATTTTCTGAGTTTATTTTTTCAAGCAATCAAATAATTTTGAAAATTTTAAATATATTATATGCAGTTTAAAATATATTCAAAATACACATGCAGTCTAAATATTTAAGAACCTAAGCCTCAAATAGTTTTGGAACTCTAAGATAATATTCAAATGCATCCGATCAACAACGGCTAAGAACTTCTAAGGGTCAATAAAAATTCATGTATCATTTACTATAAGATGAGGAAGGCCACACGGTGTAGCCAATGAAGGATATTTTTGGAATTCAATGATGAATTTTTTTTTTACTATTTGTTGAGGGCAATTATCTAAAGAACATAGTATTTTAAAATTTTTAGGGAGGGCAATTGCCTAAAAAATAAAGACTAAAAAATAAATGAAGATGGATAAATTACCTAAAAAAATTTTGAGGGGGGCAATTGCCCCCCTACCCCAATGGGGTTCCGCCCCTGTGAGACAAACACTGTTGTTGCGATCTGAAAAGCAAAATAATAAGACAATTATCTAAACAAAATCTAAAACTCATGAGCAAGTTCACTAGTAAGCTTGATTAGAACTAAAAAAAATCCTCATCTGATACTTTATTATAAATTTATTTAATAGATGATTATGTGGCAGTATTACTCTTTTCTATAATAGATTGTTTTATTCATGAATAAAAATTACTTGTTTATGCTTGTTAAAATATTTATTCGCTAAATATTTTGGGGAGGCAGATATGAATCCAATCAAGATCCACATTTTTATCAATCAGAGTCTGCATATGCACCATGTTTGTAAATTTTAAAGTATATAGCTAGGGGTGTCAATTTCGGGTCACAGGTCGGGTTCGTGTCGAACCCGAAATGACCCGAAGTTAAACGGGTTGACCCGAACCCGACCCGGTTTTGGATTCGGGTTACTATTCAGGACCCGAACCCGACCCGATTCGGGTTCAGGTCAACCCGGATTGACCTGCTGACCCGATTTATTTGCATAAATAAAAAAAAATTTAAAAACATCAACACAGTAAAATTTAAACAAAAATTTGCATAAATAAAATTTTTATTTATGAATTTGCTAATTACAAAATACAAATTATACAAAATATTAACATAAATTAAACAAATAATTACAATTTATAGATATTTCAAACCAATATTACAATTTACAAAAATTTTGAACTCCTTGACTAGTTGACGTCCTGTGCTTGCCTGCCTGCCTGGCTGCACTCGAGTCCTGGAGGCTGGAGATATAAGTTAACTGCAAAAAAGATAAACAATTAAATAGATATAATTTTAAATCCATGAATTAGTTGAAAGCTTGAGTTATTAGCTCAGATTAACCCTTCAAATAATTCATCATTCAATGAAATGTGAGTCAACAATATAATTTTGTACGGACTTGCGAATTGAGATATTGCCATCCAAGGCGGCAATTTGTATTTTATACTTAGTATCTGTTTGATTAACCCTCCAAATGCCACCTGGTTGCAATAACTTTTTTCCCACAATTGACATCACAATAAGTTTAGAAGGGTACTCATCATCGCTACTCAACTTTCAATCCTTTCGGAAGCACCCAGCAACAACACATCCAACCAACATCCCTGGGCTTCTTTAAGCACCCAGCATTTCAAGACATCTGCCCAGAAAAAAGCAAGACAGCAACCAACCCAGCAAACCAGCAAGGCAACAACAACACAGTCAAGTAGCCAACCCAGCAACCCTGCAACAACACAACAAACCCAGCAACCCTGCAAGGCAACAACAACACCAAGACAGTAACCAACCCAGCAGCCCTGCAACAACAAAGCTGACCATCCCCCTCCCAAACACAGCCGACCATCTTCCTCCCAAACACAACTAACATCCCTGGGCTTCTTGAAGCACCCAGCAACAACATAGCTACCCAGCAACCAAAGTATCACAGCTACCCAGCAACCAAAACAACACCCTAAACACAAAAAAACTCAACAACCTAAATGTGTAAAGATAACCAATACAGCATTTCAAGACATCTGCCCAGAAAAAAACAAGACAGCAACCAACCCAGCAAACCAGCAAGGCAACAACAACACAGTCAAGTAGCCAACCCAGCAACACAACAACAACACAGCAAACCCAGCAACCCTGCAAGGCAACAACAACACCAAGACAGTAACCAACCCAGCAGCCCTGCAACAACAAAGCTGACCATCCCCCTCCCAAACACAGCCGACCATCTTCCTCCCAAACACAACTAACATCCCTGGGCTTCTTGAAGCACCCAGCAACAACATAGCTACCCAGCAACCAAAGTATCACAGCTACCCAGCAACCAAAACAACACCCTAAACACAAAAAAACTCAACAACCTAAATGTGTAAAGATAACCAATACAGCATTTCAAGACATCTGCCCAGAAAAAAACAAGACAGCAACCAACCCAGCAAACCAGCAAGGCAACAACAACACAGTCAAGTAGCCAACCCAGCAACACAACAACAACACCAAGATAGTAACCAACCCAGCAACCCTGCAACAACACAGCTGACCATCTCCCTCCCAAACACAGCCGACCATCTTCCTCCCAAACACAACAAACAACACAACCCTAAACAGTTTCTGCTGTTATTTCTGTGCAGTTTCTACTATTTTTTCAGTTCAGCAAACCATCCCAACAAACCAGGAATAGAAATAGTTCATTACATCAACTTAAAGAAAAATTTAATAGCAAATAAATTCACAAAAGTCATAAAATGATGTTCATCCAACTACTGAACTGTCACCAACATCTCCTTCATTGTTGTTCACATCTAAATTTAGGATATCATCAGTTATTGCGTCAATTTCGGGGTCTTTTACTGCTGCAATAATACATGTATTAAAAAATTAATTAGCATAATGAGATCTTAAACAAAAAACAAAAAAAAATGTAAGATAAATGAATCATCACCATGCTCTCCGTATAACCAATCCTTAGCACAAATTAGTGCCTCGACAATATCATGTTTTAATGCACTTCGGTATTGATCTAAAATTCTACCGCTATTGCTGAATGCACTTTCAGATGCTACTGTTGTTATTGGAATGCATAGTATATCACGAGCCATTGCTGAAAGACTGGGAAATCTATATTGGTTTTCTTGCCAAAACTTTAAAATGTCTAAATCAATACTGCTATCAATCTTAGGTTCATCTAGGTAGATGTCTAATTCAGATTTCCTAGGTGTAAAGGCATCCTTCTGGAATGAAGCAAAATCCTGTATTTTTGGAAGGGTATTAGAAATAAGAAAATGGGAAATAAATGAAATGGTAAATATACATATAAAGATCAACAATGAACCTGCAAAAATTTAGACTTAATCTTTGTAGGACACCCTTGTGCAAACGCATTCATTCTTGTATTTTCTCCAGCTGGAGGATTCATTCGTGAATTGTAGTTAGCACACAATGATATTAACTTGAGTTTCAGCTTCCTAATTTCGAAGTTGTAGTTGCCAGCATACAATTTTTGATAACACCACTCAACAAATGTCATTTTATATCTCGGATCTAGAATCACTGCTACTGCCAAAATATCACTGAATTCTGACCAGTATTTTTCAAATTTCACAATCATTCCAGCAGCCATTTTCTTTAGAGACTGATGGCTACTTAACAATACATTTTTAAGTTCCGCATAAGCTGTTGAAATGCAAGGGAAGTATAAATTTGCTGTAGGATATTTAGACCCAGAAATGAGACAAGTTATTTCATAGAAAGGTTCCAAAAACTTGCATATCTCTTCAGCTTTTTCCCATTCAAGAGATGTTGGACAATTCTTGTAATTAGAATCAACCAATTCTAAATGTTGAAAAGCACGTTTAAAATAAATTGCACTGTCAAGCATTAAGAAGGTGGAATTCCATCGGGTTGGTACATCCTGACGTAAACCTCGTCTCCCATCCAAGCAACTTTGTGAAGCACAATCAAGAAATTTTTGTTTTCTAGCTTGAGATCCCTTAACATACTTAATGCTCTCTCTTATTTTCCCAGTTGCACTATCAATGTCTTTCAAACCTTCTTGAACTACAAGATTAATGATATGTGCTGTGCAACGTATATGAAAAAAAGCACCCTCCATTATCAATGCACCACGCAAATTCAAATGATTTTTTAGGTAATCAACAGAACTATTATTTGCAGAAGCATTATCCAAAGTAATACTAAATAGCTTGTTTTCTATTTTCCATTCAACCAAAAGCAACTGTAACTGCTCAAACAATGAAATTCCATCATGGGGAGGTGGCATGAATGAAAAAGTAATAATTTTCTTTTGCAAATGCCAATCATTATCAATATAATGAGCAGTCAAACAAATAAAACCATCAGTATTTATAGATGTCCAAAGGTCGGATGTTAAACAAATCCTGCTAGTGACTTTAGATAACTGTTCCATTAAATTACACTTCTCCTTAAGGAATAATTTTTTGCAATCATTTCTAGCAGTGTTTCTAGAAATTAATTGCAAGTCACGACGAAGATATAACAGAACTGCTCGAAGCCCAACCCATTCCACACATTGAAAAGGTAAATCATGCATGATGATAGAAGCAGTAAACAAGTCACGAAATTCAGCATGATCAAACTTGTCATCACACATAGATATTGAAGATTCAGTGTTGCTTTGTAAGATCAACTGTCCTATATCACGCATATTTCTTTTCTTACAATTTTTGAGGTGGCGTCTAAGATTACCGGTTCCATTTTTGCTATCACATAGATAAGTAGTACCACATTTCTTGCATTTACATTTCTGTTTTCCATCACTCGTATTAGGTAACATCTCATAATGGCCCCAAACCACTGAGGTCATTCTTCGTCGTTTCTTAGTAATTGTCGCATCATTACATTGCTCATTAGTGGGCTCTACAGGTATTTCACAAGTCTGTATTGCTTCATTTTCAGCAAAAGAAGAATTCCCTTGATTGGTAATGGAATTCTCCATCTAACAAAAAAAATTACAAAACATAACTTCAATACTTAATGGGTTGAAGCTGCACTGAACTAACAGCAGTTACTGCACTGAAATAACATAAGAAACTACACTGAAATAACAGTAGAAACTGTACATAAATAACAGCAGAAACTGCACATAAATAACAGCAGAAACTGCACAGAAATAACAGCAGAAACTGCACAGAAATAACAGCAGAAACTGCACAGAATTAACAGCAGAAACTGCACAGAATTAACAGCAGAAACTGCCCAGAAATAATAAGCAGAAACTGCACATAAATAACAGCAGAAACTGCACAGAAATAACAGCAGAAACTGCACAGAAATAACAGCAGAAACTGCACAGAAATAACAGCAGAAACTGCACAGAATTAACAGCAGAAACTGCACAGAAATAACAGCAGAAACTGCCCAGAAATAATAGTAGTAGGCTAGTAGCTTCACAGAATTAACAGCAAAAACTACACAGGAATAATAGTAAAAACTGCACAGAAATAACAGCAGAAACAGGATCAACATGAACATAGAGCTCGACCTGGCTCATTGCACATAAATAACAGCAGAAATAGCACATAATGAGAGAAATAAATGAACATAGAGCTCGACCTGGCTCATTTGCACAGAAATATCAGAGGTCCAGAACATAGAGCTCGACATGGCTCGATTGAACAAAAATATAGCAGTAAGTTTACAGAAGAAAAACCAGCCGGAAATGACAAAAAAAACCAGAAAATCGAGCTCGACTTGGCTCGCGAAAACCCTAATATCAGAAAAACCCTAACCCAAAAAACCAGAAAATCGAGCTCAACTTGGCTCGCGTAAACCCTAATATCAGAAAAACCAAAACCCAAAAAACCAGAAAATCGAGCTCGACTTTGCTCGCGGAAACCCTAATATCAGAAAAACCCTAACCCAAAAAACCTGAAAATCGAGCTCGACTTGGCTCGCATAAACCCTAATATCAGAAAAACCCTAACCCAAAAAACCAGAAAATCGAGCTCGACTTGGCTCGCGTAAACCCTAACCCAAAAAACCAGAAAAACCCTAACTCTCATATATCATGCTTCTAAAAGGAGAAGAAAGGGAAAAAGATGAGAGATACAAACAGCGAGAGATGTAAGTATTCGGTATTCCTGTTGAGCCAAAGCAGATGTGCACGATGAACACCACGAAAGGTCGAAACCACGGACCAAGAATATGCCAGAGAAGGAGAAAAGAGGAAACCAGAGACAGATCGAGGAGATCTGTAGAGAGTAGAGACAGATCGAGGAGATCTGTAGAGAAGAGAACTCCGGAAATCGCATAAGAGGAGAGGCTGGAGAGGCAGAGAGCTACGGCGCGTGAAATGGTTCGCGTAAAACCCTAAGTCCCTAACACGCGGCTTAAATCCGCGTTAATTAATTTCCCGTGTCAAACGGGTCGGTAACGGGTTACCGGGTTAACCCGGACACGACCCGAAATTCCATTCGGGTCAGTTTTATGAACCCGAACCCGACCCGATTTTCAAACGGGTCGGGTCCAACCCGAAAATTTCGGGTCGTGTTCGAGTCGGATTTTCGGGTCGTGTCAATTATTGACAGCCCTATATATAGCAAGGGGTCTCAATATTTGACAAGACCCAAAGATATAACTGGAATCCGACCTAAAAATTTAGGGTTAGGATCAACTCATTTGTAAAACAGGTCTGACTTGGGTTCAATAAACTAACATGTTTCAAAAACCGGGTTACATTCTAGTTGACTCAGAAATCCGAGAATAATGTGGAACCGACCCGACTAACCGCTGTAAACAAAATCAGATTTCGGAAATCCCGCAAACCGCACTGTTGCAGACTAGCTCCTCATGGACCCATCATCATTGTACGCCTCTCATGCGGCCTCGTCGTCTGCCTCTCCCAAGGCCTCGTCGTCCGCCTCTCCACACGGCCCCGCCCTGCCCAATAACGTTCGTCTGCAAAATCAATGCCTCCTTCAACGGCTGTCGGTGAGCTGCCGAGTGCTAACCCGCCGCCCACAACCAACACCAACTTCGACGACATTCCTTCCAGCAAGACAACGACGGGTTGGCATGTCAGTCGTGTTGACCCAGGACCGAAACGGGTCAAGTTCGGGTCCGAGAAAAAAACCCTTTTTTTAAGGTTCGGATTCGGCTCGAGTCGGGTTAAATGTGTTGTGTTAGTTCCGTGTTTGAGCCGAACCCGAACTGTGACCCGAATTTGACAGCCTTACATGTAGCATGGCCACTTCTGATTTATAGGAACTTTAGATATGATTGTTAGGCTCACGAACATTGCATAAATATCAAGTATTTATGAGTTTCATCTCTATTGAGAGCGAGAATTTTTATTGTAATATAGGAAGAAATTATCATTCTAAATGAACAAATAGTTGGATTATGGCTCGAAGAGGATATATTTATGTGAAAAAAAATAGGAAGAAATAAAACTCAGATGGTCTGATCTATTGCAAATAATCCTACAATATATGATGAACGTAACTATATTAACATGTTTCCTTATTATATAGTTATATTTTAAGTAAAGACTAAGGCTTTGTTTGAGGCAGCTTTTTTGCTACTGTCTTCAAATATAATTTTAGTTAAAAAATTTAATGTTTATACTAAAAAGTTATTTTAAGATGCAGTAAGAAAGATGTCCCAAACAAAACTTAAGGTTTCATTTGGGACAGTTTTGTTATTGCTTTTTAAAGCAGCTTTTCACAATAAAACTGCTTTAGAAAGCAATAAAAAAGATGTCTCAAATGAATCATAAGATTTCCTTTAGGTTAGTTTTTTTGCTGCTTTGTTTTTTAGACCATAACCACAGTTCTATTTGACCTAAACTTTTTCATTATTATTATTTTTTTATTATGAAACTGATTTTTACAACTTTAAAATGTTACTTTCTCTGTAGCAGCATTACAAAGCGCTAAAAAGCCATCACAAACGATGCCTAAGACTTTTTCTTAAAACAACCAAAACTTGATCGAGATCTTATCACTCGAATTAAGGAAAAAATATTTTGTGCGGACCCCGGACGTCGAGACTAACCAGAACAAGCCATGTTATTTTTTTCTGTGTACCATATGACATGACGTGTTCTGATTGGTCTCTGAACCGTCCGATGTCCCCAATATCTGAACAGAATAATTTCTCCAAATTAAGACTCAGAATTGGTCTTAATTCAAAATAAGATTGTTTCGAAATAGATCTCAATTCAAAGCTAATGAGATGTGAACGCGAGAAGTCGGTCCATTTTCATTGGCTACGCGGCTACGCCGATCCTCGTCCAGCCAAGTGTTGGTTGAAAACAACTCGTCAAGTCTGAGGATTGCCGTTCCTTATATAGCAAATCAAGATCAATAAACTGCGATTGGATCAGAAACCGAACTTTTCTTATCAGTGATTTTCAGTAACGAAAATAAGATGTTTCGTGATATTCTAACATAATTAATCTTATTATGATGAGCTTGGGGTGATTTTATTACTATTTCTTAAAGTAAATTTTTAATAAAAAAATAAAAAATTTGTACCAAAAAATTATTTTAAAAAGCAGGAAGAAAGCCATCTCAAACGAAGCCCGGATGTTATTGAATGTTTATTGAGATTAGTTCAATATATGATATCAAAAAAATATGCTAATTTCAGCTCAAAATGGATGGAATTCAAGTCAACATCTTAAATTTGAGGGATTTACATACATAACATTCAAAATTATTCTTTTTTCAAACTTAAAAATTTTACCGCTTACTAACATAACATTTAATTATTTACGTTACAATTAAAATATCATCTTCTTTTAACATCTCATTTCACTTTCTCTTGTTTCAACTTCCTCAACTCTTCTTCGTCATTGAGAATTTTGAGACTTGACATCATCAGTCGCATTGTTATCCTCTCCAACAAGAACTAGTCACAAATTCGTCAGTTTGTTGAACTAAACATGCTGCCAATCTCACCTCTAGCTTTCCTAAGATCATTCAACCATGATCATCCGACTATAATTATTTAACCACCATAGCCAAATGATAGTCTTCTGACCATTGTCGCCTAGATGCATTAATGCATGTTGACTTGATCCCTCATCATTGATAATAATGTCAATGCATGTCTTCAGTTATACTATTGAACCACGTCTTAAACACTAACTCTGACTCTTGATATCAACACTAGGATTTCTACTATACTTCTTAGTCTTTGATCTCTCTCGTCAAAGAAGTATGATAAAATAAATAAGCAAAGTATCTTTTAATGACAACTCGCATTCCGCTAGGCACTTTCAAATTCCACCACATAATATGTGCCCTTAGTAAAATCATTATTTGTAATCAGATGATAAGCAATAGTTGAATCATTCAACTGGATCAGATCCCTTGATTTTTCCTTTTTCTAGATTTGTTAGATATAAAATCTTATCTTTTACAATTTCTCTTTTATGTCTATGACTTGACCAATTCGAGCTCAGATTGGGTCGAATTTGGTGTCTTTGGGTTCATCTTTTCAAATCATTCAATTCGACTATAAGTTTGCTAAAATTAGAGTTCAGACAGCCCCGAATTT
Source organism: Dendrobium huoshanense (assembly GCA_016618105.1). Classification (NCBI taxonomy): domain Eukaryota; kingdom Viridiplantae; phylum Streptophyta; class Magnoliopsida; order Asparagales; family Orchidaceae; genus Dendrobium; species Dendrobium huoshanense. Next base: position 19,572,411 of record CM028356.1, on the reverse strand, counting down.
AATTTTGAAATTTTTCAATAAGAATTTGCCTTGAGATTCAGGCTGGATCAAGATAATTTTTTTTTATGATATATCAATCTTAGATATAATTAGGATAGACTAATAATATCATAACAAAATGAGCTGACGAATACAAAGTCAAAAATGGTATTCTGTTTTAATGAAGTTTATGGTTTCATATCCTTAACTGAAAGCAGGGTCGTGCTCTTTAGGATTAATGCCTATAATTAGTTTCATGAGATGATTTGTTAGAAATAGGGAAAGACAGCAAGGACATGTAGCAATTAGAGAAACAGCAAAGAATCTCATTGAGCGGTTATTCTTACGGGAGGTGCCCATATTCGCCCTATTACCTCAGGCTTAGCTAAGCTTTTTCCTTAAGTATGAGGGCACTTTCGGGACTTTCCGGGAACATCGTTGGCAGTTTACACTTTGCGGATTTGGATATCAGTATAAAACCAGATCCGAAAGCGCGAGCACTAACTGCGGCTCTCCTCTGATTTATTTCCTCTCTCCGAGAACGAAGAGGACGATAAGAAGAGAGAGAGCGCGCGCTCTCGAGAGCGACCGAGGGGAGATTAGGGCGCGATGGAGGAGGAGAAGGGATTGAAGCTTTTTGGAGTAAGGATCGTGGATGGAGAGAGGTGGAGGAGGGAGCAAGAGATGGAGACGATGGATTTGAAGAGGGAAGGGATGGAGCAGACGATGACGAAAGGTATGTTGAAGAGCAAGAGCATGATGAACCTGGGGGCGTGCGGCTCGACCTCATCGGGCTATCATGGAGCCGGCGATGACGGGTTTCTATCAGATGGTGGGTTGTCGAAGTCATCGAGAAGGAGAGAAGGGCAGGAAAGGAAGCGAGGTAATTGGCCGATTTAAACCATCTTGTCATTCGCTCATTCGTCTACTTTTGCATTTTTGTTAGGATTTGGTTTATCGGTTTATTTATTTGGGTGGCTGTTTGAAAATGCTTTTTAATTTTTACTGTTATAATTAGTTCATTTTTTCACCCTTTTTGTGCATCAGATTATGGCTTTTGGTGTTTGACTAGAATTGTGTGGACAAATTTGTTCAAGGTTTAAAGATTTTGATTCTTGTTATAATTGGTTCGTCGGTTGGATTGAAAGATGGTGTCTTCAATACGAATAATTCCTTCAATACGTGATAGTTGTTGTGAATGTTTTCTGGATTCAATTTAATTGCTGGAATTACTATTTGCGTTTTTTAATCTTTTCCGGAAAAATATGGTGCCAATGGTTTTTGCAATATATCATATTTCATAATCTTCATCTGATATTTTTTCTTGGATTTCATTTTTTTTGGAGCTTTGGGTTGTGTCGATATGCCAAAAAACATTTCGTTCTCCTAAGTTGTATTTTTCTGTTCTTCTCCCTTTTCCAATGCCGTAGCCTTCCAGAATGCTTATGTTTATCAAATTATTGTGTTCATTCCATTTTCAGACCTAATTAAAATTAAAAAAAAAAAATCTTTTTTTTTAAGTCCCTCTTGACAACACAAGGATGGGCAAATCGTTTTGTTGATAATGTTTATATGTTGAGATTTTTTCACGATAGGATTCTTTTAGGTTCCCTATGTGGGAAAAATTATCCACTCAATAAAATTTTCATCAACTTGTAACCCAAGATTATCCCTGTTAACGATTAATATGGTTCTGTAATTGGCAATATTTTTAATAGTTCTTTTGTGTTTTTTTCCCCTCTCAACTTTTGATCTTTTTCATATCTCAACCATAAAAAATATGGTGTCATCATTTCCTCTATTTTTTATGGGACTCGTATATTTATTCCGATCTACAAATGGGTGACATCTCGGTGGAATGATTTTCCTGGCAAAAAGTGGTTTAGTGTTATGAGTTTGTCATGATCCTTTTCTAAGCATACAACAATAATGGCAGAAGATGCAAGAGTTTCCTTATTTTTTAAAATAGATAGGATCGCTTTTTTTCTATCGGATGTTCTTTAAAGGGCATATCCAATGCATACCCTCCGTTGTAGGGTTTGATAATGGTTTATGAATTCATCATTATTGTACAACCATATTTACCTAGATCAGGTCAATGAAGTCTTAAGGGAGACTAAACGGGTTTCAACAAATCTGAACCGACTTAAACCAATTGCAATTTATGACTCACCAACGCTTTAAATCGTCTAAAGCATCAAATCACCTAAGACCATATATTGTCAAGCAGTCCCAATGGCCTTAGGGACTTGATCGGCTCTCGATGTTGAGCTTATGATGTTGCCCAATTGAGGACTCATAAAGGCACCTATTCGCCATCTGACTAGGGGTCTATCATTAGAAGAACTTAGCCAAAGATACTCACCATCAATCTAAAATTCATCCAAATTTTCTAACTAACAATTGGATAGAAATCAAAGTATTTTTATGTAAGTTATTGCATGGCTACTTTTATACTAGTGACCTTGTCCTTCACCTATAAATGTAGGTTTATCAATGGAGCGCAATCACGTACTTTTCGTTGCAATTCAATCTCTTTGTTCTCTCTTAGATTTTCCTCAAATCTCTTTCTAACTCTTTGAATCATCTATGTAACTCAGTTTGTCTCCCTTTTTTTTTCTAGGGGTTCAATCGGATCTTTTGTAAGACTAATTGAACTAAAGAGAATTACTTTGACTCAATCTTCTACCTCTTCCCTTGTACTCTTCAGACTTAACCTCTATCCCTAGTAGAGTCTTGATATCTCTCCACCACAACTTTGAATCTAAAATTTATTCTCATTGCGTTGCAAAAAGGCTAATTCTATGGTTATGTTAATGATCTCTAATTCTTAATCATGTTAAAACCATTGCTCATAAACCCATCCTGCCTTTTAATTATTCTAATTTTACCCATCCATTTTTCCTATTCTTCTGAAAGACTGAAAGTGATATATATTTTTGTTATTTAGGTGTGCCATGGACTGAAGAAGAGCATCGAACATTTTTAGCTGGACTGGAAAAGCTTGGGAGGGGCGACTGGAGGGGCATCTCAAGAAACTTTGTGATCACCCGAACTCCAACCCAGGTAGCCAGCCACGCCCAGAAATATTTCCTCAGGCAGAGTAATCCCAACAAAAAGAAAAGGAGATCCAGCCTCTTTGATGTGGTTATCAGCAATAATGTATATGAAAATTAATCTTCTGATTTCCTCATGGAAGCTTGCCACTTCTGCTTTTCTTTATTCTTCCTCCCTCATCATTACTCTATTCTTTGTAGGCCAAAAACCCACAGACTACCCCAACTCCACCATTACCATTGAAGAAATCTGATGGAACTTTCGAAGATACTGATCAACTCAGCCAAAACCACCATTCAGTAAATCTCGACATTCAATTATAAATTGAGTTTTAATCCTCCATGGATTCATTCAGAGAGCATATTTGTTGAATTTACATAGTAAACAAGCCTAAAATCTGAACAACATTACTGCAGTCTGGATCCCCATCCTTCACTATATTCCAAACGGTATCTCTCGGTGCAGAAAATTGCAGCAGCAGCAGCCCAAATCTCCATAAAACTATTCCAACGGTAATTATCAGCAACAATCTTTCTTTCATTTCAACCACGCTTCGTTTGAAACAGCTTTATCATTGCTTTCTAAAACAATTTTTTAGTATAAAAAATTCTAATTCAAAATTTTTTTAATGTTTGCGCTTGAAACAGGATGCGGGCCACCCCACCTTTACCTTCATTTCAACAATTGTTACTCAGGATCAACCACCACCTGCCAGTTTACTCAAATTATCTGTATCTTCAGGCACACCTCAAACTTCGGTTAATCCTGCAACAACGAGTTCTGCCACTAATGATTTGGAGCTCAGTATAGCGCCGCCTCAATCTCAAAGCAACTTATCAACATTGTCTCCAGGCACCATTCAAGTGCTCTAATTGTTTTCTATTCTTTCATCTGAGAGACAAAGCTTGGAAATAAATTATTATTATTTTTTTGTTTGGTAAATGCGGGTAATGTTTAATTCCTGCAAACTATATATTTCATAAGCTAATGCTATGTTCTTTCTCTTGTGGGGCTAAGGAATTAGAGGTATTGCTATGGCATTTTAAGAAATCTATAGCTGGGTGGGGAGGTGTCAACTTAAACTATTGTTTATCAAAAATTTTCCGTATTATGGTATAAGAAAAATGAGTTTATGAACATTCAGTGGATGTTGGCTAATGTGCAGATTGAAAGAGAAGATGTACGGGAAAGAGAGAGCATTGAAGATTCTTACAGATTCTCTTTCTTTGCTTTCTTTTTCAATTTCTGCAACATCACCGTTTTGATATTCCATTTATGCATCATTTGTTTACTTATTTGAAGGTCTTTATTGGCACGCAATCATGATTTTGAAAATCGGATCAGACTGACAGGTCCCACCAATTCAACCGTAAATAGGTATCATATAAATAAATAAAATATTTAATAGCAAAATATTATGATGATTTAGAATATTATATATTACATTAGCCAAAAAGATTATAATTATATCATTTAAATTAAAATAAAATAATTAATATTTATTAAATTATGCAATCCTAATTTTAAAACCTCCTCCCACGCAAACATATTAATTTACAGGTCCAAGCAACATGGAGGGAGAGGATTATGCGGGTGTGGCTCTAAAGCAGTTTGTGTCTTATTGTCTACTTGATTGGTTGATCGATGGTGATGTTATGGTCCCATAAAAAGTAAGGTGATGTGATATTGTTTTGTAGTAGTGGTAGGTGGAGTGCTTCGTTGTGTGGTCCACCTCATATATGTACGGTTCTTTTTTTGGGTGCCAAATGCTGTGTGGCTAATAAGATGTCGTATTGTTTTGCTATAGATGATGTTGCTTTGTCTAATTTTGATAATTTGATTGATAATGCAAATGAAATTAATGAGTGAATGTTATGTCTAATGAGGCCAAATAGGGCCAATGATATGCAACTATTTATTCAATTACATTATGATTGCTACTTTGCTTTTGCAGCTATAGGGAGAGGATTCATTGTCCTCTCACAGTAATTTTGTTGTTGTGTTTTGTTAGCATCTTCTATCATTATACAATTCTCCTTGGCCTATTGGTTGAGAGCTAAGGCTTCCAACTAAGAGGTTTAAGGTTCGAGTCTATGTGTATGCGTTGTGTGTGTGAGTTTGCCTTAAATGACCTAAATGTCCCAAAAAAAAATCATTATTTGTATATGCTCAAATCATTTAAGTTTATTTTGAATTATATTATAATGTTATTTTCACAATATTTTTAACAAAATTACATCAATTAATTATATATATATATATATATATGTGTGTGTGTGTGTGTGATGCACTCTAATTTAATCACTGAATGTTATGTGAATGCTATTTTTTACTCTCGATTTAAAATATTTAAATCTATCAACCTCGAAAGAAGACAATCGAGCTGACTAATAATTTGTATTTATTTAGGATAGAAATGAATAAATAAATAATTAAATTTATAGCACTATAAATTTACAAGTAATAATTTTTTAATCATATAAGATAAGAGGTAATAAAAATATAAGCAATGTATTACTCTTTTTTAGTGTTATTAGGCCAAAATTTTGATTCAAAATTCAATACATTTTCTTTAAAAACTATCAATAATGTTGATTATATTTTCACAATTAAACTACAAATCAACCAAATACAATGACTATAGTATTTAATAGAAAAAATATTTTATGATGCATCAAAAATAACCCAAAAGAAATATCTTACTTTAGTTGATGAATATTATGTCATTTATCAAATAACTTAGCTTTTTTTTTTTTTTTTTACTATGAGCTAAATAATATAGCATTTTCTATCAATAAACATTGAAAATATTTCTTATATCACTCAAATCAATCAATGATTAATAATATTTGTAGGGGCGGATCCCACCTTTTTTTTCAGGGTGGGCAAACTCAATACATTTGTCTGGGTGTGTCAGCTTGTCTATTCTTGCATACGTGAAGAGGCGGAACGAAGACGTCAAGGACTCAAGTGGGAGTTGGGCAAATGCTTTAGATTAGGGCAAAATAAATAAATTTAGTGAGGCAAAAGGTTGAAACTACGTGCCCCTCTCTTTATTCATTTATATAGTTAGAGGGTGGGCAATTCGATTCTAGTGAATCCGCCCAAGAATATCCCCAATCCCCCAACACAAAAGATGGGGCAGCCTACCAACTTCTAAAATACATTGAATAAGTGTGAAAATTTCCATTAAAATAAAATAGTTATACCATCTCTAACTACATCGCTTTCAATTTAATCATTAACGCATAATAAATTTAACTAAAATCCATCGTACAATGGATAAAAATAAAAGCTATTGCTTGTTGCTTTCAATATACTCAATATTAATACAGTTGAAAGGTATACAATTATTTTCTATAAATAAAGGATTTATTGGAAGTAATATATATTTTGTATAATAATCATAACTATACCCATAAATAATTAAGCAAAAAGAGAACAAAATAAACATTTTGGTTTCATTTGGGATTTTTTTTATTATTTTTAAAATAAATTTTAAGTTAAAAAATTTAAATTAAAAATAGATTATTTAGAAATAAATAAATAAAAACTGTACTGTGTAGCTCAGCGCTTTGAAATAATCAGTTGACGACGTCAGGCTTTCACTTTACAAATCACTGAAGAAAAAAAATAATTTGTTTAATGAGCAGTGCGATACGCTATAATTGGCCGGATAGTAGAATATGAAGCCACATAACTCCACGTGCCTAAGTGTTTTGTACACATCGGTATAGGTTTGGAGGAAAGGATTAAGAGCATTATTTAATTAGCTAATACGTCATAGGTCATTTGGCCATAATCTTGTTGTTTTAAATTGGTTTTATATAAATAAATAGAAAAAAATAGTCTTCATAGATATTTTTGTATAAGAATAAAAAAAAATACATAGTCAAAATTATATATATATATAAGGAAGAACTTTTTTAGTTTTGTTGAAAAAAGAAAAAAATGAATAATGATATTATAATTATAATTTATTTGAAATTGTGTGCAATAATAATTATATGCTTAATTTTAAAATTTGGGATGATATTTCTTAGTGCTTTGTAAAATTATTGTATATAAATTAATTTTTTTAGGTTATTGTAGAAAACAACTTCTTAGTTTTTTTTTTTTTTTTTTTTTTTTTTTTTTTTTTTTTTTTTTTTTTTTAAAAGGTGCTCAGACAGGTTAGAGAAGCAAATCAATAAGAAAGCTGTCCCAAACAAAACTTTATGAAAACAACAATTCATTTTTTTTTAATAAAAAATATTTTTATTATATTCACATCAAATTAAAATAAATATATATTTTTATCATAACAATCTTACAACCAACTTTATAAAATAACTTAGCCGTCCAAACAGTCTCTTAGTAAAAAGAATAAGAAAATATATATATATATATATATATATAGAGAGAGAGAGAGAGAGAGAGAGAGAGTTGGCAAATCCAAGTTGACTTTAAAATAATAATAATAATAAATCATTATAATGTGTCAAATGACTGAATTTGAAATTATTAAATCGCATATATCCAAATACTTCATATAAGATAGCGATTTATGAGATAATAGTAATTAAATAAGAATTAGGATGTGGGAGCACGATAAAATAATATGGAGCAAGAGAACAAGATAATTGGTTCCATATTCCTGCCGCTTTCACAAGACAATAAAAAACAACAATTTTTATCACCACCCAGTCACCCACCCACAGTCTCTTGACTGATCGGTATCGTGAATCTCGCATCTTGGAAACTGCCGCCCTTCTATCTGAAATTCTGAACTCTTCTACTTAGCTTGTCGTGGCTTCGTTGGACGGTTGGAGATTTTTTTTTTTGGGTAAACCCGGGGCATAAGCCCATGTAAAATTCACTAATCAAAAATATTTAGAAAAACCTGTAGGAAGGAAAAAGACCAACAGAAAAGAAAAACTACAAGAACAAAAGGCAAACTAATCTAGACTGTTACAAGTACAAGAAGATATTACAAAAAAATAAGGACTCAGAAATTTAAAGACTAGAATTAATCCTCATGAATTTCAGTAAGAGCCAAGAAACACCAGGCTGAGCTCCGGTTGCCAAAAGAAGCAGAAGAGAGCACAGCAGACAGAAACCGTGCAAGGCCATCACAGAGCCAACAGCCACCAAAAAATAAGTGCCTGGTTGCCAAAACAGGCCATCCAAGGCATCCAGTAATGAACTGGTCTTGCTCATCATCGTCCATTTGTAATAACATCTGCACCATAAACAGCCCAGCAAAAGAAGTTTGCCCGTATAGTAAACCCAAGAAATGAGCTCCATGTTCTTCAAAAAAAAAAAACGAACCGGACTGGGCAAAGATGCAAAAAACCGCAGTCCCCAAAAGTTCTTCCCAGGTCTGAAGGAAAAATCGACAAAAATTGAAGCAAGCAGTGCTCCCTTGTCATTAAAAAAACAGTCTACAAAATGAGTTGCATCAGCAAAGCCCCCAAAAAAGTTCCAGTTAAATTCAAGGAGAGGAGACAGTAAATCGCCACATATTAAATACCAGAGAATCTTTGCAAAATCTTGTCTTTGTTCTTCCATGTAGAAATTTTCATCCTTAAGGCAGCAGTAATCTAACAGATAAGACTAACCGAATTGGTTTTCAAAGTGGAGAAACGCCAAATATGGTATAAAATACAGCTAACAGTTAAGCAACAGAAATCTTTCTCCATGCTGTTAAAGTAATCAGCTTGACTAATAAACTCAAAAACTTGAGCTAAATTAGGCCTCAATAAAAAGCTAGTAAAATCTGGTAAAATATGCTTAAGAATGTTGAAAGAGAAATCACAACTGAAAAACAGGTGATTATGGTTCTCCGGCATGCTAAGGCAAAGGGAGCACAAAGTGGGTACCAAGATACCCCTAGAAATCAAATTATCAATCGTTTTAAGCTTCCCGAGTAAAGCCATCCAAGTGAAGCAAGAATACTTAAGAGTGTTTTTTATACCAGATAGAACTACACCAGTCCACCTTAGGAATCAACAAATGAAAGTGCTCAGTAAAGGAATTAAACACCAAGTTAGGAGACCCATTCCACAAAATACCCGAATTGTCTCTAATATCAACAGCGGCAATTAAATCTGAGATATAGTTAGGGGTATTCGTAGGCAATAACCAGGTGCCGGAAAGAAAGAAATCTTTTAGCAATAGATCCCCAGCACCAGAAATAGTGAAAATTTCAGCCAAAATCTTGCCATCAAGCCATGGGTCCCAATAAAAAGAGAGTTCGCTATTGTGAGAAACAGAGAAAGAAACAACTCCTTTGATCAAAGCCGCAGTCTCACAAATTTTTTTCCAGAATTTAGATGCAGTAGGCAAAGGTGGCTTCCAAGGATAAATAAATCTAGCTTTGTACCAGTTACTTAACTGATTAGGAGAATTATAAAATCTACCAATAATAGAGCAACAAAATCCACGATATAAACTTTCAATGGAAGAAATACCAAGGCCACCATTGGATTTAGGCAAGGTAACTTTTGACCAGACAATTAGGTGTAATTTCCTTTCTTGAATGTTGGTGTGAAATAAGAACCTAGAGCAAAGCTTGTTGATAGTGGCGCAGCAGGATTTAGGTATTATAGATCCTCTAATCTAATAAGCAATGGTATTAGAAATCGTGAATTTGAGGAATTGAACACGTCCTTCAAAAGAAAGAAATTTGTTTTTCCAACCATCAAGTAGAGCAAAAACTTTGCTCAGGAGTGGTTGAAAGTGAGAAATTTTAAGTCTGTTAAGGGATATAGGAAGCCCCAGATAAGTGATGAAGTTGTTGATTTGGTCTATTCCAAGGATCTCACTAATTTGTTGCCGATCAGAAACATTTTTGGAGAACATCATAGAGCTTTTGGCGGCATTAACATGAAGCCCAGAGAGGGATCCAAAAAAATTCAGGTAGTTTTTAAGAGTCACAGCATTCTGTCTAGTGGCCTTTCCAAATACAAGAAGATAATCAGCATACATGAGGTGGTTAATGGAGGTGTCAATATAATCAATCCCCAAAAAGTCACGATTAAGAATATTAGAAAAATCATCCATAACCACACAAAATAAAAGAGGGGACAAGGGGCAGCCTTGTCGGAGGCCGGAAGTAGATTTAAAATAACCCTCAAGATTTAGACAAACAGAGAAATAAACCTCATAAATGCAGCCTTTTATCCAAGTGACAAAAATATCCGGAAAGCCTTTTTGAATTAACCTTGCAATCAAGAAATCTCTTGAGACAGTGTCAAATGCCTTTCTTATGTCCAGCTTAGCACAGAAACTTTTAAGCAGACTCTTGAAATCCCTCAGGATTTCAGCAGCAAGGATGATGTTATTTGTGGAACATCTAGAGGCTATAAAGTCAGCTTGGCTATCATGAATAATATGAGGAAGCACCTTCTTAAGCCTATCAGCAATAATTTTAGCCACAATTTTGTAGAGAACATTACAAAGAGAGATAGGCCGATAATCATTAATATTAGAGGCATGAGAGCACTTGGGAATAAGAGTGATAGCAGCGGCCTTGATATCAATAGGAAGGGATCCTGAAGTGAAGAAATGATTAACAGCAGTAAAAATTTGATTACCCAGAATATGCCAAGAGCTCCTATAGAAGGCATAGGAAAAATCGTCCGGACCCGGGGTCGAAGACACATTACCCTCAAAAACTGCCGCTTTTACCTCATCAAAAGTAATGGGAGCAACCAACATGTCATGGAAATGAGTAGGAACCACCTTTCCCGTTGGGATATCCAAAGGCAAAATAAGAGGAGTTAAAGGGGGATTGTATAACTCCTTGAAGTGATTGACAATGGCAGAAGATATGTCTTTAAAACAGTAAAATGCCCACCATCAGTATGAATTTCTCTGATGCAATTTCTGTTGTGTCTACTTCTAATTTTTGCGTAAAGAAACCCAATGTCATCTTCCCCTTTAGTTAGCCAAAGAGCCTTAGCTCTTTGAGTAACCCAAGAAGTCCAGTGATTTTGCAAAGAGGCTAACTCCTCATTAATCTTTTTTAAATTGGAGTTAAGATCCAAGTCAAGGGGGAGGGCTTGGATCTGTAAAAGGCACAGGTGTTGCTCAGACTTTAGCCCATGGATGGCCGAAGCAAGGTAAGTAGAAGAAGCCCAATTACGATTTTTTAACGCCCCTTTAAGAACATGAAGACTGTGAACAAAAGAAGCCATATGGCTTCTGTTATGAGATATAGAAGAGAAGGCAGAGAACACCTCATCCCAAAATCCCTCCATGTTGCTCCAATAGTTTTTGAATCTAAACCTAGCAGATATAGGTTTAGCAGCAGAGGATTTGAAAATCATAGGAGAATGATCTGAACCCAAAGGGGTTCAACTTTATAGTAAGCAGTAGGAAGATAATCCAGAAAAGCGGCATTTACCAGCATCCTATCCAGCTTAATATGGATAGGGGAGTCAACCCTTTGGTTGAACCAAGTGTAGAACAGTCCAGTAGAAGAGAGATCTTGCACGCCACAGTTAAATACCAGTCTATTTAGTTCCCCCAAACGACTTGAAGAAAAAGAGGAACCCCAGCCTTTTCAGAATCAAATCTACAACAATTAAAATCTCCAAAATCACCCAAGGCTGATCCGAAGGAGGGATGCAAGAAATTAACTGGTCCCATAAGCTTTTATGATCAACATGTTATTAGAAGCATAAATAATAGAAACATAAATAGGGGGGAAGGAGCCCATGGAAAGAATTCCATGAATGAGTTGAGAAGTGGTCAAAATTTGAGTAAAGGAGACAACCAAGGAGTCCCACTTGATCCAAATGCGGCCCGGACTGCATTGGCTAAATTGTTACAACTGCCTTCATTCTCAAAGAGGAGATGAGAATTTATAACCCGGGTCTTGCATAGAAGTGCAGAAATTTTTGCTTGCCAATATGCAAAAAAGCTTTAGATCATGAGAGGAGTATCAGATCAGAGATTTACAGAGACGAACCTTGTCTGGTTGTTGAACCCACGGACATTCCAACTCGCAAAAGAAGGCAAGGTCATTAGAAGATGATGAACCCTTGGCCTTCTTGGCTGATTTCCCCTTCGGTGGTTTAGACTTATTAGGAGATTTTCCAATATGGGTTGTTGATCTACTTTGTGGCGGCAAGAAGCCAAGAGATTTCTTATCAGGTGGTTCATCCAACATCTTTTCATTTGAATTCTCAGTCTCAGAGAAGGTCTAGAGAGTTGCTGGTATTGCCTTCCTGAGACTGCAAGGAAGCAATTTTATTGATTAAGGGATGATGGGGCCTTGAGGTGGTCTGGGGATGATTGTGTGATCTGAAGAAGAGGATTCTTCAGTAGGATTATTGAGATTCGGAATAAGGGTGGTTAAGGGGGCAGGTTTTGGATCCACCTGATTAGAAGGTGGAGTAGCTAAAATTTGGGGAGGAATCATAAGAGGTGCCGACTGAGTGTTGGATTCAGAGTAACAGTTGGAGGTGCAGGGGCCTTAGATTTGGAACGGTGCGGACGAGATGTCCGAGCTCTAGAAGTGCTCCGACCTTGGTTTTAGAAGGTTTAAGGGGATAACTGGGCGAGGAGTAGGATTATTAGGGCAAAGTGAGAAGGGGTGAATGAGAGATCCACAACCTCACACCTATCAGGTTTCCAGTCATAAACCACATTCAAGACCATGTCCTCACCATCAATTTCAATAGGAATTACATCATGCAGAACAGAGTCTTTAGAGATGAGAACACATACCCTTGCAAATGTTAAACGAGAACGATTCGCAGTGAGGGTATCACGGAAATAGGAATACCGATGTAGCTGGCGATCCTTTTTATTTTGTAGCTGGAATCTTGATATTCAAACTGCTCGGAGTCCATAAGGCAATGGGAAGTCACAATTTTAATCATATCGGAATAGGTGTAGCTTACATCCCGCTTCGTTTTGAATTTCCGGAGACCAGCGTTGAAGGATAAGGGCTTCCCAAGCAGGAACCATG